>VYXD01012026.1:958104-1168558 GCA_013397195.1 Hylia prasina | reverse complement strand
AAAAAAAATCAATTTGCTTATGTGTGTAGCTTTGTTTCAGTTATTAAACTGTCATTATCTCAAGCTTTGTCTCTGGCTTTTGTCCTTCTGATCCTGATTCTCTTCCTGCTCCTGCTGAGTGAGAATGAACAAGTGGTTGAGCAGAAGTTTCTCTGCCTCTCTGTCAGGTGGGGTGTTGTAGTTTCACCTCAGCTGGCAACCAAGCCCCGTGCAGCTGCTTGCACACTCCACCATCAGCAGGACTGGGGAGAGAATTGGAAGGGTAAACCCATAACATGGAATTAAACCACCAGGTCCTAGTAAAAAACTTCTTGGAAGAATGGCGAGGGCAAATAGCTTTTCTGTTTTTCTGATGGAACATGATGGTTTCCTTCAGCAATTCAGTAACAGGACACCAGTGATTCAGGTCCTTCCAAAGCTGGAGTACAGGCTAGAAAATAATTCTAGGTTTTCTAAGTTGTTATGAAAGGAAAAAAAAAAAGGCTTGTTTTTGAACTGGTAACAGGTCAAGACTGTAAGAAAGACTGCTTTCTTCATTATTCCACAAGCATTGTGGTTTGGAGACAAGAAACAGGAGTTCCCAGTGATCCTCTGTTCATGTGAGAAATTCCAAATTTGCATGACCGTCTCAGTAGAAGTTAGATGTACTGCCTTTATAAATTAGTTCTTATTCTGAAGGTCTTTTTGACCCCTTCTCTTTCTCTAACTGTTATTGTTGCTGGCCTGGCTGTTGCTGGACTTTACACTCTGAGTGAGATTGTGTGCTTTAGTGAGAAAAAGTGTTTACCACCCTGAAAATGTGGTGTGGCTATATTAGTAAATTCTGCTAGTGGAAAGACAAGAGAACTTGTTTGTCCATTCACAAAACTGGAGAGTGGGTTTCCAGTGTGGGTTTTTCAGGTTAGCTGTGGCTAGAATTACTCCTTGTGTCTTAAATACTAGCCAGGTGTCAGTCAGCCATTCCCCTTTCCACAATACAGGGAAAAAGGTAGTGCCTTACATAAATTAAAAAGCTACTGCTGACATTTCTCTCCCCTCCCCAGCACAGACAATGTAGGAGGAGATAGTTTCAGTGGGACCACGTACCACAGTCACTTTTGCCAGAGGGAGGATGCGGTCAGCTTTCTCTTAAACATTTAGCTTGGCCTTCACAGTCTTATGCTTGGTGAACCTCACTGGTCCTGTTTTACTGGGTAGTTTGCTGAGAACAGCTGGCTAGTGGTTCTTCCCTGTTTTATTAGGCAATGTAGTTCATAAAAGTTGCGGCCTCCAGCTTAACCATATTCCTATGTGGAAAGTCTTGTTCACTGCAGTGTCTGGGCCAGAGACGTTTACATCACTGTAATCAACAGCATTAAAACCAGTTACTCCTTAAGTGACCTTAGGTTAGCAGGAAGCAAGATGGAAGAATGCCCTTTCAAAAGCAAGGACTTCCAACTTGAGTAGGAACTGTTTTTTATGTGTATAAAAACAAGTCATTATTTACTATTTCCACTCAGTTGTCCGTCTAGTCAGGCACATTAATCACTGAGTTCCACTCAAGGCACAGCCATCAAGCAGTGCAGAAGAAAACACTGGCTGGTAAAGACATTAGAGATGATACTGATACTGATGATGTAGAAATACTTTGGGTTTTATTTGCAAATCTGTAGCACAATTAAAACCAACAGCTGCTCTCTACTCTGTTCCAGAGCTGAGTGGCAAACTCAATATTATAATGGAAGTAAATATATTTTCTTTTTAAATGTATACTCCACTTTTGTGGCAACAATTTTGCTTTTCAAGGACACTTTCCTCATTCAAACAAATGTAATGTCAATTTCCAACTTGAAGAAGAGGAGCACCTACAGATCCCAGCTACAGAGACTTGAAATAGAAAAATCGGTAAGAATGAAACTCAAAAGTGAATAAGTATTGTTGTGTAAGCATGGGCAGAAAAAGGAGAACAAAAGTTAAAAGAATGTCTTGTATAGGTAACAGAAGACACAGTTCATGTAAATCGCTCTGAGAAATGTGTTGTTTCCATCAAGCACTGTAAGGACAGCACAGATGATGCAGCTAATGACCCTGCATTCCTGAAGAGGATGGCAAAAAGGTTGAAGGCTCTCACACATGCTATTCCTTTTTCTCTCAGTGCAGATTCCACCTCATTCAGCTTTTCTCAGAGCCTGGGATAAGCATACATCTATTTCCTATGTAGGCAATGACTTTTGGTACTTTTGTAGACACTCGCATAAGGGAATGCAACCTTATACTATATTTAAAAAACCCCTCCCACATTCAGAGGTATAGTTTGCATTTGTACAGTTTGCATTTGCAAATATGGTTGACTCTGTATGACACAATTGCTTGGTCAGGGTAATTTAAGAAAAGGGGGTAAAGGAACCAAAACTGGAACTGTGTTATTTATTCTTCAAATTGAAACTGATTACCAATAATAGTTTTCTAATTAAACTGTGACAAAATGACACAAGAAAAAAAAAAAGAGTATTGCTGACTGCCAGCTCAAAACACAAGCAGAAATGAAAATCAATGGCTTGCACTAACAAATTTAACTGGGGTTTGTAGGGGAAAATGTGAAGAAGGGAACAAGTAGCATCCAAGAGCAGCACAAAAATTCACAGGGGCCATGAAGGAAAGTTCCTTTAGACCCAGATGGGCTGAGTTGGGTACCTGGCTCTGTCTCTTGAGATGGACAAAGATGTTGCATAAAAGTTGTGGACTGTGAAGAGTGACTACTAAAAACTCCCACACTTGTCTCTGATCCTCAGGAATTCTCACAGATTTCCCCTTCCAGCCCTCCTTCCTCATCTACATAAAAGCTCTGACTCCTCCACCGCTGCCTATGCCCTCTCCTTAACATCTCTGGCACCTCCTGGCACACTCTATTACCTCTGTCTCCCAAAAACTCATTCAGCAGTTGCAGGGATTCTACTTAGGGAGAATTACCAATACTTTAAATAGTCGAGCTTTTGCAATTAAAACTGAACTGAAACAACTTCAGTGACACTCTGAAGAACCAAGCCAAGTGAAAACATTTATTAAACTCACCGCCCAGCTGATAAAGGTGGAAGATCTAGTAATGGCATTGAGCAGCAGCCACAATCCATCTTACAGACTCCTCAAAGTCCTCAGGTGAATGTCTGTGTAGGTTAAATCTAAGTCTTCTGGGTTTACTTTTCTCAGCAACCTTCTATGGACTCCTGAGAGATGTTTTCAAACACTCACATCTCCACTGATCAAGAACTATTGAAATGAAGGGAACTGAAACAACGTCACGTAGCTCTTCCCTTGCTTTTTTTGAAGTATAGATATAGAAAACTATCTATACCATTTGTTTCACATATTAAGAAGTCAATTTAACTTAGTAAAAAATGGTCCAGTAAAGTAATAGGCCAAAACTTGACAGAGAATGAGGATGCAATTACTTTCTTGCTTGTAGCCTTAGTGAAACAATAATTTCAAAATTTTAAATTTAGAATTTTAGAATTTTAAAATTGTTGTCATATTGGTTATTATTCACAATATTCTCAATTACCTGTGGATTAGCAGTGAATTTTCATCACAAAGAAATAACATAAAGTATATAGAAAGTATGATAAAAAGCCAAAAGAGGAAATATCAAAATACAGNTACACTTCATATATTTCCTTTAACTGTGAAGTATCAAACACTTTGAGACTAGCTTCCTTTCATCTATAATGTGCTATCCATACTTAGTAAAGATGGCAATGACAAAAATAGCTCCATTTGAAAGCCTTCCAGAGGGGACATGCTGGTAGCAAAATTTTTTACCACTCTGTGTAAAATTACCACACCATGTTGTTAATGTGCTTGTTGAACATGACAAGCAAAATGTGTAAAGAATTGCAGTCAGATTGTATGCCCTGTTATGCTACTAAAGTTAAATAATGGTAAACAACACTCTTTGGTAGTATTATTGTTAAAGCACTAACTCCACAAGGCATTTTTTTTCCTTGTACATTGATCTTTTATATAGTAAAAAATGATTTTAGTACATCCCTGTCAGTCATAGCCTTAAGTAAGGAGGTTTTTGGGAGCTGAGTTGTCCAATTGCATTGCTATGGCATCTCCTGGGGTAGTTTCCATTCATTTTCTTTTAGCAGTCAACAGAAAGCATATATGTTTATCCACACCCATTATTTATTGTATTTTCAAAATTATGCTTTAATATATAACTGTTTATTTAAACAGGTCAGATACACAGGCTCAAGACAAATTTAAGTCCATGAATACCGCACTGAAGATGAAATAGAAGAAGTAAATTAAATTTTGGGATGTTTATTATAACACATGCATTTCTTTGTGGTATTTCAAATGAAAATACACCTAGTCTGGACACCTGGAGCACCTTGCTCTCTCATCATCCTGCTTTTGCACACACAGCTCCTCATCTCATGGGTTAAATAGAACCTGCTTCTCCTCAAAAGCATCAGAAAGCTTTAAATTAATCTTTAATATTTTTTTCTTAATGTGACTGAGGGAGAATTTCAGAAATATGAGCAGTTCCACCAACAGTGGTTTATCAATCACATTTCTGCGCTGGACAGAGACGTGGCTCTTTTATATGTCTAATGCCAATTGTACAACTATTCAGTATGTCAGAAATCATACAGGAAAATTCCACGTTTGTCCCTATTGCTCTTCCTTCCAAGAAATGCTGTTCAGTTGAGCCCTGAGGCTGATCTTGCTGAAGTGCCAAGTTAAGAGAACTTGCAGTACAGTTAGGCTAAAAGATGATCTGAAGTGGAAAATAACGAACAACACATATAATTTGATTCAAAGTATGGAGTGACAAAGGTGTGTGTCTTGTTTTCCATTAGAATTTAATGTACGTTATGTGTATCTGCCCCCCCCTTTTATTTCTTTTTCCAGAATGTCATTGGAAAAGCATTCAGCCTTCATTGTGCAAACACATGAATACATGATTAGTAAGGAACCTTCTTTATCCTGCTGAGGATGGAGCAAAACAGTGTACTTGTAATATTGGACATTTCAGAAATACATTTCATAAAGAAAACATGAAAGAGATTGAAACATATATTATTGCTATTCAGGCATTATACAAAGTTGTTTTAAAAATTCTTAGCTTGTTATTGAATGCATTAAAATACATCTATCCTTCAAAGAGCTTCAGATGTCTCTGTTCAAATTGTCATATAAACAACGCTCAAAATAATTGTCACTCATACTGGAAAAATATGTCAAATAGAGGCTTGGAGAGATTTGGTACTATTGCATATCATTATTGATGACTTTTGAATAGAGAGTATAGTTCTTAGACTTCCAGATAGAAGCAAACTGGGATGGTTGGCATGCATTTTGGAGGACAACATTATAAATAAAATTATGTTGATAAATGTTGCAAGTAGCCTGAAACATAGGATTAAATTCAATGGGGAAAAGCAGAAAGCACTACAGTTAAACAGAAATAAAGCTTCTACGTGTGAAATGCCAATAACAGGAGAGCATCCAGAGGCTTTTTTAGTAAATCAGGATTGGTATGAGTCAGCAATGTCATACCGTCAGGAAAACAAACATCATGCTGAGATATGTAAACAGAAGTCTCATATGCAAGACACATGAAGTAATACTTCCACTCTACTCAGTATTCCCAGGGCCTCAACAGAAGTACTGTATCCAGTTTTTGGCACAGTATTGCAAGAAAGTGGAGAGGGGCCAAAGGAAAGCAACAAGAATAATCAGAAGTCTAAAAAGACAAAGGAGGGAAAGACTGACTGAAGAGGAGTTGTTTAGTCTATGGGAAAGATGACAGGCTGAAGGGACACTGGCAGTTTTCAAACTCAGGGAAGGCTGATGCAAAAGAGAAGGTTATAGCCTGTTCTCCCTTGGCCATGGTATGTGACAAAGTAATGGTCTAAAATTCAGCTAGGGCTACCTGGACAGGTTTTCTTACTGATTGCCTATGTGGATAGCAAAGTTCTGAGACTGTGTAAGAAAGTGGTGGAGCACTAGAATTGGGATTGTTCAGTCTGCAGAAAAGAAGGCTCCAGAGTGCCCTTACTGTACAGGCCTTTATGTACCCCCCTAAAGGGAGTACCAGAGCCAGAAACGGACTTCATACAGGTGCATGTAGGGATAGAACAAGGGGAGATGGCTTTAAACTGCACAAGTGAGGGTTACATTAGATATCAAGAAGAAATTCTTCACTGTGAAGCTGGTGGGACTCTGGCGCAGGTTGCCCAAAGAATGTGTGGCTGCTCCATCCCTGGCAGTATTCCAGGTCAGGATGGACCGGGCTTTGAGCAACCCGGTCTAGTGGAAGGTGACCCTGCCCATGGCAGGGGTGTTGGAAGGAGATGATGTTTAAGGTCCCTTCCAATCCAAACCATTTAGTGACTCTATGATTCGGCTGCCATAACTATGTATTTAGTTGCCATATAGAGTTGCCATAGCCAAACGCCGCCGCCTTCCCGGTCAGCCCCACACGGGCCAGGCCATAGTCCCGCCCCCGCCCCGCCCCGGCCCCGTTGCTTGGTTACCGCGCGGGGCGTCACTGCGAGGCCCGCGGCCCCGCGGCGTGCGGCCGACAGCCGGGCTGAACCATCTCTCGATCCTGTAGGGGCAGAAGAGGGTGTGTCCCGAAGCAGCTGCTGGACTTGTTGCTGTAGCTCCCACCCGCAATTTACCGCTTCCTCCCCTTCCCTCAGCGCTGTCGTTGGTTTCGCCCCGCGCGGACCATAGCGACGGAGGGCGCCCCGAAGGAAGATGGCGGTGCTTGTTCCTCTGTTGCTGCCGGCTTCGTGAGAGCGGCGCTCGTTCTTTCCCCTGTCCCGTCCTCGTTCCTGCACCCGACTCCTCCCGGCTGCTCTCAGCCTCTTCTTTCTCGCCGGGGCCGTAGAGATCATGTCGGACTCGGAGGAGGAGGAGAGTCCGGACCGCCAGCTCAAGCTGGTGGTGCTGGGGGATGGCACCACTGGCAAGGTCAGTGCCGGCCCCGCCGACAGCTCCTCTCCCTCGCCGCGGTGCCCCGAGACCCTTCCCAGCCTTCCCCATCACGCTGTCCCTGTCTCTGCTGTTGAGGAGGGAGCAGCCCGCGGCGGTTTGCAGTCTGTCGCGCAGCCGCTGTCGCGATACCTGGCTGGCTGCTCCCCCTCGGCTCCAGGCCCTGCGCGGTAGACGCGGGCTCTTCCCGCCGGTATCCGCGCCGTGCCCGGCAGCCAAACCCTCTGACGGGCCTTCCGCACCCGAGGAGGTGTCGACAGCAAATAGACGCACACGACTGTAATGTAGTTTTCTTGAGCCGTAAGAAAAGGAGCGGCGAATAACGTAATTCCTGTGGTGCTGACGGAGTTTCCCACTGATCCCCGTGCGCTGCCGATCGCGCGCTGAAGGCAGGAGTTGCTCGGCTGGAGTCGCTGGAATAGCCCCAAGTCGTTCTCGGTGGCTGCAGTGCCGTGGAGGGCTGGGGTCGGGGCCGAGCACCTGGGTTCGCGGCTCCCCTCGGAAGGGACGAGCAGGGAAGGTCGCTTAGCTGGGTCTGCAGGCGCCTTTCGGATAACAGAGCTAGCTCCTCCCGAGCTGGATAGAACAGTTTGCATCTAGTGGAGTTACTGTTTCAGAGTTTGGAAAGACACTGCTGGATCCGTTTTGTTTTCCTTTGTAACTTTTATGTCTTTGATTTTTTTTTTCCCCATCTGTAATTACCATAATGAAATCCTGTTTATAAAAGTTTATGTATCAACAATAATCAAACAATAATCAAAACAAGCAAACAATAATCCAACAAATTACTCTTTGTAAAAGAGAAACTTTGACAAGTAGAAACCAAAGAAGGCAAAAGAGAGGCTGTTTTCTTAGCCGTTTAAAATAGTCACTGATCTTAACTATACACTTGAACATATCTATGTCACATGTAGCCTGAATAATTTTGTGAAATACACATGAAAATAGTAAATTTATTGTATGCTTGAAGTGTACAGTTTTTCCTCTGTTGTTAACTTTTGAAACTATGGGGAGAAGTAGTTCTGCTTGCTTCACAGTTCATATGAAAAGTGGGAATGTTCTTAGAGCTGGTTTAAATGAACTGCCTTACATTAATAGGAATATGCTCTTAGTGAAAGTACATGTGGTTTTGCTGACTTACTTATTCAGAACTCTATAAAGAAACAAAACTTTTTTTTTGTCTCCAGCGATTCTAAACCCAGTCTGAAGTGGTATTGTGTTCATCTGAGTCAGTAGTTGGGCAATTCCAACCAGCTGTGTGATGAGAGCATAATAAATGCACAGCATTGACAGCTGAAGTGCGGCTCCATGGGTAGCATTTCCCAGGAGTTTTCCATTCAAACTGAAGAACACTTTCAGTACTGCTGTTGAGCAGCTTGTGGCAAGACCTCTCACCAAACATGGATTTTCAAGCAGTCTTAAGTTTTGATGTATATTTCTGTTGGTTCCTACCTCTCTCACAGCAGCTGCCACTCACTGCATCTCCTGCTGACTCTAGGAGTCAATCTCATGCTTCCATGGCAGGTTATTGGGCATGAGCAGCAGCAATACTTTGGTGGGCTGCTTTTCCTCCTGTCCCCCCTAGATGATCCTGCAATAGAGGCTCCTTCCCACCATCCCAATGGCCTGGCAGCACACACAGATTTATTGTAAGGTCTTGTAGAAATAAAGAAGCAATTGGGTCATGGAATGTAAAGGATAAATGTAAGTGCTATTTCAAGCACCTCAGAAGACTAAATTGTTGAGGTTCCTCTCTTTTGTTGTCTACTCGTTCCGCTTACTTGTTGAAACCTGTGCATGTCTATGTGTTTTCAACTCTAAGTTGCCTGGCTCTCACATCTGGTTCACAGCTGCTCTTTGCACACAGGCATACTTAACTCCCTTTACTGTGCAAGGTGTTGGTTTTTCTCTTCTTCTGTCACTCTGGGATCATGACACAGGAGGCGTGTAGAAAATGATGTGATATATCTGAAATGCTCTATCTTGTGTTTATTGTGAGGTGTTCACCTTTGGCTTCTTTTGCCCCCTCTTTAAAAAGAAAAATGTTGTGGGTCGGGTGGAAACTTGTGTTTTCCTCACCCATTGTTTAGAAGCAATGTGACTTCAGTTCTGTGCAAGGATTGGTAGCAGCTTAAAAAAAATCAGTGTTAGTTCAAGCTAAAGGTACACTACCTAGGAATTGCTTTATCCATGAGGCAAGGGAATGATGCTGTGCTTCTATTAATTTGAGGTTGTTGAACAGCTAATTTGCTTTATCCATGAGGCAAGGGAGCGATGCTGTGCTTTGAGGTTGTTGAATAGCTAATTGGATACAATTTTTGCAATAAGCATTGCTGGAGCAAACTCAAATAGAGAAGAGTAAAAGTGGAAGAAAGCTTAAGAGAGGAGAGACAGAGTCAAATCTGTAAAACTCTTAGGGTAAAAAAGAGATGGTAAGGTAATGGTGAACTGTGGAAGAGCAAAATTGAGGGAAGCAAGACTGGATAGTCAGAAGATAATAGAGAATGATTTTAATGAGCTAGACAAACTAGGAAAACAATCTAAAAAGCAATCAGAAGTGGGGACAATGAGATAAAAAACCCCATCAATTATTAATAGGAGTTGTCTCTTCGATTTTGAGTGTAGGAAGGACATATATACACATACAGCAGCCTTACATGTGTAGATTTTAAATCAACCCAATTCCTGGGCCAAAATGTTTTTCCATTAAACCAGCATTACTAGTAATTTTTTTTTTTGGAAAAAAAAGAGTTATGATCCAGATATTTCTCCTTTTGTGCATCGATTGTGCATAGTGAAGTGTACAAGGATGATGACTTGAGATAGAACACCATGATTTGCTACTGTTGAAGAAGGTTTTGAGCCTGTGGAAGCAAATCTCAGAGCTGTTAATGGGAAGGGAGGTTGTGAAAAATAGGTGTGCTGAGGTTCTGTTTATTTGTTATCTATTGTAGCTGGGACTAAAGTATGGTAGCAGAAAAATCCTGCCTTTTCCTTCTGTAACAGTGGATGATGAAAATGAAAGAATAAATGGGGTGGGAGTTTCCAGGAGCTAAAACATAGGCTGGCATAAAGAGTAGTGTCCTGCTTACTTCAGGATTTTTTAGGATACCAGATTTTTAAGCATTGTGCCAATTCTGAATTGTCTTGTTACACTTGGGCTCAAAAGTTTCACTGATGGTGACAAAAATATTGTTGTCACTGTTGAGTCTTGCAAATGGAAAATTGAATCAAGTGTACTGTGCAGATTGGCCAAGCTGCATCAAATAGAGCTGTGTCAAATGTCAAGTTTTCTCTTTTTCCTTAAACAAAGTTGCTTTAGTACTTAGGGGTGGGATGGAAGGATATCAGTGTGAACAATGATGTGTTTTTATGGTAAAGCATTTCATTATTTAGGGTAGTGTTTGTTTTAATTTTGTTTGTCTTAAAATTCTTGCCAATGGGATAGGACATGACTGGTAGATGAGTGTAGCTGTGATTGGATACTGGCACTGATGTTCTAGAAGGGAGTGAGGGAAGAGATAGATATATGTGTTTTTTGGAAAGTAGATTTTCAATTAGTGGCTAAAATTTGTGTGTCCATGGAAATTCATGGCTTCAGAACTATGTGCTGGCATCTAATTGAAATGTGGGTTTAGTTTTCTTTCTTACAACCATGATAGGACACTTTGGCACTGCTTTCTCAAAAATTAATTCTGTAAGACTTTACTCAAAGATTTGTCATTTGGTGGGGTTTTCCCTACAAGTTACTGGTTGCCTTGATAAGTAGTCACTGTCAGAGCTGGCTGTCATTGCTTGTTTCATTTGACTTTCAATTTATTGACCTTCTAGTTTATTTCATAGATATTGTTTGCTTTTTCTCCTCTTTACTCATTATGTAGGTCTTTAGGAACAGCATGTCAGCAGTTTATACTGAATTATTGACATTAAAAAATAGAAGCAAGAAACTGTCATGACTTTCATGTAAGGTTAAATTCCATCTTTGCTTCTTTCAAAAAAAACCCCTTCCCAAATATCCTATTGTATTTTGAATTTAGAATAGAATACTGTACTTTTTTAAAAATTTACTGCTATCTTGGTTGCTGTACATTAGAGCCCAAAGACATTTCTGTGTTTTTAACAGGGGGTTTTTAACATCAACATTCAAAAGAGTATTGATATTTAGAATAGGATGTCGACATTCACTTTTAAGTATTTAAGGCAAGTGTGTGAACCTTCCAAACTGATGGATTTTTTTCTGGAAATTCTGCCCTGCAAGCTGGAGTCCTGGTTGTCTTAATAGAGGGGCAAAGAAACAAGGTCTTTGTGCTAGCATAGTGTTCTGTGACCCTGACATTAAGGGGTGGAATTGTATGGAATGCAACCTTTCTAAAAAATGGCCACTGATTACTTATTTATTTTTACAACTACAGTCCTACTGAACCATTATTTAACTTCCATTAATTCTTATATAGATTGTATTCAGCATATCCTCAGGTAAAACTCTTGAGCAAAATCTTTTCTGGCAAGCATGGCAGTGAACACTTCTGGGATTTGAAGGGAGTATTTCCATTGTAGAGGTACTTGGATATGCATTGACATAACTTCTTTGTTTATTGTTATAAAGAAGTTTGAACTGTTGCTCTTAGCATTTTGTGGAAAAATGCTTGTTTTGTGAATAAATAGAGGACCCTAGACTGGTAATCCAACACCTTATTTGAGCTCTAACATTTATTAGGAAAAAAATTAAGGAGGAGTTAGTCCATGATTTTGTGCTATAAATTCCTTTGCATTCAAGAGCACAGTGAAGAAAAACTGTTTAAGAGGACTTTGCCATGCTGTTGATTACTTGCTGCTCTTATAGGTTCTCTGTTAATTGAATGTGTGTCGCTTATTTTTACTAACACCCCTAGGAGTCCTCAGGGAATACTGACTGTCACAGAATGATAAACTAGTATTTATTGAGCATTTAAAACAAAAAGGGAGTGGTTACTTATTTAATGAGGATCCAGATTAGTGTGTTGAAGAATATAGAATGCTGTGATATAGTCAGATGGTATCTGAATTTGTACTCTAGGCACTTGTTACTTTTCCATAAGGGAAAATTTCAAGAACACTGAATGGTGTATTCCTGCAGTCATCTTATTCTCATCTACATCTTTAACATCATGACAGATTAAAAATTTCAAGATTGTAATCTTGACATGCTAACTACTGGAATTAAATGAATCAGTTCTACTGACTCTTTCAATACTGTAGTCTGTATTGAATTTTATTCTGTGTGTGTTGTTAGTATTACTGTCACATAGCTGAAGGCAGAAGAATCTTCTCATGATTCATCCTCTGTGGTCTTCCCTCTTTCCACAGGGATATAAATATATAAGCATACTCATGCTATTTCTAGTTTACTTACTTTTTTCCCTTTTTAATTTTTTTTTTAATTTTATTTTTAATCCTCTTGGGGCTTGAGTTCAGTGAAGTAAATGAAATTGTTGCCATAGGCCAACACTGACTTAGTGGGTTGTTTCCTAAACATACCTTGATATCAAAATATCATTCCTTATATATATGGCAGTGATAACAATATAAATATGATATAGAATAGAAACATGAAAACAGTAAATCTTGTTTTATTTACTTAATAGGAAATCTAATAGAATAAATGTTTGCCTATTCATACTACAGTGTTAATGCTGGAGCTCTGATGATCATGTTTTAATGTAAAAAAATGTTTTTTCATTTTCTTGTGTACATTTGACATTAGCCTAATTTAGATCTTTGTTATATTTCAGAACTATTTGCATTATTTTGTTCTTGCATTTTTGACGAAATGTGCTTCTGATAACAATTGGTGTGACTCATCTGTTCAGGTCTTGATGAATGGAAATTTGGCAAGAAAAAACCCTTATGGCCTGTTTTGATTTTTCTTAGACAGTATAAGGGTTTTGTGAGCCTCTTAGTATTTTTCCTTCTCTGTATAGGTAAATAAATACTTAGATTATTTTTTCTGTAGTCAATTTGTATTTTTATTTACAAATGTCATGTCAACAAGAGATTTTTAAGTGTACACTAATTTGATGTTGGTTGTATTTTATAATTTTTAATATTTTTTTCCAAACGTTTGTATTATTTATGATTGTACCACTGTTTTTTCATTTACCTTTTTTGTGGGCCTTCTTTCTTTATTTCTTTCCCTTTCTACCCACACCTGTTTTTTGTTTTTTTTTTTGTCTTGAAAGGACGTTTTAAATTTCTACTAAATTGCTACTGACAGAATATAAATGCCTTGCCTTAGTAGTTTGCCTAGGTTAGTTGTGTGTCCTTTCAGCCATATGTAGTAAAAGCTTATTATTAAGTCAACAGTGTATTGGTTTGCTTTCATAAATCCACAGAATAACAGTTGTAGAAATAAATTTTCAAAGTTCTGCTGAAAGGAATGATTCTGTAAATGTGCATTCTTAATATGAGTTTAACTTTTTTTTTTTTCTGTGTGCAAGAAAGTACTCTTCCCTTCACAGAGTTCCTGTAATCCCTGAAACTGATGAGCAGTGGCAGAAATCTTGCCACACTTAGGAGCCCCCTGTGCAGATTTCTATTCCCTCCCAGAAAGCTGCTCTGGGATCATGGTGTTCTTCACCAGGGGAATACCCTTGCTTTGGAAATGAATGCTTTTCAAAAGCACTAAGAACTTCAGGTGCAGATAGTATCACCTAGATTTGTGTCAGTTTGAGCATACTAATTAATGATACCTCCTTCAAATCTGTGTAATATTTTGAAATAGGACTGTTGGAGTATTTTTGAAATCAAAGCAAATATGCTTTTTGCTTCTTTTTGCATAAATTAGTAGCCTTTGCCACCTCCTGTTATTATGTTGAAACTGACTGGAGTGCTTGTCAATCCAAATCCATGAACACTGTTAGCATTCATTGATTTAAAAAGTGCTTAACTGTATTTCATACTTCTGGGTTAACCTGAAGTTTGTTGCTGTTAAAAATGACAACTTAATTTGATACTGTTCTGTTTTAGACATCCTTAGCTACACGTTTTGCTCAAGAAACATTTGGAAAACAGTACAAACAAACCATAGGACTGGACTTCTTCTTGAAAAGGATATTATTGCCAGGTAAGAGAATAAAAATTAACACTGAAAGGTTGGGTGACAGCAAGACTTGCAGAAACACATTCTTCAGAGTAATGTGTACTAAATTAGCTTAGTGCAGTGATTTTTATGGCAAAGTAAATGAGGTTGTTTAGAGAATATTTTGTTTGTGCATTCTTGCTAGGTTTCAAAGAGTTATGCATTTGCAACTAACATCTCTAAGTAAAACACTGAATTCAAATAAAAAGAATGCTATCTATATTGATGAATTTTATTATCCCTACTTGAGTGCACTCACTTTCCCTGTGGATAGTGTAACACACAACAATGAATTGGAACTTTAAACATATTAATTGAAAAAGTATATGTGTTTCGATAGAAATATATACATTTTTAATGAAATACACAAGTCATATTTGAGTTGTGTGAGAGAAGAATAATGCAGCTATGGACTCGCAGTGCTCTAATATGTGAATGCTGTTTTATGCAAGGCAGCATGAAATTGCTGGCATTTAATAGACCACTAAAATTTAGGGTCCCTCGGCACTCATAAAAATACAGTTTGAGCATTCAAGATGTTTCACTTCACGACGGCAAAGAAACTATTTAGATGCCAGTTGCAGCACATTGCATGGAAAATGCAAAGAAATAATTAAAAAAGAATAATTGCTGGTTAAGTTTGAACAGTTGGGGTTTAAAATATGTTTTTGCACTGATTTGTGTGTTCTCGTATTCTAAGTATGCAAGTATTCAATTAAAAATATTTACTTCTGGATTCAGAAATCAGAAGTTAGGAAAAGTATATGTAATTATTAAAAGGTGTAGTGAGATCTGCTAAGGTTGATGCAAGTTTTGTAGTTCTGTCTTCTCTTTGTGAAGGGTGGGGGAGGGAAGCAAACCCAGAAATTAAGCATTTTTGCTGTAACCTGAAGTTTTAAGAAAATATATGCAGTTCTTGAACTTTTTGGTAAATTATATTGCAAATAATTTCTTGATTATGTTTATATATTTTCTTAAGTGAAACAGAATAATCTTTTTGGACTATTCCTGTGTTCGCTATTTTGGTTTGGCCATTTTGATGTACTTTAGTATTTAGTATGTACTTTTTTTAGTATAAAGTACCAAAATTCCATTGCTTGTTTCTCTATAAAATCAACAGAATAATTTTTTTATTGTCCTGCTCCTGCCTCTAAAAATACCAGTGTGTATAATACTTAACAGCAGTACTTGCAAGTGGAATGTGTACACAAATCATGCAGTGTGCATGCTGAGAACTTGTATTTTGCAAGTTTTTTTTCCAGCTGTTAAGCATACAGATGCTATTAGTGTATTACTGGGATTATAAATATTCTTGTTGAGTAGAAAATTTGGAAAGTTATCAACTATTGCTTCATTCAGTTTTGTTCATGGTTTATTTTGTGTGTGAATTTCATTCATTCATGGTTTATTTTGTAATAAAATCAGAATGCAGGTAAAAATAGCACCAAGAAGTCTGTACATCTGTTTTCCTCAAAACAGTAGCATTTGTATTCATATGCAGGAAGAAACATTTTTCTGTAGGTTGTCATTCTGGTTTTGCCTATGCCTATATATGTGTTTAGGTATATATGGCTATTTTATAGGTAAACTGGGGATTAAAATATTAAAATATTAAAATAGTCATGGGGAGTGAGAGGGAGGGAGGTAACATTTCTAAATACTGGAATGGGAAGCATTACTTTAGTAAGTGCATTTTTCTAATTTCTTTATTGGTTCTGGGTTTGCAGAGCTGCTCTGTTTACTTGAAAGGTTAATTCATACCACTGCACAGAAATTATGTGTGTATCAGTAGGAAAAAAGTCTTGATTTCTCTTATTCATTAGGAGAATTGCTGAACAACTGTAGTTCAGTAGTTGATTTTTTTCTTCTTCAATGTAAGCAAAGATTCCAAAAGTTAAAATTACGTATTTCTAGAATTGCACAGAAGTTTGCGTTAGGCCACATTGTAATACATACAACTTACAAAATAAAGTGATGTTTTTCTGTTTTTTTTTTTTTTTTTAAGATAAAAGTGGCATTTGTCTTCAGTTACTTAATAATTAATGCAGTTTTGCAGTGAAAATAATAAATATTTTGCATGGTAAAGCAATACGGTTTAATACAAATCAGAAATCCTTTGATAAATTTTGAACAATATGTTCAACATTGTTCAATATGTGTCTAAGTGTTCAGCATGGCAAATTCACTTCATGCAGTTTGTTCAAAATACTTTTTTTTAAAGCGCAAATCAGTTTTATTATATTTATTGATGCAGAATCTTGTATAGTCTGGATGCAACCATGATGTAGATTTTAGTGCTTAAAAGTGTATCTGCTAGTCAGAGGGTCTGCTGATAGAGGCTCTTAAGAGCCATAGTTGTATACTTTTTGGGAGGTTGTGGATGCAGTTCAGTAAACAGGATTCTTCTGTTAAAAGGATTTTTTTTAAAAGTCGTTGGTGTAAAAAGTGGTCAGACTTGTGTTTTTAGTTCCATCTTGGCTGTGCAGCCCTTTAAGTAAGGTTAACCAGTGCACCAAGTGTCCTCCTGCAGGGTCACTGCTGCAGCAGCCCAGTGGCTTCAGTTCAGACCAGAAGCAATCTACACACCTGCACTGTGCTGCCTCACGTATTTCAGCTTTGCACTTGTGTGCAGCATTTTCCACTGAGTAAAGAAGTTCTAGGGTTTCCTTGTTCCTTATTAGTGCATTACATGATATTTTTATTTTGATGGGATTCTTCAGTTATTTTCATTAGTTATGTGTTAAGACTATTTCTAAGAACTGTCTTACTGGTTTCTTTGGTTTTGTTGTAAGTCTCTAGTTTTTATGTTCCTGTTAAATTGAAAAAGTAAAAGATTTCAAACTTTTTGCAGAAAACTTCGTGGGGAGCTATCCCAGTTGTTAATTAAATACTTGCTGGGTAAATTGCCTGCAGTTTTTCCTTTTGTCAGAATAATCCGAACATCCTTCTTTCTTCCCCAGAATCGATCTGAACACAAAGCAAATATTACAGAACCTAATTGAAAAAAAGGGAAAATTAAGCATTTTGCACAGGAGATGACCAGTGTGAATTTCATAATTAGCGAGGTCCTAATTAAGGAGGAGTTCACCTTAAATTAAGGAGTTCACCTAAAATAATTTTTTTCCTTTTTTTTTTGTTTTCCTATTGTTAATGAAGCAGAGTAAATAATTTTTAATAGGAGATTTTTTCAGCTGGGCAGTCTCAGTTAGACTATTTAATGTAACTTACTGTGCTAAAATTTGCCTGGTCATTCCATGCAGTTATCCAGATACTAAGGTCAGTATGCTGTGCATAATTATTTTTTTAGGAGGAAAAATCAAGTTGAAACTTTTTAGAGCACTTGAAGACCAAATTTGGCATCTGAAAATTACTGAATTTGAAAGTGATAATATTTATAAAGATTTTTCTTTTTTTTTCTCAAAACAGCTGACATGAATGACACGGTGACTTTCAGTAGAATACATAGGGGTAGAATACAGCAGCATGGCGAGCCTTTGAGCCCGCATAGTTTGTTTACCCACTGAAGATGTATAATCTTTTCAGACTCTGGATGCACTAGTTTATCCATGCCAGGTGCTTTATGGAAGACTTTCTTGCACTGCTTGCAATCATTTATGTTTTAAGCTTTTAAAATAATTAATTAATACATGGTATATGAACTATCAAAACAAGTAAGCTTTTTGTTGATTATAAAAGGTTGCCTTTATTGAAATGGGGTATTCATGATGTGTTTTCTAAGCTCCATGTAGAAATTCTCTTGGTATTACATAAAAGTCAGTGTAGCTTAATAGTACTGTTTCACATTCATCTCTGCATTTTTGAGACCAAGGTAGTAGTTTTGGGAATCTGCTCTTTTAACCAGATTAAAGCAAGGTGCATTATAAAAATATAATGTGGTATATGTAATACCATGGGTAGCATCTATTCAACTGTATAGTTACAATTTGCTGGTTATTTTCAGCTGGTGCTCTCATACATTTCCATGGAGCACGTTCCCTTGTGTAACCAATGTGAGCGTGTCAGTGATAAATTTACAGCTGAATGGATCATGTGGTGTAAAATCAAATTGTCAACTACTTAAAATAGTTGAATTAAGAATATGTCTTTCTTAGCAAGCCAAGATAATGTGTTTTCACTCAATTTACAGCTGTTGAGATGTGAAATTTGTTGCATTTTTTTTAAATCCAGGAGTAAAAATTAATAGGCAGTTGTGATTCTATGTGAGTACATAGAATTTTTATTAACATGTAAGTGTCATGTAAATTGTATGTGGATTAGAAAAAATTTTTTCAGTCCTTACTCTGTTAGAGTTTGGTGCTCCCAGGTAATCAGTACAGTTCTGAAAACAGTTCTTACCATGCAAAATGTGAGAAATTATACTTTAATATGTTTGTGTGGTATTTGTTAGCATATTTTTCTGTGTGCAGTATTGATCTGTGAATTGCTGAGTTGTCTTGCAGAATATGTGTGATTTGTAGGGTAATAAATATTCTGTATTTACAGTAATTTTTTGTTAGTTTTGTTTTTAAAAACCTGTTAAAAATTTCAACATAGCTTAAAAATGGTTTAGAGTAGAAAAGAGGATCTNTGCAGCTTTGCAGTGAAAATAATAAATATTTTGCATGGTAAAGCAATACGGTTTAATACAAATCAGAAATCCTTTGATAAATTTTGAACAATATGTTCAGCATTGTTCAATATGTGTCTAAGTGTTCAGCATGGCAAATTCACTTCATGCAGTTTGTTCAAAATACTTTTTTTTTAAAGCGCAAATCAGTTTTATTATATTTATTGATGCAGAATCTTGTATAGTCTGGATGCAACCATGATGTAGATTTTAGTGCTTAAAAGTGTATCTGCTAGTCAGAGGGTCTGCTGATAGAGGCTCTTAAGAGCCATAGTTGTATACTTTTTGGGAGGTTGTGGGTGCAGTTCAGTAAACAGGATTCTTCTGTTAAAAGGATTTTTTTTAAAAGTCGTTGGTGTAAAAACTGGTCAGACTTGTGTTTTTAGTTCCATCTTGGCTGTGCAGCCCTTTAAGTAAGGTTAACCAGTGCACCAAGTGTCCTCCTGCAGGGTCACTGCTGCAGCAGCCCAGTGGCTTCAGTTCAGACCAGAAGCAATCTACACACCTGCACTGTGCTGCCTCACGTATTTCAGCTTTGCACTTGTGTGCAGCATTTTCCACTGAGTAAAGAAGTGCTAGGGTTTCTTTGTTCCTTATTAGTGCATTACATGATATTTTTATTTTGATGGGATTCTTCAGTTATTTTCATTAGTTATGTGTTAAGACTATTTCTAAGAACTGTCTTACTGGTTTCTTTGGTTTTGTTGTAAGTCTCTAGTTTTTATGTTCCTGTTAAATTGAAAAAGTAAAAGATTTCAAACTTTTTGCAGAAAACTTCGTGGGGAGCTATCCCAGTTGTTAATTAAATACTTGCTGGGTAAATTGCCTGCAGTTTTTCCTTTTGTCAGAATAATCCGAACATCCTTCTTTCTTCCCCAGAATCGATCTGAACACAAAGCAAATATTACAGAACCTAATTGAAAAAAAGGGAAAATTAAGCATTTTGCACAGGAGATGACCAGTGTGAATTTCATAATTAGCGAGGTCCTAATTAAGGAGGAGTTCACCTTAAATTAAGGAGTTCACCTAAAATAATTTTTTTCCTTTTTTTTTTGTTTTCCTATTGTTAATGAAGCAGAGTAAATAATTTTTAATAGGAGATTTTTTCAGCTGGGCAGTCTCAGTTAGACTATTTAATGTAACTTACTGTGCTAAAATTTGCCTGGTCATTCCATGCAGTTATCCAGATACTAAGGTCAGTATGCTGTGCATAATTATTTTTTTAGGAGGAAAAATCAAGTTGAAACTTTTTAGAGCACTTGAAGACCAAATTTGGCATCTGAAAATTACTGAATTTGAAAGTGATAATATTTATAAAGATTTTTCTTTTTTTTTCTCAAAACAGCTGACATGAATGACACGGTGACTTTCAGTAGAATACATAGGGGTAGAATACAGCAGCATGGCGAGCCTTTGAGCCCGCATAGTTTGTTTACCCACTGAAGATGTATAATCTTTTCAGACTCTGGATGCACTAGTTTATCCATGCCAGGTGCTTTATGGAAGACTTTCTTGCACTGCTTGCAATCATTTATGTTTTAAGCTTTTAAAATAATTAATTAATACATGGTATATGAACTATCAAAACAAGTAAGCTTTTTGTTGATTATAAAAGGTTGCCTTTATTGAAATGGGGTATTCATGATGTGTTTTCTAAGCTCCATGTAGAAATTCTCTTGGTATTACATAAAAGTCAGTGTAGCTTAATAGTACTGTTTCACATTCATCTCTGCATTTTTGAGACCAAGGTAGTAGTTTTGGGAATCTGCTCTTTTAACCAGATTAAAGCAAGGTGCATTATAAAAATATAATGTGGTATATGTAATACCATGGGTAGCATCTATTCAACTGTATAGTTACAATTTGCTGGTTATTTTCAGCTGGTGCTCTCATACATTTCCATGGAGCACGTTCCCTTGTGTAACCAATGTGAGCGTGTCAGTGATAAATTTACAGCTGAATGGATCATGTGGTGTAAAATCAAATTGTCAACTACTTAAAATAGTTGAATTAAGAATATGTCTTTCTTAGCAAGCCAAGATAATGTGTTTTCACTCAATTTACAGCTGTTGAGATGTGAAATTTGTTGCATTTTTTTTAAATCCAGGAGTAAAAATTAATAGGCAGTTGTGATTCTATGTGAGTACATAGAATTTTTATTAACATGTAAGTGTCATGTAAATTGTATGTGGATTAGAAAAAATTTTTTCAGTCCTTACTCTGTTAGAGTTTGGTGCTCCCAGGTAATCAGTACAGTTCTGAAAACAGTTCTTACCATGCAAAATGTGAGAAATTATACTTTAATATGTTTGTGTGGTATTTGTTAGCATATTTTTCTGTGTGCAGTATTGATCTGTGACTTGCTGAGTGGTCTTGCAGAATATGTGTGATTTGTAGGGTAATAAATATTCTGTATTTACAGTAATTTTTTGTTAGTTTTGTTTTTAAAAACCTGTTAAAAATTTCAACATAGCTTAAAAATGGTTTAGAGTAGAAAAGAGGATCTATTCTTGGTGTAGATTCTTTGAAGATGAAATTATGTAAATCATGTCCAATTTAGTTTCATGCTTTAAGTTGTTGAGTGGAGGAAATAATCATAGTGTGCATCCTCAACTTAGTGTATGTGTCATTATTTCCATTTTTTTACTCTGTCAGCGATATAATTCTGTAACTGTCTACTACTATCAGCATCACTGCCAAAATGAAGTTATCATGAAGATTTTCCTTCTTGATCTGTAAAGAAGATTAGGAGAGGGGCTAAGGAAGGGACACACAATATGAAATAATGTGGATAAGTTGGCATTAATTGTGTTACTTTCAGTTCCAAGTACCATGCTATAGAACATTCTTTATTAAGTTTTACATGTTTTGTCAGTGGAATATGTTATATAATTTCTAGTCAGGACTGTTACGCTTTATGAAGTTCCAATTATTTTCTGTTAATATTCGATATGTTAGTAACTAGCTATAGTTTTACTGTATCTTAATGACTTAGCTGGACTCAAATGATTTTTTTCCCAGATGCTATAATCATTTTTGTTTTGAATTTTAGTTCCTATTTCTTGTAGGAAGAAAGCTATTAAACTTGTTAAAAGCTATTGTTGTTGTATATATTTGTATCTAAATTTTCAAGGTTACACAATATCTGTATCATTTTTTTTCCAGGAAATTTGAATGTTACTCTTCAAGTGTGGGATGTAGGGGGACAAACGATAGGAGGCAAAATGCTGGATAAATATATTTATGGAGCTCAGGTACAGTATAAATGCTAATTGTATCTATAGCAATGATATAAAATTAATGAAAAACTTTGTTCTTAAAATTATACATATATACATTATATATAGCTTTTAGTTGATTGTTTCATAAATCTCAAAAATGCTGAATGTCTATTCAATCTAAACTTAATTGATATTAATATGCTACTTTAATTTTGGTGTGTAGCTAGTTTTTTAGAGCTGACATAAAAAGCAATGCAAGTGTGTGCATTTATAGAACTGAATAACTCCCAAGAACAGATGGTTGTTTCCAGGCTTTGTGTCTTAAGAAAAGCAATCACAGTAAATAGCAAAGGCTATTTGGGTATCCACATGGTAGATAGAGTGGCTGCTTTCAGAGCAGCTGCCTCCTGGGGGGCAAGGGAGAAGGAGGAAATTAAGAGCAATCCTACACCATTAAACTCATACGTGCAACTGGGGTTATAAGAGGGCAAACAAAAGGAGACAACCAGGTAGCTAAATATTTTTGCAGAACTCATGTCCAATGAAAATTAAGTTTATGTTCAGGTTAACTATGTAACTTAAAGTAGATGGTAGGATTAAGAGCTAAATATTGTAACTGTATCTTGAGTCATGAGATGATTTAGGAGGATGTATTATAAATGCCAAACTTCTTAGCATGAGTGATCCTAAAATGTACTTTGTTCCTTAATTTGGAGTTTGTAATGAGAACAATAGGCATAATATGTGCTATTAGCTAATTCAACACAGGAATGGCTAATGAGAGAGATTGGGATTTATTAGTTAAATGGATAAAGAGAAACTTGTCAATGTAACATTTTGTCACTTTCAAAAAAGTCAAATGTTTTTAGCTGTTGCATCTGTTTTATAGCATATTCTTTTTTTTAAAATAAAAACCAATTTGCCGACCTGTTACAGATCTACCAAGCAATAGGAGAAAGTGGCTTCCATGACAGGGAATTTGATTAATCACAAATTGTTGCCATATGTCCAAAGTAAATTTAATGAAGGAAATAAAAGGCTATTAGCTTTGTCTGTATTGAATTTGGTGATAAACTTAGGAGTTTACCAAAAATAGCAAAAAGTTAATGCCAGTGCCCAAAAGTGCATAAACACTTGATATCAATAAGACTGAAGTTTGATATTTTTTTACTCATTCAGAACACATTAATAAAAAACCCCTATGTCCAATCTCTTTGTCTTTAATCTTCCCCCGTTCCTCATTTTTTTTTAATGGAATAGTGATTTTTCTTTCCCAGTGTTGCCATATATTCCCAGTGTCTGTAAGAGGCTTCTTATCATCAAAGTTGAATTCTAACACACTTTTCCATTAGCTTTGTAACAGTGCCCGTTAAAGATGCATAAAACTGTCTCTATTTTCATCTATTCATGAAATGCCATGAATAGTTTGTAAAGGCACTGCTTTCAGCTTATTTCTAGGTTTATTTCTATTAGCTTATTTCATGTTGAACATCTATAGCTTTTTATAAGAGAAAGAGGAAAGGTGAAGTAGAACAAGTAGGTGTATTTATAAAGGAAAAGCCTTTTAAATATGGGTAAAAATTCCCATGAATGGACAACAAAACAGCAAGAAAATAATTAGGAAGAGGTAGCATGGAGCTGGCGAGGGTAAAATGTGCACAGCCCACTTGATTGCTCTCTGTGGTTTGATGGTTAGCCCTGTGGAGAGGAGAGCAGTGGATGTAATTTATCTTCACTTCAGCAGGGCCTTTGACATAATCTCCCATAATAATATTACAATATGTAGAGATGCAGGTGGAATGGGTGGACCATAAATTTACTGAAAATCTGAATGGACAGATGGATTTAAAGGTCTATAGCTCAATGTCTTACTGATGCCTGATTATAAATTTTATTTCTTAAGGGTTGGTACTGGGGTTGTGTCTTTTAGTAATTCTTTTAACAATGGAACAAAACATTTTAAGTTTATGAATAGCACCAAATTGGGGTGGAATGGTCACTGTGGTGGAGGCTTGAGCTGCTACTGAGAGGCCATGACCAACTGAAAGGAGTGGACCAACAGAAATCTTGTGACATTTGGCTGATGACAGATGCCAAGTCCTGCACCTGGTGCAGAATAATCTTATGCTGCGAATCAACTGGAGAGTGTGCAGTGAAGGGCCACAAAGGTGATTAATGGTCTGGAGCATCTCTTCTATGAGGAAAGGCTGAGAGAGCTGTAACTATTCAGCCTGGAGAGTGGAAGGCTAATCACTATGTATACATCTCTGAAGGAAGGATGCAAGGAAGAGAGAACCAGGCATTTTTCTGTAGTGTCTATTGACAGGACCAGAGCAATAGGTACAAACTGAAACACAGGGGATTCCTTCTGAACACCAGGAAACATGTTTTCTACTGTGAGGATGACTGAGAACTGGCACAAGTTGACCAGAGAGGTTGTAGAGTCTCCATCCTCAGAGGTAGTCAAAAGGCATCTGGACATGGTCCAGGCAGCTGGCTTTGGGTGGCACTGCTTGAACAGGAGCATTGAACCAAATGACTTTTAGAGGTCCCTTCCAGTCATCTGTGAAATGGCTTTGGAGGAAAAAGCTCTTGGTTGAATGTCTTATTGAGGTAAAAACCAGTTGAATAAGAGTTTGCAGTGCACCCTTGCAACAGTAAATGCTAATTGAGTACTGAGCTGTGTTAGTAAGAATGAGGTAGTTAAATCAAGAAAAGTGAATATCATGCTGTCTGACATTTTTGAGGTGACATTTGGAGTACTGTGTTCAGTTTGGGGGTCCCCAGTGCAAGAAAGCCTTTAAATTACTGAAGTAACTTGAGTGAAGGTTGCTACAAAAACCCCATATGTGCCAATGATTTGTTGCACTTGACCAGTGTGTGTGGTGCAGCTGGGATTTCAAACATCTTGTTTATAAAGTACACAAGCTGTACAGATAGAGATAAAGCAGATGATATGGATCTGTTGCAGAAATTGTGTTCATCTCTGTATTCTTCAAATCTAAATAATTCAGATCTAAAGTATATGTGGATTTTTTTGTAGCATGCCTACAGTAGGCATTATGCATTTATCCAGTATTTGCAGATGCCCACAGCCTAATTTTCATCTATTTGATCATTGAGAGATTCAGAAATCATAAGTGGCTGAATTCTTATTTTTGTGCTTAGAAACCTGTGTGTATGGTATGCTTACTTCTAAAATCCTATGACCAGCTGGAGATAGAAGTTTAGAGAATCTACAGCAACTAAAAAGATTATATAGTCTACAGTTCACTTGATCTTGGTTGAAATTTGATCAGGATATCAAAAAGAGTGAGTGGAGCATCCATCTTCAGTTCACTGCACTTCACTGCAAAAATTTGCCACTGGAGGTTTCCTTTTCTCTAATTAGAAAGCTGAATCAATTCTCTAGGAAAGATCTTTTGGTTAGGTTACTGTTAAGATGCCATATTTTGATGGAGATCCCCTATTTCTTGTGCCATGTTTTGGAGCAATAATGGCAGATTTGAGCTTGAGAACTTGCATAATTTGCTTGCATGGTTGCAATTGGTGAAATTGTAATTCACTTCCTGTGTTGAAGGAGTTGCTTTCCTCCTGCCCATTTTTCTCTAATGTTGCTCATTTGGAAGAATGTAGTGATTGCATCCCATCTTGGTAGCTGAATTTCAGTGATGAAGCAGAAGAACTCTGCAAGCTGTGGGGAAAAAGGAGCTCTTAGTTCTTTATAAATAAAAGGTACCGATAAGCAACACCGACTGAATGCTGTTTAAAACCGCCACATTTATCTCAGAATTGAGGGATGCTGAGAGTAATTTTGTAGTCAGTTGCCACAGCTGTACTGATAGAGAGTAAATCATTCAATTATGGCAACTTAATCACAGGTATCTGAGTGCCCACATCCTCAGTATCAGCAATGACAGCAGTGGTTAAGTAAATGTGGACTGTAAGCTGCTTCATTTGCAAAAAACTGTTTAATCTACACATTTCTGCAACAATTAAGTTGCTCTTCACTAAATTAATATTCTGTGACTAGAAAGAATACTCTGTAATTTTGGCCCGACTTATGTAATTATAGTAATAATGATGATGTTGATGAAAATTTGAAAGTTAATTTAGTTCCTTGGTGCAAAAGTCAGTCATAGGATGAGAGTAGCTGCAGATAAATGAAGAAGAAAACATACATTTTTATTTACTGTTTTCTCTAGCTTCCTTTTATTGTGACAAATCTTGACATAAACTTGACACCTCTTAAATTTTGATTATCAGTACAAATATATTGCCTGGTTACAACATTTCCATACTAGGAGTTCAATTTTGGAATAACGTCGCTGCTGTTTGCATGGCAAATCTTTCAGAACCACTCCCGTATCTTACCTGTAATTGCTGCCCCTTCCCACATATCTAGTTAAAATTATCTTTAAGATCTGGCATATGCTACATCATAAATTGGCTTGTTAATAGGAGTATTGCAGGCTCTACCTTCTCCAGGGAGCTGCACATAATTTCTGCAATATTCTCAGTTTCCAGTGACCTATTTTTGAAAATGCTCTATAATTCCATAACAAAAAGCACTCACATATGCACTAATGTAGGCAAAATGTCTCCCTTACTAGAGTGCAATTATGCAAGCAGGGACTATTTGCCACATTGCTGGAGACTAGAGAATCAATGTGCTTTTCTTGGCATGTCGTCTGCCATGTGTTTCAAACTGTTTTCATGGCAGGGAAATATTTGTGTAAAAATGCCAGTGTTAATTTTCCTCCTTAATTCCTCTCACATAATAGGGAAACAACAGCTTTTATGCTGTCTACTTGGTCTCTGCTCCATGTATTGTAAGTTTGTGTAAAATATGTAATTTTCTTGAAAGCAATTATTGGATTTCTCTGTTAAATAAAAAAAAAAGGTGAAATAAATTTTTTTGCCATGGAGTTATGACTAGTACTTAATTAATTATATCATACTATACTAAATTGCTTGCAGAGTGCTGTTGTGGTAAAAATCTAAGCAGAATGTATTCTTTATGGCCTGGATCATGTCTATGATGCAAAAATATATACCTTCCATCTTTGTTTCTTAAGTGTGGCAACTATTGACAAGAAAAAATGTTTAAGATAAGAATGTGCTTTAGTTAGATCATAGAGAAAAGGATGTTAGGTCAGCTCTAGTTGCAAACTTTGTTAAATGATTTTTTTCATGGTAAATCCACTGTGAATACCCTTTCATCCAAAGGGCTAGGTAGGCTACAGTTGTCTAGAGGACATGAAGCAGAGTAGAATTTTGATGAAGAATTGAATAGAAAGAGTTGGCTAACCTTAAATGCTCACACTTACTTATTTTCTCTCCATCTAACTCTGATTAGTGCTGAAGATGGTTTAGATAATCTGCTCTTCTGCAAGCTAGTGAGAGAACTTGACAGCTGGGGAAAGAAGCACTGCTGTGTGCTCTTTCTCATTTACAATTTTCAGCTTTATGGCTGGCGGTTTTTTTTAACCTTTACCATACCTGTGCTTTAGATTGAGTTTCTTTTCCACTGAGTGTTTGTTAACACAAGTATGTCCTTCCTAGAGCAAAACTTAGATTGTTAAACAATTACATACATACCCAGGCATTTGAGTAGTTAAAAAAATAGTCAGGAGAAATTAACTAAGATTAACTTAGAGATGCAAGCTATTAAGGAATAAATTGCACCAAAATTGGAAGAGGAAAGTGGATGTTTAATATTAGATTTGATTGATAAAGAAGGAAAGATAGCAAGGGGAAAGTTGGGTGTCATAATTCTTAATTTTGTTGAAGAAACTGATGAAAGCTGTTCCTTAGAAATTAACATGACTATATAAATATAAGGAACAAACCCTTAAGTTTGCCAAGGAGTTGATAACATGGGAGGAAATGAGATAGGTTGGTATTGCTGTCATAAGAATATAGGAGTTAGGAATTTCAGTAGGATTTGTTGCCTGTCACCCAGAATTTTCTTAGCCTTCTGATGTTTCATATTGGAGTCAGAGTTCCTCACTTTCCCATGTCTTTTAACATAAACAAAGAATTGTTTTTTTGTAAATATGGCCAATGTTTGCATTCCTTCAAATGGGAGGAGAATGTGATTGATAGTCTGATTGACCAATGTGGTTGAGAGGTGGGAATTTCACCTTCCAATCCATTGTCACCTTGATAAAAGTATATATTTGGAAATTAATAAAAAAAGGCCCCTTTTTTCGGCCTCAGCGCTGCATCTCAAAAGATTCCAGGTCTCTGTGTGATCATTTCGTGTCCGTCTGCATCAGTTGCCCTTCTACAAAGCTATCCATGTGTAATGACTTCTAGCAACCTTCAAAATTATTAGTGTTGGTGACTGTTATAGATGGTGTATTTCAGAGTTTTGCTATTCTTACAAGTCTCCATAGAGACACCATAGTTTTTTGTTTTGTTTTATTTGCTTGTTTTTAGTTTGTACTCTTGCTATAATCTTGGTGTGAGTTAAACCTATTGCTACACGAGGTCAGTAGTGAAACACTCTCTAAGTAGGGTCAACTGGGAAGTGGAACTAGGCTGCTCAAGGATTTATGAAGTTCCTGCTTGTAAATTTCTAAGGATGGAGACTGAGCAACCTCTGGTCAACCTGCTTTATTTTCCTCATGGTGAAAAAGCTGTTTATTAGATATGGTTTGAATTTCTCTTTTTTCAGCTTATGCCCACTGAGTTTTATCCTGCCATGCGCTACTGTGAAGACCCTGGCTCATGTCCTTCATTGCTTCCTCATGGGTAATGGGAAGGCTGCTTTTTGGTCCTCTCAGGACCACTTTCTCTCCATGCTGAAGAATTTGGGTTTGTTCATCTCTTCCTCAT
The DNA here is from genome assembly GCA_013397195.1 of Hylia prasina. Lineage (NCBI taxonomy): Eukaryota > Metazoa > Chordata > Aves > Passeriformes > Sylviidae > Hylia > Hylia prasina. Next base: position 1,139,763 of record VYXD01012026.1, on the reverse strand, counting down.
AAAACAGGTTGTCCAGCCTCTGATGATCTTGCTGGCCCTCTGCTGAAGTTACTCCACTTTTCTCTTGTCTTCAGGGGCCTAAGGATGTGTTCCAACTGGTTGTATTCTTCTAGAACCAATCCAACAAGTGCTGAGTAGAAAAGTTCCCTGCTCTGTTGTCTGTACTTCTGCTAATGCAGCCCAGGATCACGCTGGCCATCCTTGCTGCTAGGGAATGTTGGTGGCCTGGATTTGGTCTGCTGTCTGACAAGACCTGCAGGTCATTTTCAGTTGCTCCCCAGCCAGTCGTGTATTACTTCCCTCAGCCTGTACTTTTTTTTTCTTTGCAGCTGCAGGACTTTGCACTTATCCTTTTTGAATGTTGAAAAGTTCCTGTTCACCCATTCCTTGAGCATATCTGCATATCCCTTTGTGGTAACCGTGCCCTCGGGCACATTGGCTGGTCTTCCCAATTTAGTGGCTTCTGCAAACTACGTATAAAATCATATACAAAGAGAACTCCTGTTACCTTTTTTAAAACTTTTACCAGCATCATCATGCCTGCCATAAGTCATGCATTTGTTGAAGCAGTCAGGTGGTTTTTTCCACTTTTTTCATATCAGTCATGATTTCTAAACTTATGATACTATTGCTGGTTTCTTCTAGTGTACCCTTTTTTGACATTCAAGTGTTCAAAGATGGATGCATTATTTCACCTGGAATGTTTTAGGCCAATGTCATATTTGCAAAATACATTTGATATATTCAACTGTGAGCTGTAACTCCTTGGTCCTATTATATGGAACTTGCTACAAGCCAAATGCTTCCTGTTGTGCACTTGATTAGTGCTTCCTTTGAACTTGTGGTATTTACTGAATTGCATCCGATTAGTTTTACACTGTCATCATAAAATCTAAACTCTTCTCAAATAGTCTTGCAGTCTGTACTAATTTGTTGTCAAATGTGAAATTATTAAGTGTACACTCTGTTTTGTGATCACTTAAAACTGGGCCCAGACAAATGCCTAAAACAACTTGGAAATTTTTTTCTATTGACAGTAAGTCATTGACCCAGCTATTTTTGTATGGATCATATTGTTGTTTCAGAATATTTGTGAAAATTTCATGTAAGAAACAGTGTGCAGATATAGGATTTTTTTTTGCCAGGTGTGAACTCCATGAGAACAAGTGTGACTGGAGCCAATTCTGACTTTATCCCTAATTTAAAAGATACTGACTTTATTAAGGTGTAGTGGAAAGCAGGGGCAGAAGACTCAGTAAGATCTGAGAGCTGATCTTAGAATTGTGGAGGGGTTGGGGATGACGTGGATTGTTAATAGACTGTGCTTTATAATATAGGATATGTGTGCTATGGAATTGTCAGCAGTGTCTTCTTTGAGTGTTTGTCAGCGGTAGCTTGGTCCAAAACCTCTGAAATATATGGGACTCGTTTTTGAGTTCTCACCATGTCTTTAGGTTCTCTTTTGAAAGTTTATAGCTCACCAATACTTCTTACTTATCTTCTACAACACTGAAGGAATGGAATCTGGCCTTCATCCCCAAAAGACAGCAGAAACATGACAGACAGTGTGCAGAAATGCAAAAGTGAAATGCCTTTTTTTTTCAACAAAAGGGAACATTGAAACTGCAACTAATATTAGTTAAAATAAAAGTTCTTCTCCAGTGTAATTTTTATCTTATTATTACTGTGAAATGCTATATCATAAAGCATATGCTGTTTGTAATATTTCTGATATAACTAATTGTGCTCTTGTGTTGTCATTTTTTTTTCTGAAATGTGAATTTGGAATACATGAAATGCAGGAGAAATACTGTAATAATGTGTATAGTATAGAAATTTATAATTCCTTTGAGTGACCCTCAAAAGATATGCCATTATTTGGTGATGTTCTGTTTTATGACAGCAATAATTTAGACTTAGGCAAATATTATGATGTAAAATTCTTTTACAGTCTATAACATTTTAAACATGTCTTTTTATTTAGGGTATTCTCTTGGTTTATGATATTACCAATGGCCAGAGTTTTGAAAATTTGGAAGACTGGTATAACGTGGTAAAAAAAGTGAATGAAGAGTCAGAAACACAGCCACTTGTGGCCTTGGTTGGAAATAAAAGTAAGTTACTCATAACTGCATATTAATTGAAACACTCTGGATGTGGTTTGCTATTAAAGAAATGACATAAGGTACATATATTTAGCAAAATGCAACTAAATACCATCTTGCTGCTGGATTAATTACTGGTATATGTTTAAAAAAACTACACTGTGCATTGGGCATAATACTTAGGAGTTGCCTATCAGACTTTTTTTTAATGTATCTCTAGTTGTGCACATGAGATGACTTACTTTGTGTTGTTTTGGGATTTTTTTAACCTCCTTTTTGTGATCACATAAGTGTGATATAACGGTTTTCTTCTGACCACCAAAATATGTCCCTTTATATAATCATCACTTACATAGTTTCATAATTAGATGGATTCATAATTAGATGGCTTCCAAATTTCCCCATTTCCAACTAAAAAATCTTACACAAACATCCTTATTGGCATATTTGATGTCTTGGTCCTGGCTTTCTTACCTCTTTCTCTGTTGAGGATGATAAAAGCAACATATAAAAATTTTAGAAAAAAAGTGGTAGAAGCAGATACATAATTTTTAGACAGTATAAATACATTTATTTGAACAACAGAAAAAATATTTGATTTTTTTTTCACTTTCCAAATAATTTGTTTCTGTTACAGTGACCATGTCGTGAACAAACCTGAGAAAAGGACCTTATCCAGGAAGTTAGAATTGTTTAAAATCATTTGAAAACAATGTAGCGACAACACTTTCAATCAGAACCATTAATTGTAGTATTGCTACAGTGATGCTGTAACATTTTATGATATTAATTATGAAAGACTAATTTCCTGTGAAGAAAACAGAGAAGGTCTTAGAGTTGCAATATATAAATAGCACTTCTGAAAGTATAACACTGGCAGTATTGTACTCTAGCAGACCAGAGTCAATAATACAGATTCTGTGGAAATTCAAATGAAAAATATTTTTCACTGGTTTCTATTTTGCCCCCAAATTGGACTTCCTAGCTGGAGTCCTGCAAATTTTATGAACTTTTTGCAGTAAGATACACTGTAACATAGCACAAAAATATGTTCCTTTGCTGAACTGGCACAATAGATGTAGAAAATGATACATTGGTTTCAATTTGGAGACATTTTATTTCTGTTTTTTTTCACATATACATGCCCGCAAATCTTTAATATCCAAGTGTTTCCTTGGGAACATCTGGAAATAGAATCTGGGTTCCTAGGTGAGTTTTCAGATAAAGGCTGGCACTGATTAGTGACAGGACTTTCATTTTATGAAAATAGCAGCTGAAGGAATTGTGCTTGTGCCTTGTTTTCCTTCAGAAGCTGTGTATAAAGAGAAGCAGCAAAATATTGATTTCATGTGATGCTAAGGAGGTTCGTTGCTGTTGCACGTTGAGCATGCAGGGGATACTGTATACAGAAGGGTTTTTTTGCTTAATTTTTATTTCAGCATGATAAAAATTAGACTTTGAGAGTATATTGCTTTTCTGAATTCTACATTAGGATAAGACTATCTAGGAGGGCTTCCACCCCAGTAGTAAAAAATTAATAGTCCGTGAGAGGAAACTATAGTCAGGTTCCTGTTCTTACATACATAGAAAACAAGGTGTTTACACAGAAGCATGGTGTTGACTCTTACATATTATGAAGAGATAAAACTACTGGTACTAACAAATTATTTAGGAGGAATCTGTTCACTTAGTAAGTGATAAAACACTCATATGCAATGCAAGAGTAATAATAGGTTAAGAGCCAGGAAAAGCCATTTGATGAAGTGATGAACTTACTTGACCTCATGCATCATTCAGGAGAAATACTCCAGTGAGTGGTTTCTGTCTCAGGATTGTACTTGGTTTTTTTGAGATGTACATGTCTTTTAGGAGAATATCCAGGTAAGCTCACTGAAAGACTAGAAATGTCAATATCCACAGGCAAGTTATTCTAACACTTAACTTTCTTTCTGATAAAAGCTTTAAAATTTGCCAAGAATGCAGTTGTTTTCATTCATAGCAACTGGAAAGCTTTGGGCCAGTCTTTAGATACCTTGATAAGAATTTTGAAGCTCAGTCTGTTTTGAAACTTTGGCTTAAAGTTAGTTACTTAACTTGGGCTGTCCTTTGTATGTTTTTCTCTTACTAATACTGTTTGAAATACATGTGTATTTTTTCCATTTTGGGGGAGATATACCTGGATTCCCTCTAGGAATAAAGCTATAGCTTGGAAGAAGACAAAAATACTTTTCTATACCATATGATACAGAAAACTGTACACTTGAATTCTGTTAAATGAAAATGATTTCCCTGGATAATTTTGTCATTGAAAGCAAATTTTTTGATACATAGCAGCATATGGTGCATAATTGTTTACTACTGTTAAATCATGTGGTTTTATAATTAATTTATTAGTGGTTTATAGTATCAATTTGTAGTCATTGTGTTAAATGTTAAGTTTGTGGGGATTTCTCTGGTATTCCATAGAACTTGAAGAAATTAAGTGCGGATTTAAATTAAACAGTGCTTGTTTTCACTGTTCTGGTTTATTGTGCATTGCAATAGATTAGCAGCATGAACACAGTAAGCTGCTGCTTCTGTTTAAAGCATGATAATTACCTGCAGAATGGTGTCAGGCTTTTAAAATGTCCTGTTGTGTTTGTAAGAAGTTAACATTTACTCATGAAACATTGGAAAGGTAATTTCTACTTAAAAAGCTCTACTTAAAAGTTCATCCATCAAGGATTTATTTGAAAATAGTAGAACTGAATTCTGGAATTCTGGGCCTTTGTACANTTTTTTTTTTTTTTTTTTTTTTTTTTTTGGTTCATTGGTTGGTTGGTTGGTTGGTTTGGGGTTTTCTTTTTTCTTTTTTCTTTTGTTATTCAGTAGTAGCTAAAATGAAGAAATGTCATTGCCCACTACTTTATTAAAAACAATTGGGAGAGCAAGAGCTTCAGAGATGCAGTTCTCTGTTGTAAAACCAGTTCTTTATTTAAGCTATCTAGGTTCCTTCTGGGTGCTTAGTTTCAGTTTTCATTCTTTTTTCCTTCCTGTACCTTTTCTCTTTTTTCCCATAGCCTATCCTAGGCATTCAGTGAGAGAGTAGAAAACTGATTCGAATCAAGATCTTGCCCAGACCAGCTTTCTACATCTTTGTTCAATCATGAATTGCCTTTCCACAGATTTTTGTCTGTGTATTTGGTGAACAAGAGAGGGAATTATAAGATTTGATGTAGAACTATTTTTGCCTATTTATTATAAGTCATAAGATCTTAATAACACTGAACTTTACAGCTGCTTTTGAATCTTAAATTTGACTTTCCTAGTAACTTACGTTGTGTTCTTTTATTCATATTAAATACAAAGTATATTTGAAGTGTGCTTATATTTGTGTTGCTAGTACCTCTTGCGTTGCCCTGCTAATTGGGGACTAAATCTTACTGTTAATTTTAACTTATGTTTTAGAGTTTTTATGCAATTACTCAAAACTTTTGTATATATGTTGCTGTCAAATACTTTAATTTGTATGGTATAAATGAAACTATAGTTATCAAGTGAATGAATTGTGTTTTGTGCACTTAGGATCTTTGCTTAAATTAGGTATTGATAAAGTTCAGTGATCACAATGGATGTTCTAGTCATTAAGTGTGAATTAGAGAGAGTTTACCATGTTTCGTATGATTGATGTGTTTTCTTCCTTTCTACCTTGACTGCTTTATATATTTTCTTCTGCACTAATCTATAAGCTGTCTCCTCAAGTGTCATACCAGCATTTTCAGTAGATATATTGTAAACAAAAATTAACCCAGGTTGCATGGGAGCTATACTCATTTTGATTTATAGCTACCAAGATGGTCTTAGGGCAGTGGTTATCTGTAGCTTATATAGGGGGTAGGAATTATCAGGTACCGGTGTATAGTGGCTAGATGAATGATTTCTGTTTTTAGAGATATTAACCAGATCCACTCCTCAATAAAGACTAATAACTCAGATTTTTAAACAATCTTCATGACAGATGAGGGCACAGAGGAGAATGCATCAACACTAATTAAGAATGTTGACCATTTGTTCGTCTTAGCCGTGATTAATTGATCTTGGAGTGCTATCTCTGAACAGGAAGTGGTATGCTGTTACATTGTGAAGTTTAAAGGTTACATTTTAGTGTACCCTTTAACTTGCCCTTACATACAACATAAAATGTTTTTACCTATCTTATCAGAGCACAGAAAGAAACATTTTCCAGCCAGATTACAAATTAACATTTGGTGTACTGTGTACTAATGTGAATCTGGCTGGTGGGACTTGCCCAGTCTGCTTTTTGACTTGTTGCTGCATTATATACTAAGTCTCCCTCGTTGTACTCAGAAGATTTCTTCATCAATACTCACTTTGAAAATCTATTTTATTTAACTTCAGAGCTATGCATTCATTCTCTTGTCCCTCTCAACCTCCCCCAGTTTTCTGTTCTTGCTTCATGTGGGTTTGCCCTTTTAAGGTCCTTCACCTGTAATTGACAAGTGTTGAGCAGCTGATGCAAAGACCCCTGTTCTTTAGAGTCTGATGCCTGATTAAACTAAGGTTCCTATATGCCTGACAGCAGGTCACCTGAGCCTTAGATATGCTCTTGGGATTGGAGGGTAAATTACTTACATGTAGAGACTCCCTTAAAAAGAAAACCTTGTCCTGTGCAACTCATTTGAATAAAGGTAGAATGATACCCTGTTTTAAAAAATATGCATAGAATGTTTGTCTCAACCAGCTTTTAAGATTAATAGAAAATTGCAGTCTTATGGATTTATTTGTTTCAATGATCAGGTACCTTTATTAAAAATTACGCAAGAAACTTAAATTAATGGAAGGGAAAACCACAGGTGAAAATGATCTTTTATTCACCATAATAATTTATATCCAACCCCATGTCTCAATGTGCTCTGTATTACTGCAGCAGTAGAAGCAACCTCGAAGCACACGCATTTTTGAGTGAGAAAGTTGCCTTGCTTGTCTAAGAAAGCATCTGTCTTGCAAGATTTTGATCCTGAATCATGCTTAGCTTAACATTAATAGAGTTGGGTACCATCCATGCTGAAGTGATCTATTTAATTATGTCTGTTAAACTGCCATGTTGACAAGTATTTGATTTGCTAAACTGTGATTAGTAGACAGAGCTTGAGCCTCAAGTGCAGTTCTTTGGAAAAGCTCTGGGCTCACAGAACATTATACAGAACAAAAGAAGGAAAGTTTATTGCCTTTGTGTAGTATTTACCTTGCTATATTGTGTTGTCTGTGAAGGGAAAACACCTGGCAGGAAAGATTACAAGGATCTGTGCATATGTGTTCCCATTCTGGCTCCAGTCTTCATGAGACTTGCTGTAATAAATGCATCTCTTGCAAAGGGTTGCAAATCAGCCCATGTTTTACTTTGAGCCGTCGTTCAGAATCCTTCACAAAATGATCTCTTGAATGAGAAGGCAGTGGACACAGAAGCTGATAAGTAAAGTGGTTAAAGGCAAATTTTTACACTTCTGGACTTTCTTGGACTGCTGCAGCCATTGTTGAAGCATGTATACAGTATATTTTTTGATGGTGAATCCTCTCATGCTGCTCAAAAGATAATTAATAATCCTTATCAAATGCATGTATTAAGTCCATATAGTATTAGTTAGTAGTGAACTTGCTTTGTATTGGGGTTCATTACAGGGTTGAAGCTGAACAATACACACAAGATATGTTACTGTTGTACCGTTTGTCTGAGTTTGAGATTTGTACAGTTAGACAGAGGCCTGCCATAAACAGGTGTAGTTCTATTAAAATCAATGAATTTGCATTCATTTGAACCAGGGCAGTTTAGATCTGTGCAAACTGTATGCAGAAAATATTGTTTCCTCATTTGGGTCATACAGAGCTTTAACAAGAAGGTGAGAATAGTCATGAACTATTCCAACTAAAAACCAGTTCTTCTGCTACACTTTTTTATTTTAGTGATAATGAATAAACTGGTTTCTTCTTCCTACATGTAAAATCTTGAGGCTGCACTTGAGGGGGTTTTTTTGTGCATTTGAGTTTTGACTGCTATCACTAACCAAGAACCACAACCAAGTTCAAGGACCTGATAATTGTTAGTGTAGTTAGAACTCAAACACCAGTGCTACAGCAAGTTCTGGTAAATAATGTATTCTCATTCCCTAACAGTTATCCTTAAACTGAGAAAAATCTGTTGAGATGTCATTGAAAAATGCAAATAGAAGTAAACAGTTTAAATACAAGGGTTAGAACAGTATGTGTATCATATTTTTATAATAATACACAAATGAAATGCTGAGAGATCTCTTACTGTTTCCACGGATTTTGTCTGTGGTTTATTTAGCAATGTAGACATACGCCCAATAAAAAAGATGCTGCATAAACTATAGTTCAGGCTGAATGTGCTTCTGTTTTTGGTTTAGGTAGAAATGTTTTTTCTGGCTGCGTCGTTCATACTTAGGTCTTCTTACAACAAATGGAAAGCCCTTAATTGCACCTAAGGGAATAGTTAATCTACGGTGGACATATGGTGGACAAAAGCTGAGTCTAGTAAATGAAAAAAATTATAAACAGAAAATGTGTGAATGTCTGCACAGTCTGAGAGTCATGGGAGATATTGTGCTGTTGGATTGGAGCTTATTTTAGGTTAATGTGCTATTCTTTTCTATTAGTATATTAATAGAAGTCAGTGGAGCATAATATACATAGTTTTAAAACCCTGTCAAATTCGTGTCTGTTTTATTAGATTGAAAAAAAATACCTGTGTTTAAAACAGAGCAGAATCTCTTTTCTTTGCTGGTTGTCCTGCTCCTACCTTTGCCACATGACATGAATGCATTTTTGATTTCATTAATGGGGGAAACTCTCTGAAATTTTTAAAAGTTATAACATTTGATTGGGGTAGTTAATCAGTGTTAACCCTGAGCAGCTCTTGTGCTTTATGGATTCAAGCATTATATGTGGTTGCACTGCTCCAGCAAAAGGTTAAGTATTAATGGAAAATGTTCACAGCTCTTTTACTCAAAGAAAACATGTTACTTGTAAGTTTTCTTTTGATTTTACTTTTACAGTTACATTGAATGTCTTCATTCATTTAGCCATCCATAAAGCAAATATTGTTGCACATGCAGTGGATAATAAGTCTTTTTAGGACTACTTGTGTGGTATGTCACAGATCATTAACTGCAAGTAACCACCTGACTTGAGGGAAGTCTGGAAGCATCATTACAGTGAAGTAAGCTTTTATTTCTGTATCACTGCAGCACATTGATTTGTAGGAATGTCTCCATTAGCTACTGTGGAAATATATTTTCATATATTATTATTGAAGGAAGTTGATGAGAGAGGATAACCAAATTTTAAGTGTGAATAGGGCATTAGTATTAGAATTTTGGACAAAATGGAGAAAAAGACAAATGCTGTTGTAGCATTATTTTCTACTTAAAAGCTAGATAAGTCAGTAAAGTAATCTTTTTTTAAAGCTTCAGAGTTTGTCAGACTGATAAATATAGTAACAGTTGTACAGTGTTTATGTGTACTCTACAACTTCAACTGAAATGCATGTAGTAGTTAAATATATTTAATACTCTGTATGGGCAGAAAGTGTGGGAGAGAAATTTACTCCTAATCAGCAGGGAAAACTTCAGCTGATTTCAATGAACCAAAAAAAAATTTAAGACTTCTGTTGGAAGTAAGAAGTTATTATTCCAGTTCAGTTTAGAGAATGAGGAATAATCATAATGGATAACCTTCACTGTCTTCGTGGTATAGTATGAATGATGTGCACACAGATTTAAGAACAAAGAAGAAAAATTACAGGGAATGCATTGTATATATATTTTTAAATTATGTAATTGTCAGGACATCATCATGTTTATTGGGGTTTTGCAAGAGAAGTGGAAATGAATGGTACCATTTCGAGTTTAGCCCACAGTTATAGCTCCATTCCTGAGACATTGTGGCTTTATGATACCCGTTTCAGTACAGGCACATGTGTACTCTGCTAAATGTGTGGCTTTTTTGATAGAGCTTTAAGCATGTTAAGCACCTGTGGTTATGAGTTCTTCATTGTTCCAGTATTTGAAAAGGTATGACTTGGTGAGGTACCGATTGTGCTGCAGTTTCTTTCTGCATTCTCCTTTGGTGTATTTTATAGATCATGCTTTTTTGAGGGAAAAAGTGGTATTTGAAAAAAATAAAAAAGACATTGCATTACTTATGTGTGTGTAATACGAGACTGTGAAGATGTTACCACGGGAGTAACTACTAAGCCAATATCAAACACATTTCTGAGATAAGCCTGTTAGTTAAATGCAGAGAGTGTTGTTGTTATTTACACTCTGTGCTTCCAGCCATTGTGGTTTGGACGATAACTTTAAAATCTGCTTGTTTTCGAAGGAGAGATCTAAGACTTAGCATTGCATTCAGTTAAAAATCAATTAAGATTTACTGAAATCTTACTTACTTATCTTACTGAAAAAGGAGTGTGGAGTACAGTGATGATGAATGGTGAATTAGTAGTCTAATTTATTTTAAAATAAGGTTGTAAAAGAGGAGGCCTTTATGTACATTGCACATAGTTTCTATTTCAAAAATACTGAGCTCCCTATGACATTTTCATGACATATTTTTGCTTTTTTAACTCTAGTTTTTCAGAAGTAGTGCTTAAGATAAAAATTTTTGTTGTTTACATGGGTGTAAATTTAGAGCATGTTTAGTGAACTACTCCAAGTTTACTCTGGTGTTTTCATGCTAGCCCCTAGTTTTTAATAATCTTCTGGATTACCTTTTTTAATCTGTATCCTATGAGGGTTTTCTTAGGTTGTAAATATTGTCCAGTATGTCTAATTATGTGTGATAACAGGAATATATCACACTAGTATAATACTAGTATATGATGGTAGAATTCATTAAAGTTTTGAAATATGTGTACAGAAAGAGGAGTAACATCAGCCCTTTCTGACTTTGACTGGAGAGCTCAGTCATACCTGGGTCATACCATTTAAAAACTGCCATCAGGACTACTGCTTTTTGTTTCATATGCTAAACAAAAAATAATTCAAAAAAAGCTACAGCCTAAATAGTCAAATGGAAAACACAGAACAGTAAAATGTCTTGGGAAAGGCTTGCTTTGGAAAAATCCAGGGATATAATCATGATGTGTATTTAGGACAGCTTAAAATTGTTGGATTTTGCAACCAAGCTTTTTTTTGTGGTAGATAATTTAACATGAAGGCTGAAAAAAACGTTATTTGTACAGATAGCACACGTTGGATGCTGTGGGCAGAAAAAGAGATGCTCAGTTCCTAAAACCTTACTTTATACATTTACAGGAGACTTTGGAAAGTAATTTGGTGTAGCCATGCAGAAGAAAGCAGTGCATAGGTGTTGACCATGCTGTTAAGTTGAACTGTTTCAAAAATATTTTTATGTTCTGCACATAATATAGAAAATGGTGTTATTTTGGAATCTACTTCTTAATCTCCCTTCAAAAGCATTATGGAAAAGCTTGATGTATTTCGTTTTGGAGATGCCACTGTGGTGTTTCATGGGATGTGCATTTGTATACTTCTTTCTTCATTCTCCTACAGGCTTTGCTCCTGATGCTATGGGTAGAAAGGCTGGTTTAGTTTTTATTTTATCTTTCTCATTATATCTTCCATGATGTAGGTCTGCCTTCCCCTTAGGTATGATAGGACTTCGTGAGAGTAATGCACCGTGGATACTGTCCAACTGGCAAATCTAAACTTGGGAGAAAATAACAGCGTAAGACAAGCAAAAAAATCCCTCTCACAAGGCACCGTACTGATCTTTCTGAATCAAGCTGTTTAGTTCTCTTGGTTCCAATTTTTTTAAGGGAATTATTTTTGTATGGAAAAACTAATCTTTTTGAGCAGAAAAAGCAATTTTCAGTGGAGTAACAGAGCCCTAGTAGTTCTCACTGATGGTTCTGAACTAGTTCAGCTGTAGAGAATTTCCAGAGTTTTTGAGTTTAATTCATGGTTTAATTCTAAGTAAAATGTTGTGGTAGTTTATTTTATTTATGTGTACTTGTAGATGCTGGAGAAAAGAAGCTTAGTCTGGTTGTATTGTAATTCTGCAATGTTGAAGATGGTTCAGTGTGCAGAGTACTGACAGCTCTTTCCCAGTAATATTAAGTACTGCTTTAAAGAAAATTTTCAGAAAGTACAATATAAAGCAGTTCTAAAATCTTTTATTTCTTAAGTTATCTCAAGCTGCACAGTAGAAGTAAAGGAAACAATATAAGGAAAGAATGAAGGGCAGTCGTAGAGATCTCTGTTGCCAGCTAATATACTGCCTAATTAATAATTTAGCAATTTTATTTGCTGGCTTCTTAAAGTAAATGTGTTAAGATGATCTGCTTTTACACTGTAAGTTTTGCAGTTTTATTTTGGGAATGCTGTATACAAAAGTTTATTAGAGAATGGTTACTGGTCTATAGTTGCATGTTTCAGTGCTTGATCACTACGGTAATAATGCTGGTTTCTGAGCACAGCCAGCACTTTTTCCAGCTGCTTTATAGTGATATCTTGAAGCTTAAAATGTAATCTATATGGGTAAGCCACAAAAGCCACTATATATTAAAGCAGACTCTGACAGTAAATCAAAATTGAACAGCTGGCAACACTACTAAAGTCATAAACTTATTTATTAAAAAAACTAAACAGAAGAATTATATTAAAAAGAGAGGAATATATTCTACAGACCAGTGGATATAGCTTAAAACCTGGAAAGTGCTGCAGATTAAGGGCCCAATTTATGAACATCTGTTCTGGCAGTTTCTGTGAGATTCTCATGTTCTTTACAATAAAAGTGTGAAACATGTTTTTCCCCCCATACTAATCATGCTTTTCTGCAGTTCATAAAACTTGCATTGAGCCTTATGCAACTGGGCCTGTCTGCTTTACACACTTGCAGAGTAATTGCTATTCATGAAAGAGTACTATAGCAACGTCACAATCCTACCATATACACTTACCCTCACTTGTTCCAAGCAGTCTCATTGCCTTCAAAAGCACTGAAACAAGCCTTCAGTTTCCTTCATATTTTTAAGCTTAGAGCATGGCAACGAACTAATAATGGAAGCAGGACACTAGAGAGCAATATGGACAGAAAAATATCTTGTACTTTGTTTCTCTAAAGTTGAAGCGTACTTACAGATCCACTGTTTTGGTCTTTCACAGTCACCAAAACAACTGTTAACGCCCATTATTTCTTAATTTTGAAATAAATGATCATAGAAAAATTATTTTAATTGTGATGTTTACATGGAATAATACTCTGCTCTTTTTGTCATGTTGACAGATATGTGAGGATAAGCTTTAAGATCTGATCTGTTTTGAGAGGGAAATGAAAAACCTTAAGTTTAAAACTGAGTGTCTAGTTCCATTGTCAGTGGTACTGTTTGGCTTTTGACATCAGTGTGACCAAGATTTGCTTCAGAGATTTCAGCCACAAGCCTTGCTTCATAATCAGGCTTGGTCTGCCCAGCACAGGTCGTAATATTTTGTTCTCTATCTCTTTTTTTGTGTCCAGTAATTCAGACTGAACTAGCGCAGATAATTTTGAAAGGCCATTGGTTTTTCTCTAAAGCAGTGCAGTCTGCTAACATCCTAAGCCCTGCTGCCATTAGTAAACAAAGTCCAGCTCCTGATGAAGTCTGTGATTGGGAGACCAACGTGTAGAAGGAATACTGAACAAACATGCAATAGAACCACTTTCCTTGTTCTGAGCACATTATATTGCTTTATTGATGGAAATGGTTACTTTTCATTTGAATGCTTTCTTTTAGTTTGAATTTGATTACATTCAGTGTGTTATGCCTTATTTATTAGTTTGCAAAACCACATGCTTTTGTAGTTGTTTAATCTGAGGAGAATGCTTCCAGCTAAGAATTCTCAGCACAGGAAAATTTCTGTGTACCTTTTGGGAGCTATCTTCTCATACATTTAGGCTCATAATAACTGACAGTAGGGAAGAGAAAGGATGTCTGATATCCTTTGGACAAAGGAATGTCTTGTAGTAGCAAGACATTTTCTGTTTCTATGCCATCCATTTTGGAGTGTTTTATAGCATGGGTGAATCTGCCATGTTGGTAGTATGTATCCATTTCTGAAGTTGCTTGGCCAATTTTTTCTCCAGCTCACTTGTGGAATATTAAGAAACTATATTTCAGTAAAATGTATATTGGTAATTGATAGTTCCTTCTGTCTTTCAATTGAGTGATACTCTTATAATTAGTTTATTTATAGTGCTGAGGACAGTACTATTAGGAAATAAAACAAAAACTGACATATTCATTTCACAGTTCTGGGAATTACGTTTCTTTTCTTCTCTGTCTAATACAAAATGTGAATTGGTGAACTCTGAATCATTTTATCTGCAAGTGGTGTACAATATATTAATGTCAGTTCTTAAAGCATTTTTTTTAATACAAGCCAGAAACATTAATGCTATATTTGCTATATGATTGTGTTTACCTGTGGTGAATTGTTATTCTCTGCTTTTGATTTGTTAAAGTGCACAAATGTAATTTATATGCACCTGCATAAAATGTTTCACCTGTGACTGGGGTTTCATTTGCTAGACTTAATTTTTGCCCTGGATTTAGCAAGGAACTAACCCAACAGAGACCAAGGCTTTGTATCATCAAAGACAATATCTCAGAGGATTTTGTCCCAGAGGAAACCCAGGAAGGGATCCAGGTTGAGATATTTTTTATTGGACCTGACTAGAATGTTCTGGATTTCTGGTTTTGATTAGATCAGATTTTCATATTTATAGTGAGCCTCTTGTATGTGGGTAGACAAGGGAGGCAAACAACTGTATCACTCTATTTTTCCATCTGACTCTCTCTGTTGGACTCTGCTATCTGGGCTGGATTACTTGTTTCTCTTCTTCACATTTTCATATTCTCATAGTCTTTACACCTTGTCCCTTGTGCTTGGTGCAAAGAAAATGCTCTTAAATGTTACTGGTTTTCTTTTCATCCATAGATGACCAAGAAGTGTTGCTTCATCAGCCCAGTATACTGGGGTTTTGGTCCCCTTCCCCTTCCCCTTCCCTCCTCTTTTTCTTTTTTAATATTTATTTTTTGAGTACTGTTGCTTACTTTGCATACTTTTTTACTCTATTAGACATCTTACTGGAGTTCTAACAGCTTCTTTGAATAAACTTGATGGATGAACTACTACATTCTTCTGGTTTAAGTAGTAGCTCTACTAGTGTACACAGTCTACAGGGTACATAATCCACATGAACTAATGTGGCATTTCCTTCATAATCCTATGAATTTTCTGCCTTAGAGCTGCTTTTGTGTTTTTTGTAAAAATTTTAGTGGAATAGACCTTTAAATATGTGTTGATATCCAGAATTGTTATATTGTCATCATGTGCTTTTATACTTAACATGTACAAGTAGAAATAAGCTGTGGCATTTTTATTCTTTCTGTGGGTTTTTTGTTAGAATTTAGTATTTAGTGCTGTGTGTTAAGTAATTAGGCCAAGAGGGCAGAACTTTTGTGAGTATGCTGGTGCTTAAAAAATGTAGACTGCTGTCTGGTGGGATTTTCAAATGGGCTTAAACCATTGTCTAGTTGCCCAGTAGTTGCTTTGGTACTTTAAAAAGCGCCCCTAGGAATGCCTGCTTTCATCTTTCAGTCTCTCACTACCATTGCATATGTGACTCTCATTCTTCCAAGAAGACATCTAAATGCAGGGGAAATTCAGTTCTGTTGATAACCAAACCAGTAAATATATGGTGATATTAATGAGCTAGTTCTGACTTGAGTGTCTGAGTTTTCTGTGTTTCTAAATGAATTTGTGAATAACATTGGGGCCTGTGAAGCCACTTCATTCTGGAATTAATTTTAGGATTGGTCTGAGGAAAAAGTGTAGTAGACATCACAATTCTATTGTATTTTCAAAATACAATTTAATTTAATTTTGGAAAATGTTTCTGAAGAAACTTCTCTTCAGCTAATAAAATCACTTGAGTGTGGTGTGCACTAAGTGTAGGGAAACTTATTTTGTGTGTTTACTCTACCTCACTTCTTGTTCTGGAATTCTTTTCCCTAGCATCAGCACAGCTGCATCATCCATTTCCACAGTCCTTTTAACCTCCACTTTTAATTAAAAAAAAATTAAATCAGATGCTGTTTAAAGCTTCCCATTTAGTTTTGGGAAAATAAAAGTTCACATCTAGCTTAGACGTGTGTGAACAGCTGTTAAAAGCCACAAGCAAAACGATACTTATAAAAGTGGTGGGGGAAATTTTAAGAGCAAGCTGCCAGTTTGACTGTACTTTTCAATAGTTCTTCACTTTCAGCCAAATGGTTTTAACAATAATTTTCTTTGAAAAAAACCTTTTTTATAGAACCAGCAGCCCAAGTAGTTAGGCCAGTGGTAATGGGAGGCAAGTTGCCATTTCTCTTTAACTTTTTATGAAATTTTTCTTTGAATCTGAGGAAATTGCTCATTAGAGAGGTTGGAGGGGCTGATGTCCACCCATGCCCACCCACATGTAAGTACATCTGTCCCCATTTGATTCTAATGAGGGATCTTGTTCACTGAAATTCCTGGGTTCCAAAACTAAGCATAATGCTTCCCTTGTGCCGTATTTTGCAGGCATTATAGTCCTGCTCATGATTTAAGTATTTTGAGGTCATCATAGGATTTCTCTGTTTTAGTCCAGGTTACTAAATCTGATTAAAATCAGTTGGACAGAAACAGGCAGAGAGTTTATCAGATGTTGAATATTTAAAAGAAAGAGTCACAATTTAGACTATTCCTTGTTCAATCCACCCTCTGAAAGAGAAAAAACAAAAAGTAGTTCCTTCAAGAACATTTTGTCTTTACTGATATTAGGAGTGGTGGGGCTAGAGTGTAAAATGCTCTGTGACTTAGTATCCATGTATACATGTGCCTGGAATTTGTTTGAGCAATTTTTTTTGATCCTGTCCTGGCTGGTCTGTTCCATAAGCGATACATGGTCGCTGCAAGGCCTTCCCAGATGTCTGGTGGCACTCAGAGCAGGTGTGACTTGTCCCACCAGGCTGCCCTGTGGAATGGCCATACTGAGTTCACTTAGCTCATACTTACTGTGTGAGCTCGTTCAGAGTAAGCATCTGGATGTGGAATTGTCCTTCAGACAGTTGGGAAGCATGTCGGGTAGATGGCTGTAGTCACTGAATGTTTTGTCTGGCAGCAGAGATGCTACTGCAGTTTCTTCAAATCTGCAATTTTATTTATTTTTATTTTTAATTGAGGTTATTGAGGTGTCTGCTGGCTTTTAATCTTAGCAGACTACAGCCTGTCATAACTAGTGCCTTCACTGATCTTGGTACTTGTTGCTTTGCTGTGCTGGGGTTTCCACACCTTCAGTATAACTTTTGCTCCCAACAGTGTGTGGCCTGTGGTGTGCAGCTGAATATCTTGTCTTCAAAGGTTTGATGTGACATTCATTTAACACATCTGTCTCTGCAATATGTCCTTGTTTGCTTTGCAAGGGCAGCTGGTGAAGATGAGTTGGGTTGCAATGTAAATTCTTTTAAAGTTACTTGGTTATTGTTTTCTCCTTGTATGTCTGAGTATGTTGTGACTTCATATTATTAGAAAGCAAGAACCCAAAAAGCTTTTTTATCACTTCCAGTTTGTTGGATGTCTCTTTTTTTTTTTATGTTTAGTTTGAATTCCCTACGAATTTCTTACTGTCATTTCTGAAATGAAAAGAAGAAACAAGTAGGACATGCAAAATGCCAAGTGCGTAATTTCCTTCTAACACAATGTGTGTCCCTGGTGCCAAACTGCAAAGCTCTAAGACTGGGATTAGAATTTTGGGTATGAATTTTAGAATTATCCTTAAGAACTGAGGAGAATTCAGGTGATCCCAGTTTACACTGGAGAGCAGTTATGACCAGAGGAATGAAAAAGCTTGTATATGAGGTGGGATAAAATAGAGTATCCTAGAAGTCAAAAAAAGAGGGTAGAGAACAGTTACATGGCATCTTTTCAATACAAACCTGAGGAAATCTCATGCCTTTTTATTAAGCAGCAATCTTAAAATTAACAGATTAAATTACTTTTTTATGTTGTGAACAACTGAATTGTGGAAGTCCTATTCATTGTAGAAGCCAGAAGTGGACATGGCTTCAGAAAAGAGCCACAGAGACTTGTGAAGGCTGGCCCACCAGTGGCTATAAAACATTTCAGCTGTGTTCCTGGCAACCTGGAGATGGAGTTTCAGGCTGAGGAACTCAGGCTGCCTCAAAGTGGGGTGTGCATCAAGGAATGATCACTGTAGTTGTACTGTTTCTTATTTTCCTGCTTCAGTACCTGCTGCTGAATGCTCTTTAGGGAAGTTGCTGGTGTGGACTGTGCCAGACCTTCAACTACCAGATTTTTTTAAAAAAACCCAAATTCACTCTCTGGAGCTGTTACAACTCCTTCTGCCCCAACTCCAAGCTCTAAAACCCCCTCTGGGACAGTGAACAAAACACCTCCACACATCCTTGAAGTTTTGACCTGGGTGCCTTGGGTTGTGTAGCTATATTTATGTGTGTTACTTTGTAGCTGGTTGGTTGGAACAGTGCAGGTAAGGAGAATGTCATCTGGATTCTGATGGTTTCTCCACAGTATTATTTATTTTTCAATACAATTGTCTTTGAATAAAGTAATTAAGAAGTCTGGGGGACAAAGAGAAGTACTGAGTACTCAATAGACCCTGGTGATTAATTTTAGGCCTTCAAGGTCTTTCTTTAAAGTATCTGCTCATAACTAGTTCAACTGAGTGAATCTCACAGACTCTTCTGAAAACTCTCTTTTTTGGATAGACTATGTTAATAAAATTGTGATACTAAAAAAGTTCTAAGAATCTGTTGTTTGATATTATTAAAAACATATTACTAATATGTTTTTAATGGAATTTTGATGTTGACATAAATTTGTCAGAGTGGTCAGTGATGGCCTAAACAAATACTTAACCATTGACTAAAAAAGTTTCTTTACTATCCTAATTTAGAACACTTCACCCATGGAAATTGTGCCTGTGGAAACTCTTAATGTATATTAGAAGAGGAAGAGTATTCTAAGTCACAAATAATTCAGGTCATCAGCAGGGCTGTGCTAAATTTTTAGTAGATAATATCTTGGGGTTATTTGCAAGGGACTTGTTAACTTCCTGACGCAAATTCTCCTTTTCTTTTCCAAACCTAGCAAAGGAAGTACTAGTGATCCTTGAGGACTCCAAACTATAAAAAGTAGATTGGGTTTGTTTCACTGTTTCAGGTCATGACTGACCCAATAGTCTGGGAAAATACACTTTCAGTAATAAGTTCTGCTTTAAGTCAGATGTAGCTGATTTGTCTAAGTTAAACAAAAATGGAATGAAGCAGAAACTCTTAAAATCACCTTTGGTTTTAGGAAGTTTTAGAAAATAAGTGTTAAAAAGTTTAGAAAAAGAAGTTCCAGCTGAACCCTAACTTACTTGCTTAATATTTTCAAAACAAAATGAATCCTACCACAAATTTATGTGAGTGCATACATGTGTTCAAATTTAGCTCTTCTCAGTGATGTATTTCCCACAGCACAGCCTGGTCTGAGGTGGTTTCATGATTGACTTCACCCGCTTTTGTCATCTGCAGTCATGGTAGCACTGCACAGAGTGAGTTCACTAATCCAGCCTCAAATGAGCAGAACAGAGAGGAGTTCTTTGAACGAACATGTGGCTTCCTTTTGTTTGAATTGGTGCCATCACACATGAGAAGCTTTGGAAGTGCTCAGCCAGTAGCCCAGGACCATCCCTTTGATTTGCAATTATGGTAGCTTAAACTGCTAAAAAAAAAGATCATTTTTGTAACTGGTTTCAGGTCTGCCTCTTCTTGATGAAAATCTTCTTGGTGTGAGGTTGGTTTGATTATTTTTTTTTTTCTGTTTCTGTGTGAGAGAGAAACAAAAAGATGGAATTGGATTGCTTTTCATAAGCAGATGTCTGGGTTAGCTCTGAGAGGAATATGGGCCCTGATTTGTAACAAATTGTGTATAAAGTACTTTTCTTATTCCCTTGGTTCCTTTATGCATTATATAGCTTTTAAAGTCTTGAACAAGGTTGTTAATGATTTTTGTTCAGTCCCTTATAGCTAGCCTGATGACTTGGTTCCTTCTGCTCATCTGAGACTGGTTAATACAGTAAAGTTGCAATATTAGTATAATGTGTCACAGTGTGTCCACTATTCGATGTTTTAAATTTGTTTGGGAAAAAGCTTTTGTAACTTTTCCTCAATATCTGAGGCAGTAATAGCTTTCTGTTAAGCTAATGAAGTTCTGGACCTCATATTCATATCATGCTAGACAATTATGTCAGGGAGAAATGAGCTATATGCTCACTCTGCTTGGAGGCAAGAGCAGTTCTTCAAGACAATGATGAACCAACTGATGTATTATTAAAATTCAGGTGGGGTTTTTCCCTGGATAACCAGATTGTGATAATGAAATATGTGAGTTGTCAAATGTGTAAGAGGTTTATACTGTTCCATTTCTACTGTCTGCTCTGAAATCATCATATTGCTAAGAATAAATAGTTTGAATTCAGTTCTTTGTAGTCTTTGAAATGCTGTGGCTCAGTTTAAGAATTAGCTGATAAATTTACTACCACTGATCTGAATGTGCTTGGGTTTAATTTCTCCTTTTGTAGTTAATTGAAATACGTTACATTTATTTACTAAGCAGCCTCACATTTTTCCTTGTAAAAAGTAATTTAATATAAAGTTCAGTTGCACTATTAATTTTTTAACTGCCAATTGAAATCAGTTTGGCTTAATAATAATTAGTTACAAAAGCTTCCAAATGGAAGAAAATCTGGGCTGCTGTTAAACGGGATTTGATACACATGGAACAGTTAAGCAGTAATAAATTGCCTAGTAACTGAGTAATTTCTCTCAGATATGTGCCAATCTTGTCTCTACATTGAAAAATTTTGGAAGAAGAACTGATGTTTGAAATTGCTTAATGCTGGAGGCTTGTTGTAATAACAGTAATACTGACTTGGCCTGATCTTTGAACATTTAAGGCTTGCTTTTATATCCCAGTGAATGATTTCACGTTCATTTATAATTTTTGTTGTGGGAGAGTTCCCAGAGGGGTATGTAGGAGAAGCACTGTCTCCAATTCCTTATTACATCTGCTGGAACCACGAAGAAATCAGGCATGGAAGGGCCCTGGAGTTGACCCTGGTTGGCTCTGGTAGGGACAAGTAATTCACAGTACTGGATAAAAGCATCATGCTGGAGAGGACAGCCAAACGTAGCTGTTGGCCTGAAGTCAACAGAAGCATACCTGTGGAAAGGGGCTGTGTAGATGGATGCAGCAGTAGCCATCAAGAATGGGTCAAGCTGGCATAAATCCTCTGAGGAATTGTTATTTATTAGGTAAATGCTTTTTATAGAAGTAAGTTTGGTATTAATAGTTCGTTTCCATGGCTTCATGAAATATATTTCTCTGAGGTATGTTCCTATGCATTATTTGGAAAACACTGTTTTAGGAACTGCTAGGATGGATAAGACTTTTTGCTGATGTTTTAGTATGTCCAGATTTACTGTTTTTTGGAAGAAAGTACTTGTCCAACTGTACTTAGTCTGGAAGGGGCTGTATAATATTTGAATTATAGGCAGAGCAGAACTGGAAATCAGTTCCAAGATTTTGTAGGTGTTTGGTGGGGGGAGGGCAGATGGAATTAGTTTTGATTTTTGTCCATAACTACAGACTGCATCTCCTTCTGCAATAAAGGTATCTTTCAGGTATCTGCCTTTAATAATATGAAAAACATACTTTTTCATATGCAGTAATGAGACTGACTTTGTTAACTTGCCAGTCCTTTTCAATGCTGAGAAAGAATTCAGCCCTTGCAAGCTCAAGGAGGCTGCAGTTCCACAGTTGGTTGGCCTTGTGGTGAAGCCCATTTGCAGCTTGAAGTTACCACCACTGCTCCACGGGAAATCGGATCTGAGACTTGATCTGGATTAAACAGAGCAGTCAGAAAGAAATGGCTATTTTTAACATGGATCAGCTCACTGAGCTTCCTAAACTCACTGGAGTTGCATGGCCTCCTAAGCAGGTGAGGAGAGAATAGTTACACTATGGCATGAAGGTGGGGATGAAGAGCCAGGAGCGGGGCAGGTGAGCCTTCCCAAACTTTGGTGCCGGCATCAGTAGGTCTTGAAACTGTGACTGCAGAAGGAGACAGATGGGAGTGACTGAAGGCAGGATGTAAGAAATGTTGTGTAAGTTTATGAAATTATAGTGAGCTTTATATTTTATGCCTGTCAATCCTGTAAATCTTCGTGAATTTTGGAACGATATCATTTAGTAGTCCTCGTAGTGCTTAACTGATGATGACTATACCTTGTCCTGGTATTGATAAATTCAGTGATGATGTAGTAGAAACATGAAAATTAGAGACAATATTTCAAAGAGATGAAGAAAAACTGATGCACCCATGGCTTGTGGATATATCAGACTAGCACCATCTTCTGAATCTTTAGTACATTGCAACTTCATGTCTTCAATAATCCACTAAAGAACACTTGAAATAATATTCAACTTAGAATTTCAGAAATTACATTACTATAATATCTTTTTTTACACTCTGTTGACCGTATGGAATTTTAAATTCAACCAAAACAATTACCTCTATTTGGATTAGTAGGAAAATAGGCTTTTTGGATTTTACCCCTTTTTAACCTCTGTCCTAAAACATACCTTTAATAATATAGGGAGGAAATTTATTTTTTGAAAAAAACCATTAGGCCCAGCAGTTTGTCACAGTAGCTCAGCTAAATCAAAGCATTTTTTTTTTAACTTTCAGTAATCCTGATAAAAATAGTTATATGTTGAATCAGAGAAGAGTTTATTTTTTTTCTGTCAGCAAGTCTTGTTTTAAAGTGCTGGGGCAGGCATTGAAGTTCATTACAGGGAACTTTGGAAACTACTATCAAACCAAGTAATGTCTAACCTAGCATTTTTTGTGGTTCCTGAATTTCTATGTTTCCTGAACATAGAAATGAATTTGTCCGTAGGAGTGCATATGAATATTTAAAAAATATATTGCAGCTTTTGCAGCATTAAAAATTTTCTTAAAAGTTTATAAATCAAGTATTTCTATGTTTCTTATATGTTGCTTTATAAAGGGTAGTCTTACACTGGTGAGCAAAAATCTTCATTCTATGTGGTATAACGTTTTTCATGGTGGTATTGTTAAAATGTTGGCAATTAGAAAATGATATCTCACTTGAAACTTGGTTTTTTCTGTGTGTATGCTTAATTACTGTGTTTATGAAGGATGCTGGATCCAAAAAGTGAAATACCATATGTATTAGTTACGGAAAGTTTTAAGACTTTCTTAAAAAGAAGAAATGTTGCAACTAGAGTTTCAGAGTTACAAAAGAATTATTACATATTTTCATGCTCTACTGTATTTGAGTTGTGGTTCTTCATTAACAAAACTTCTGTTTCTCAGAGATGCTCACACTAATGCTCTTGCTGTATAATTTGTAATTTCATTAAACATATCCTTGTCTAATGCCAGTGTTCTGCTGTGCCTGTGGGGACTGGAATTTATCTACATGATGTTGGGTGTTAGGGATTATGGTTTGTGTGAACACAGCTTATTTTTCTTTGTTCTGCTTTCTCAGCATCATTTAATAAACATTTTCAACTTTGTTCCTGGCCCGTGTTGGTCACTGTGCCTGCGCTGTGATTTTTATAATTGAACGAATATAGCAAGAAAAATTCAGCAGGGGTGTGTTCTCCTGTCTTAGGCTTTTTCTTATTTCTCCTTGTCTCTAGGAAATAGCTACTCATAAAGATATATGAGTGTAGATTAACACCTTTAACTTAACTTAAACTTCTCATTTGCACAAAGTTTAGGAAGCCTGAACACAAGTGTAAATGAAGATGAAAGACGATTTAATGCACAAAGCAGTAAATTGATGGTTCAGTGAATTTCCCTGTGATCTTAGCAAGGCATTGATTTATCTTTTCATATGTGTTTCATTTTCCCTTTGTAAAAACAAAAATGGTATTACTGGGAAACAAGTTAGTTAGCAAATGATCTATTACTAATTGTAAAGGGTTTGTAAATTGGAACTAGGGCCATGTAAGAGTCTGACAGACTGCATAAAAAGGAACAGTGAACAAATTGTCTTCTCTCCAGGAGGGGCTTGCAATCCTAGGATGTGTTTCTGTGTGGTAAGTAAAAACTAATTAACCAAAGGTGTGAAATTAGAGAACATTAAAGTCTTGTGAGATTTTACTTTTGAGAGAGTAGCATTAGTTTGCTGAAGGCAGGCCATTCTCCATACCAGAATGCACAAAAGCGTTTCATATTCTTTCATTCACAGCCCTACTTGATTTTTTAAGCTTACCCTAAGGACGTGTTTATTTTGGTCTGTACACTGCAGTAAACAGAGATATGTCACAAAATCATCTGCACAGAGGTGTGTGTCTAAACTCCTTGTTCCTCAATTAATGCCTTCTGAGTTCACTCTCTGCTGCCTCAATAGATCTTCAGTCTACTTAGCCACTTGAGTTGCAGGGTGGGCAGAAGACAGTCAACAATGCCTTTCATCCACCTCTTGCTTTCTGTGGACTTATGATGCCCTTCCAAAAAGAAAAAAAAAGTAGAGTAGTTGCAGTTATGTTTTAATCCTAAAATAAGGTGAGTTAAATTTGTATTAGTTTAATAATATAATCTTTTCTGAATACTTGTTTCCAAAAATGTCATCATTAGAAGTAGGGATAAGTGGTACAGGTACCAAACAGAAGGGATCAGATTCCAGCTGTCAGTGTAGTCTTAGTCTGTTCAGTCAAATGAGAAATGGTTGCAAGAATTTCTGCCAAGAATTTATTAAAAATGAAAATGGGAAATGTCTAGCTGCGAAAAAAAAAATTCTTATTTTCTCTTTAACTGTCTCTTCAGGCTGTATAAGCCAGTCATCTGTCATCCATTTATTTTTGAAAAGAAACTTGAGTGTATTGTTTTTTTCCTTTATAAGAAATTTTACTTTTGTGTGAAAAAATGCCTGCTGATTGTATTTGCAAAGGTTAACATCATCTTAATAATGACCTGCCATCTACCAGACATTAAACATGCTTGCTATTAGGCAAGAATCCTGTCCTGTGTCCTCTTTAGTTAGCTGCACTTGGTGTGCTGAGATGGAGGCATTTACTTCTGGCTGCTCTTGTTTTCTGTTGAAAGCTATTTTAAATCTTGCAGGTGTTAACCTCATTAACCTAAGATGCTCAAGAACCACTGTGTTTTAGAGCTTTAGCAGAAGTGCTGTAATTGTTTATTGGTTAACAGTATTTGACAGTCTCATTAAATATGGGATATTTTTTGTAAAAAGAAGTTAATGTAATAACTGCAGCTACTTTCATAAATGCCCATCAGAGAACTTGTCATGGTAAACACATTCCTTTTATTATTTCCTGTGGTAGAACAAAGTGTCAACCTCATCAATTTGATTTTAATGTGAGAAATATTCCAAGAAGCTCAGATTTTGTGTCTTTGTATGACATTTTTTGGAGAAGAAAGGTAATTCCACATAAGCTTTGTGCAAATAAGTAGAGTCCTATGTGAAGGTGTGCATAAAACCAGGCAAACCTCATTCACAGGCATGATGTCTTTCTGTTTTTAACCAGAGGACCTAGGAAATGTTCACCTTTCCTTTCCCATATTAGGTATACATTTTCATGTCTTGTATCTGTAGGAATTTGTCTTTTGGAAGGCACTCAGGTCATACATGGATTTGTCATTTAGAAAGCTGTATTTTTTTATTGTAATTGAGAAGCATATTTGCTGATAGTTCTAATTTTTTTAGAGGAGGAAGTGTTACAGTGTTTTGTGTAAATTACAGGAGTTTTTAAGCTATCATTTTTTTTGCTTTCTGAAACCAGTGATTTCCTGTTGTAGCTGGAAATGTTAAGCATAGTTTTTTAAGTATTAAAGTGCAGCACCAGCTATTATTCTGCTTTAGCAAGTCTTCTAATACAACATTTGATTTGTTACTATGTCCTCATAGGAAAGCATCAGCAATAGAGTGTACATGACAGTGAGAAAGTAAACACATGCTTGCAATCAAATTAATGTATTTCATCTGTCTTCAATTAATAACAATCTGTCATGCTATCTATCTGAGAAGTGGCATAAACAGTTTATTTTGTGTTTGGAATAACTTCCTGGAGGTAGTTAATGTGACATGTAGTTTGTCTGACATGAGTATAACCAGATCAACACTCTAGATGTTTTCTTGATAACCTAAAAAAATTACTGAGAAAATCTGTACTGGAACTATATTTATATTTAGTTTTGAGCTTCCTTAAATCAGAGTAGGGCATAGTTTTCAGGACTTCCATGAAAGAGTTTTTCTTTCTTGGCAGTTATACAATTTTACTGTGAGAAAAAGATTGAAAGTATTAACAGAAAATTGACTATGAAAAGCTGCAGTTTGCACTCTGACATTTGGGATTGAATATTTGAGAATGTGTGCTGTAGTAATTTAGAAGTACCAAATCAAAATAGATTTTCAAAAACCTAACTGATACACAAAGTTTGGTAGTACTGCAGACCTGATACAGTTCATTGGCAAATTAAGTTATTGATATTTCTGTACAAATCTGCTTATATTGGATAATAATAATTAGATATTAGATGATTTTTTTATTTACACAGAAAGAACCTCTATGTCTAAATAGAAAATGAAGATACAGTTGCTTGAAGTTCTAAGTAACCTATTGAAATGCTCTTTAAAATCTAAGATATAATGAAATAGCTCCATGTATTAGTGGGAAAGCAGTAGGTTGCTGGTAAGCTGTGCAATAAAAAACTAGGGAGGGTTTTTCTTTGTTGCCCTTTTTTTATTTCACTTTTTTTCTTCGGACTGATGGTAAAATTAGGATTAAAACCAGGTAATATTGCTTATGGCAGAAAAGGCTTGAAAGGGGGTTCCTTCTGGCCAGAGCAGTGGGCCATGCTAAGCTCTTCTCTGCTGACATGCTACAAGACAGAGGTCTGATAAACTGGAAAATAAATCATGTTGCCTAGAATGTTGTTGTCAGTGTTCAGCTTGATTTCTGGTTTATGTTTTAAAATAGTGAGTATTTGGCACCTCTTGGAGAAATCCTTCTTTTAATTCCCTTTTTCATACACATTTGCTTATGCATGGAGGAAGCAGAACTGTCACATTCTGGAATTAAACTGACTCTACTTGTTGAGCAGCATGCACTGCATGAGGAAAGTGCTGTATAACAATATTGTCCTCAGTCTGTGGAGTTTTCAGGTGCCCAAGCTAGCTTTGTTCTTAAGAAATCAGTCAGAAATTATACCAAAAAATAGGATGAAAAAGATGTTGTCACATACAGACCCCCTTTTTTATGACCCTGGAGTATTTTTAGAAGAGAAAATGTGTACATAATTTTAAGCACATGTAAATCAAATTAATAAATTATTAAAGCATTTTACTTGTCATGTCTGTGTGGGCTAATCGTGATAGCTCATTATTTAAACATTATGTAATTGTATACCTTGTGTGCACAGCTGCAAATACTTTGCAGAAAGATTTATATTTCATTTTTCACAGCACACTATAAAAGAATATATTTTTGTGTGTTACCTTAAATTAATAAAGATGTTTACTCATAACTTTAAAACCACTCTTAGTTATATTGAAATATGAGATAGCTGTAATATGTAAGATAACAAAAAAACCAGAGAGGTGTAACTTCTTTTATGTGTTACTACCAGTTTTAATGGAAAATAAAATTTAATTGAAAATATCAATTAAAAAAAAGTAGATATTAAAGAGAACTGCCCCTTTGCAATGGAATCCCTTGCAGTTCTTCTCCAATTCAAGGTCTGAAAGCAAAAGATTGTCAGAATTGGGTGGAGAGGCATCCCCAACTAAAACTCTAAATTGTCTCACATATTTCTTTCCAAAGGTATGGTTTAGAAAGTGGATAGGTTATCACTGGTGTAATCACTGAAAACAGCTTACAATTTGCAAGTGTAATCTCACAATCCAGGGGAAGTGCCAACAAACTATTTGACACTCAGACTTGCTTCACATGCATTATACTCAGTTGTCCATATTATCCTCAGTAAGTACTGTCCCTAGTTTCTCAGCTGCTTGGAAGTACTTGTACAAGTTACCTTTTTGTGTTTCTTCCAGAATTACCTGAAAGGAAGATTTCATGCAAAAAAGATGTTTTCCTACTTAAAAAAATATAATTTTACATGGAGCTCTTCTCCAGTGATTTTATGAAAGAAGAGACTGGCAGTCCTGGGGAAAGAGAGATAAATGAAATGAGTAGCAGCCTTTACATTCTGCACAAATGACGCCCTGTTGTCTTTTTAGAGTATGTGCAGTTATTTGCTTATATGGTTTTGAAAGATTATAAAACCACAACATTCATCATTCTTCTGACTGATGATATGTATTTTAAAGTACTTCCTGGCTTTGTCTTTTTACCAGTTATACTGGGTAAATTATTACATGTATTTTAAGTGCTTTAATTTTAAGACAATACAGTTCTGGTATTTGATATCACACTTTATTCCTTGCAGCAAACTCTGGTGAGCTTATTATGTTGGTCCTAGCTCCTGGATTTTAGAGAAGCAGTTGAGTTAAAGTAGTGTTTAAGCTGCTACACCAGGTATGGTATAGTGGAATGGAGATGATAGTCTGTACATGGTAGTGCTGTGTGGTTCATTGCAGGCCATTTTTTAACTTATGGAGTGATGCAAATAGCTAAATAGTGGAAGAGAAAAGAAATTGACATTAATTTATTTGCCATTAGTGGTTTCAGAGTCAAAAGCAGCAGAACTATTCAATCAAGATGGAATTGCTGTTGAATGGCTGGGTGTGGGTAGATTGTAAAGAACCCATTTGTGTTTTATCTAGTACTTTTTAATGTTTTTCCTTTCCCATGCCACGGCCCAATAAACTAAAATTTCCATGACTTACTCTTAATTTCTCAAGTAAATTCATATAGACTTCTGATTTTGAAGTCTCGAGTGTTTTGCTGTCTCGAGTGTTGCATCAGAATTTTTTAATCATAGGATAGATATCTTGCCTTACAGTATTTTAAAGTATGGTTTCCTTTTCCATTTTGATTTAGCACTGACCATGAGATTTTCACTGCAAATAATTGATTTATAATAGCAATGTGAAGGGTAGTTATTGAAAATCCTTTTATAGATCACCTGAAGATGTAACCTAATCAAACCTCTCTGGTTATAACTTAAAATTACTATTTTGTCCTTATTTTCTTTGAAATGTCACTTACTCTCCACCAAGATGACCACGGTAGTGTTTACATCTTTTCCCTTACCTAAATTCTGCAGCGTTGCTCTTAGCTTTTTTTTTGTTTGTTTGTTTGTTTGGTTTGGTTCGGTTTGTTTGTTTGTTTGTTGTTTTTTTTTTTTCCTCTTTTTCTTTTTTCTTTTTTCTTTGCTGTTTTTTTCTGGGATAGAGTTGGTTTTCTTCCAAGAAGTCTTCAGGAATGCCATAGAGGGAGTATCCTTGGGATTTCTGTGGGAGTTCAGAAACTTTTCTCCTAGATTCAGTTTTCTCTTTTCACCTCATTAGATCTCTATTTAATCTCACCTATAAATCAAAATGGAACTCCCTGGAATTCATGAGAAGCAAGCACTTTAGTAAGTCTTACCTACTTTTGCTACAGCAGATGTTGATCTATGCTTTCTCAGTTTTAAAGAGGAGATTTTCACTTGGATCTGTTTGCCTTGCCGAGAGCTGTATCTGAATTCCCAAAGTTTCTAATCTGTTTTTGTTCTGGTATCTTTATGGGATACCTGTACATACAGATGTGTATCGACCTGTTATGGAGCCGCAGTTTATCTTGCTAGTATAATTGAAATGACTCTTTGTACTAGAAAAGCTTAAAGATGAATGTTTAGTCTTATTCAGTCTTATTTAGTCTTCAGATAAATTTTGAAGACTATCTAGAAGCCATGTATTTTTTGTAGTTGTCACTTGAGGCTTTTAGTGCGTATTTCAGACATAAAAATAAGCAAAACTGCAACAGCCTGTGTTGTGGATGCCTTTTCTTTGGAAGGGACTTTGAATTCACTTTGGAGGCTGATGAGCCCCCTTTCTCTGTCCCCATCAGGCTAGTCAGGGGAACAATACTATGACCTGTATCTCCCTCTCTTTCACCCATTGCTCATTATATCCTTCTGCTTCTCCTGGTACAAGTTTTCATGTAGTTTATTTAAGTATTCCATTTAATGCAAATATATTAAGTAGTTCCATTCTAGCCAGGGAAATAGCAATATACTCTGACATTTTAACTATTGCTTTGGTGATTTATACTTTTAACTGCCCTTTCTGCCTGTTGATCCCATTTTTAAGATGTTTAGAATTTTTGAAATGATAGATCAAAGAAATACCCTCACTGCATTTTCAAAAGTTTAAACATCTTGGGCTTGCCTTAGCTTTTCATGATCAGAAAACATATTTTAATGCAGATAGGAGAGTTTGTATTCAAGCCCTCAACCAAAAATACTGGTTTGTAACATTTGTGTGCTGTAGAGAGTCACTGTTTGCAAATAGTTAAATCTCTTTTTACTTTTCAAACTTGTGCCTTGTGTCCTTTTGTCTCCTTTATATATCCCATTATGAATCTATAGCCATCAGTTTATATTCTCCTTGGTAAAAATGAAGCTATTAATTTTGCCCTGCTATTACCCTCTTTCTCATTCCCTAAAGATGAGGAGGATGACTGTACCATCTGGCACGTAAACTTCACTTTGGGCCTTTCTCTAAATGTTTGTGTTTGGTGCGTGGCCAAATCTTGCAGATTCCTTCTCTGAGACCTTTGTTAGATATGGCCTAGCATAGCCATTACCAGAGTTAAAATGTTCTCATTTTGTATCTAAATTTCAATAATTCCTTTTTCTTGGCCATTGGTATGTTATCTAGTCATTTAGAATATTCTGCAAGATCATTTTCCTGGTTTATAAAATCAAACAATATTTATGTATCTTATTGGCTTTCTTTCTGTCCAAAACTTATTTGTCTTTGCTGTTAAACATTTCATGGCTTAAGTGCATTCTCGTATCATTCTTCATCCCAAGATACCTATTCCTGCTGTTAATTGGCTCATCATATGAGCCCACATTGGCCAGCTGTTAGTTTTCTTTCTATAAAGTCCCTGCATTCCTTATAAACATCTTTTTTAGGAAATCATTTTTCTCCTCCAAAGCTCTCCTTAAAATCTTTTTGCTGTGATGTCTAAATAAAAGCTGGACAAGGCTCATCTCCCGGTGTGCTAAGAATTCTGCCTGTTGAGCTGACCAGTATCAGATGTCAGAGAAAAAGGACTGGAGGGTAACTGTTCACTGTCTTTAGCTGATCTTCAGTAACTCTGTGATTATGCTCTTGGCCTGTGGGCAATGCCAAGCAATTGGACTTAGGATCATTGCCCTTCTTTGACTTCAAACTGCAGTTTTGGGTAGTTAAATATTTATTAACACTTGAAACTCTTCTGGTACTAAAAATGTGACCTTTCTCACCAAGAGCTAATGTAACATGAATCACGTGGCATTTTCTGTGGGCTCTGAATGCACACCTGGACAGTCACCTGGCAGTTCCCTGGCGTGACAGTGTCTGTACAGTTCAGAGCAGACAGCCCGAAATTCAGGAGGCAGAAAGCCAAATACTTGTGACAGGGGAGAAGGACTCAGAAGTACACAAAGTTTGAAAACCTAATTACACCTTGATTTTTCACTTTCAGTCTGTTTGTTTCTATGATCTTGTGTGCTTTAATTTCTCTTCTGTAGTAAAGTATATGCCCCACTGACCATATATTATTATTGATGTTTCTTCATAGAAAATAAGAGGCATTTGAGGATATGATTTCCAATATCCCTGTGGCATTTTCTTCCTGGAAATTCATCAACATTTTAGCCTTTTGTTTTCTTTGTACACTCTCTTCTTTTTCTCCTGGGAAAGAGAGTTTGAGAGAGATTGTAACTAGTGAATTTGTTTTTATGTATTTATGTAAGCGTGTCATGGTGTTCTAAAGGAATATAGTGTAAATGCTGTCTATTCATTTATTTAGTTGTATTGTAATTGTGTGTAGGTTTTTGGAGTTCAGGTATAATCAGAGAAATACAATGGGTGAAATCTGGAGGTGGGGTTAAAGTTCCTTTAAAAGTTCATGAAATGAAAATAAAAAGTTTTATTTTTCCCAAAAGAGTAATCTCACTGTTGTTTTTTCCAAGCTGCACTTAAAACTAATATGTGAAGCATAAAAAGAATAGTTAATAATGAAATGTTTTAGGCTGCATGCTGCATTTTATTCTTAAAGGCATTTCAAAAGATGCCTTTTGAAAAGATGCCTTTTTTGTCTTTTATCCTGGTGGTTATTTTGCAGAGAAAAAAGTTAAATGCATGAGATTTTAACAAAATTGTTATTGACTTCGGGCTTTATTTTAGTAAATGTATTTGTTCTTCCCTTTTTTTATGAAACTTTATTATATAGTGGATGTTTAGTGTTATGGAAAAACTATACTAGAAACACTAGTGTTAATAGCTTAGTATTTTAGTCCTTCACAAATTAATGCCTGCAGTAACTGGATGATTTTAGGCCTGTTCTTACAAACAAGGCCTTACTGATGTGCAAGGAACAGTAATACGTGTCAAAAACTCCACATTAACCAAGGTAAGCAGTATAAATGGGGTGTAGGAATCCCCTGTTAGGCTAAAAATCTCCAAGAGAAAATCTCCAGAGCCTACAAATTAAAGACCTCCAATATCATTTAAAAATAAAGCCTTTTATGTAGTAGGAGAGCATTTTTTCAGCTGATAATCAAATAACACTATTATACAGGCTTACTAGATTTGCAAATTTACAAGTTTTTACAAGTCAGTTGGGTCTCTTCCTCAGGAAATCAGTTGAAGTTTTTTTTCCTGTATTAACTCAAAGAGCCTGCTTGTCCTTAAATCCTTGTGAATATATTTGCCTTATAATTTGACTACATTGAGTCAACACCCTTATAGGAACTGTAATGCAATAAAAAAAAGAGAAACTGTTCAATATAGTTTCCAATTACCTTAGGATCAGATTGGAGAAGCTGGAATGTACACAATAAAACTTGCACAAGACTACAGTTTTGTGAGATTTTGGAAGCAACCCGTGCTATTCAGCATAAGATACCATTTGAAAGCTTTACTCTGCTTCCAGTGGTTGTAAAGTGATAAAAATGAAAATATGTGTGTGTCTTGAAATGTGCATTTTACTTTTTAAAATTTTCTGAACCACACCTTTGTGGAATTGAAAGTCTCATATGTAAGTAACTAACATCACTGCTTTTACTCAATTTTTTATTATAGTAGATGTTTTTGCTTTGCCATGTTCTGCAATAAAATTCTTTATAACTTATTTACATTTTTACTTTGGAAAAATATGTCAATTGAGATGTGCTTAATGAATTTATTTTTTAAACTCTTCAGGTTATACTGGAATCCCCCATATGCATCTTGCTTCCAAACAGAATATTGAATGTTAGTTTTGCCTTATTTTAGCATGTGGCTAGCAGTCGAGTTATTACAAAGTATTTGAGTGTATCCAGAAATAAATTTGTACCTTGAAATACAAATTTGTTGCATTTGGCTATAAAATTTTAATTGTAGTTTTATTTTAGTTTTGCAAATAAAATTAGTCCCGTGTAATTCATTGCTTTTATTTTAGCAAATGATTATAGAGAGAAAGAAACTTGCATTTGCATACACCTGTAAAGGAAATTATATCTGATGTGTTTCCAATGAATAATTTCTAAGGTGAGTAACTAAATGGGCTCCAGTGTAATAATTTTTCATTTCTTCAACTTATTTTTAGTTGACTTGGAGCATATTCGCACAGTGAAAGCTGACAAGCACCAGCGATTTTGTCAGGAAAACAATTTCAGTAGTCATTTTGTGTCAGCCAAGACAGGAGATTCTGTAAGTAAGAAAAAACCCCAAACTTGTAGATATCCGTTGTTTTTTTTCAAGATGCAGCAGTTTTATTATACTTCACTTAATAAACTGTTGAGAACTCAGGGTGCTGCAGGCCCTTTTTTGCCTCCCTTAGTTGCATGAAAAATAGATCTTTGTATGAGTGCATATCATTCTTATTAAATTACAGTGGTTTCTCATCTGATTTTCAGTTTGAGGTACAGGTTTTAATGGAAATGGTCTGGCTTATACATCAGCGTGAGAACTGAGACCAGCTGTCTCAGTTTGCTGTCAGCCTCCAGTTCAGTACATTTCTTCATTCCAGGTGGAGTCTCATCCACAGACCATCAATATAGAAATTTCCAACAATTGGTAAATAATGTGACAAGATCCTGTTGCAATAAAAGATTTTATTTTAATATGAGTCTTGAGCCATGAGACACATTCTCTTTGCAGGTGCATTGAAATTTGAATCTTCTGGCATTTGTACCAGATGATTTGCAGAGTACATTTTTGAACAATCTTTTGACTCTGAGCTAACTGGGTTATTTGTTTTAGTTGGAAGTGTATGAAAGAAAAGGTTCTTTTTCAGTTGACACTATCAGTCAAATTAAATTGTATTGTTTCGCTTGATTTCTGTGTCATGACTAATGAGTTTGTCATTCCCATAAAACAGTCTTGTATCTGTCTCCTTAATACTACTCTTGACAAGAAAGTTAACTTTATTTTTATGTTATTGAATAATAAGACCATGTTCAAGTACATGGAAGTATAGTCCACAAATGTAATCACTTGTTAAGGTCTTTGATGAATCTTGTGCAGTGAACTGCCTAATTTTGCAAGATAATAGTTTTTCTGTAAAGTCCAACAAAACTGCTGTTACAAATGCAGCGAGTCCTGATTCTCTTTATAGTTTGTGTTAAATCCTTGGCATATTTCTTGTTTAAAGTAGGATAAGACACACTTTTTATGCTACAAACAGGAAAAAAAATCACAATACTACACTTAGTAAAATGTGCATCTGATAAAATGTATTCTTTTCTCAAGGAGACCACCAAAATGAGTTCATTTTATAATTAATACATTTATCATTGCTAAATATGACAGAATCTTTATTGCAGCTAAGTCATTAATTACATCAGCATTCCACTGTATGTACTGATTGTACTTTTCATAGCTTACTGTTTAAAAACAAAAGTACATTTGAATATGCCTAGAAAACATTAACAGGAGATCTCTGCATAAGTATCTACAAACAAAAGAAGTAGTTTCAATAGTTAATTTTTAGTTTCAATATAAATTTGAAGTAGCCCTTTCACTGTTGCTGCACACTGATCATTCAGAAGATGGAGTGTTTATCCTAGACAGTGATTTAAGAAGAGGCCATCCATTGCTACTGTGAATATAGACTAGAGGAGTCTTACTCAGTTAAATGATTTGTTTTGTTTGTGTCAGATCTTTTCAACAGACTTGTTTGCAAACGATGATTTTGTGTACATAAAAAATTCTGAAATTTGTCTCAGGAGCAAAAGAATTTCATGAAAGACTTAGTATAACTAACTGTGCTACTGTCCATCAAATCACATGGCTGAAGCATTGCACTTGTGCTTGATGTTTTTTTGCACAGTGTTATGTGTTAAACCATGTCCAAAGTCTAACTCTGCCAGGCTGCAGCTGCAGGCTGTACAACATCCTGCTTGTTCCTAGATGCTTCTATTCAGTGTATGTTTTGTAAGATTCTTCAGAACTCTTTCATACTATTCTTTGGACGTATGTAGTAGAGATTTTGGTGATGTAAATGCACAATTCTGTTATTCTCAGTTTCAGAAACCTACATCTCTTATTTCACAATACACTGGTAATACATTTTTGTGCTAAACATTAGTGAATACCCTTATTCATATTTTATGGCACTGAGAGTAGTATTTGAGAGGTGGGTTCTGTAAAAGCTTGTTTAAACTTAGGTCTCTGGAGGCAGAGTAGAAGTGTTGCTTAACACTCCATCATACTGTTCATTCCTTGTACCATTGTTGAGTTATTTTCTCAAATTTTTAAACAAAATTGAAAGTACCAGATGAGGTTATTTTCAGATCTGTTTTGCACAGGTCATAATTTTGTATATCATTGTTTACTGTTCAAGAATGGTTTGATATTTAAAAGAACCTCAAGGATGTCTGTTTTTAATCATTTAAATGCAATTTATTTTTTTTTCTCTAGGTCTTCCTGTGTTTTCAGAGAATTGCTGCTGACATACTCGGCATCAAATTAAACAAAGCAGAATTGGAACAATCACAGGTGATTTTCCACACATACATGGATATTTTTAGTATTAAAAAAATGTGATCTCATTGAGGATTTATAACTGTTCTTTAAATCAATCTTCATCTGTTGTTCTGAAGATAATTATTCAATTTCACAACAACTTTTTTGAAATATGATAATTCCTTATTTATCCGTCATGATCAACTCTCTGAAACAAGAAAAAACATGTTCAAAAATGAAGAAAATCCTTTGGTTCCAAGGAAGTTTGTTTAAAAATAGTGCTTAAGATTAGTTTAGAAATTAAATATGTATGCATATACTGGTAGCATGGAAGATATTAATGATATTGTATGCATGGGTTTAAACTGAAAATTTTTTCTACAACCCAGTTTCAGAAACCTCAAAAAGAAAGATTATACTACTGAGGCAACCCTGTGTAATGACATTTGAAATTACAATTATTTAAATTTACTTAGTGAACCCAAATGTTGCTATTCTAGTGGTGTAGTACCCTGGAACTGCTTTTCAATGCCAGTGTTAAACAAGTACCACAAAATAAGCCAATAAGTTTATTTAAAATAAATGCCAAAGCATTTCTTATGTACAGCTTGGTCCCCTTCCTTTTGAAATATACAATAAATATGTAATTTCTGAAAGTGCTTTGCCACAGCAGTGTTTGCAATCTGTGTTGAAGTGGTTAGCTAGAAAACTGTATTGCAAACAGTAAAATTGTAAAATGTACTTACAGAGTGTACTTAACAAGCAGATTAGTTTTAAAAAGCTGTAATTTATAGGCAGAGAAATACTAAGTGTGTCTTTTAAATGTTCCTTTACTACTAAGGTAACATCCATCTATTATTTTGAGCTCTGTGATTATTTTCCTGTAAATAATTGAGCACATAGAGTTCTTCAATTTTTCTTTTGTTGTTTACCTAGCATTGGAATATCAGTCCTAGGCCTCTCTGTGCTGTGAGTGGTGTAATTCAGGTGTAAGATTGTACAAAGGTGTGCAAATACCTTAAATTTAAGGGAGACTGGCAATAGGGTTATACAGAAAATTGTATCGTTCTAAAGAAAGGGTCTGTTTTTTGGTTGTTTTTAAAGTAATAAGCTCCAATTCAAGAGTACATAACTTTCTATGTCAAATTGGTGTCAGATTTAAGTAGGCTTCCTTCTACTTTAGTATTCTAATTAGCTTTTAATTTTGTTGAGTAGATCAGTGGAATAGGCAATATATGGGTCAGACAAAGCTGATATTACACAAGTTGCTTTAGCAATAGCCTATAAATAGTTAATTTGCATAAATTAAATACTCTGGCATACATTACTGTTGATGTGAATTCAGGCTCTAATTATCAAAAAAAAAAGGTAAAAATATCTTAGAAAAACCACCACCACCAACAAAAAATCAACAAAAGAAGAAACAAAACCAGTAAATGAATGGATAGAAAAGAAATTTCACTGTTGCCTTTCAGGCACAGCAGAAGTCATTATGTGGTGCAACACCGTGCATGTAGCTAAAGAGTGTGAGCTGCTTAATTTGCAAAGTTCTGTTCATGTAGCATAAATTCAATGTACTACAAACAAGCAATAGCTCTTTGTTATAAGTAGAACCTTGGCTTCTTTTGAGAGTGTTATTTTGAAGGGGCTGTAAGAGTTTCCCCAATATAAGTCAGAAACCAATGAGAATTGTACTGAAATGTCTGTTAGCTGTATATTAAGCCTCATTGTGTATGGAACCAAATACCCCCATCAGAATAGAGAAGGGAAAGTCTCTACATAAGGTGGAGAGTGAAAATTTGAACCTTCATTTCCTCAGGAAGATAAATTCTCTTGAGAGAAATTCATTCATCTGCAGTAGAAAAGCCTAATTGAAGTGATGTATAGGTGCTGTTTCCCAAAAGCATGGAGCTGGTCTCTTGGCTGGAAGGAGGTGGTGTTAAAGGACAATGCCATTATTAGGTTTCTGTTTTACCTTAGACTCTTGTATGACAGGTGCAGGTCCCTTTGGTGTGGTGGTGGTGGGAGTGTTTCCCTCTTCCACGCATCTTCCTTAATTTGTGGGACAATTACATGATGTATGTTCCTTAAAACCTTCAGGCACTGAATACTTCAGCTACTGGGCTATGAAATTAGATCAGTGGATAGATGGATGCTCGATAAATGCTGTAAAGAATCCAATAAATACAATACAATAGTATATGTGAATCATCTGCAAAGTATACAAGTGTTGACTTGGATTTAATCTTTAAATAAGGAGTGAAAGCCACTGTAGTTTTTAGAAACATGCACTATTTACACACACAATTATATATATTTGAGTTTTCCATATTTTGTGTAATGTGAGATTTCCTCATTTTGGAAGCTGAGATGGTTCTTGCTAGAATCTGTTTGTCAGAGAACATCAGGTATGTTCATT
Organism: Hylia prasina; assembly: GCA_013397195.1. Taxonomy (NCBI): domain Eukaryota; kingdom Metazoa; phylum Chordata; class Aves; order Passeriformes; family Sylviidae; genus Hylia; species Hylia prasina. The sequence continues at coordinate 1,100,948 of VYXD01012026.1, read as the reverse complement.
CAATCTAGGCTGTAGCAAAATATAAGATTAAATACTGAATTTGTGTAAAATGCTGACAGTCAAATGCTGTATGTGTATTTTTTATTGTAGTATTGCTTTAAAATTATTTCTAGCATTCGATTTTGTGCCTGAAGACCTTATTTCTTGTGTTTAGAGTCAGTTATGATTATCACAGTCTAAGCAGGGCTTAGATGTGACTCATAGGTGGATAGAAAGGAGTAACAGGAGTCCCAAACACATTATTTTAACTTGTATGAATTTGTGGGATTTGGCTCATGACTTTTGAGCTTTGATGACTGGCAGAACTGCAGAAGCTGTTGTGAAAAGTATGTGAGGTTCTTGGTCGCCTTCAAATTAGCAGCACATCTTCTGTTAATAAACTGCAAGAACAAGCCTTAGAGACTGGATTATATTTACTCTGCATTGTTTCAGAAAACAGCTGCAGCAGTTTAAGGTATTAATGCAGCTCAATCTATTTGCTACTGCCCTTTTGTTGGAATGTATTGCTCCCACATCAGAATCAGAAAATGGAAGGTGATGATCACCTTGTGGGAGCAATAGTTCCAACAAAAGGGCAGTAGCAAATAGCTTGAGCATTGCTCTGGCCACATCAGGGTGAAGCTGAGCAGCTTAGCTTAAACTGCTGCTGAAAGTTGTTTTAAAGAGAAGCTGCCAGACTTTGTGCTGAAGTGGATGAGGTGCAACTACACATTACATTCCACCAGCTCTCCTTTGGCAGCAGTGATCTCCAGGAGAGGAATAGGACAGACATTTGGGGGTGGTAAGTTTTTAAACTATCTCAGCTAGAGCTACTAAACCTTGTCTGTTAACATGCTGAGATGACTGTTAATCAAACCTTTATTTGGACAAAACTGTAGTAAAACAAAGAACTAGATTACTCTTCATGCGTGACTGGAAAGTAGAGCAAGTTTTTTGAAATGGAACAGTTCCAAAATAAGAAAATTGCAGATTCTGACTTATTTTCAGTCCTCAAAATACTCTCCCTTTTAAATTGCAAGGGTCTGATGAAATCTGAGGAAATAGCTTTTATTAATCAAATGTTTTTCTTTCTGTATTTTTTACTTTCAACTGTAGTGTAAAAACTGCATGGGGTACAGCTTTGTTCCTTGGCATTGGCAAGAGCTAGCATTTTTGTAAGTGATGTGTAGTTTTCTCTCTAACTAAATGCCTGTTCAGCAGACCAGTGTGTGTGTGCCAGCTTTGTACAATAAAATGTTTGGCAGATAAGTCAGATCTGGAATACAGAGCACCTGGACCAAGAAAGGTTATTTCTCATTATTGACAGTGATTTGGGCCATGGTAATGATACACTTAATGTAGGATCTGATGCAAAGAGGCCCAAGTTATTAATTACCATGAAGTTAATAAAAGAAATGTTGCAATGATATTTTTAAACTCTTATTTGGGTGAAATTCCATTAGAAAATCCAAGTAATTTCTGATCATCAGGTTTTTGCTACAGTGTACATAAGTATAGGTCACTATCCTGACTGTGTTTACAGGATGGGATTTAGACCAATGTTTGAGGAACAATTAATTGCCTACTGATTGTAGGACTTTTTTTTCCTTTTTTTTGCCCCTCAGCTCTAGTCAAAAGATTGGTATGAAGAAACTAGGTCCTATGAGGTCAGATAACACTGTTTAATGCTAAAACTCCTACTACTGCCCTACACAGGATTTGGCAACCTTTCTCTTGATAACATCAGGCCAGGAGTCCAGTAAATCATGAGTGTTGTCCACTAGATAAGATAATATGAATGTGATCAATTAAGCTCAAGAAGAGTACTTCAGCAGCTAATAAATCCAGGTCCTTTACCAGCCTATTCAATTATTGTTGCTTGTTTGACATACAGGTTTTATTTACAGAGGTAATCTTTAACGTATGCTGTTTATATACTCCTAATCCAGTTTATATATTGTTTCCTTTAAAATAATAGAATTTTTTATTAATTAATTTTAACCTTGAAAATATACTTTAGGAAAGTTGAAGTATTTAAGAAAAAAAATTAAACTGGTTTTAGGGTATTTTTCATAGCAGACTTACCTCCTCTGCTGCTTCTTTGCTGAAATTGTTCCATGAATTTTATTTCCCTTTGCATGAACCGTGTATTGACCCTATATTAATAATGAGAACCCTGTATCCATTACCTGTATTAATAATAAGAAAAAAGTTTTGTTTGTTTGTCTGTAAGGGGAAAAATGGGAACCTTTTATTTTTAAATGTAGCAAAGAAAAATCAAAACTTACAGCATTTTGCTATGAGGTTTTTTATTTGATCACTGCTTGTGTATTATATATTTAGGTGTAATGTTATTGTTGTGTAATGGAAAAGATACATGCGTACAGCTAATGCACTTGTTACAAGCTGATAATGTAGTACTTAATATTTAAATATCTTTGACTTAAAGGAGGAATAGGCCACTCATCTTTTCTTCTGCTGAATTCCCTTCCATTTTATTCTGTCCCTTCTCTAGCTTTAGTTCACTTTTGCTGATTGCATGATTGAGCCTTTCACTTAGGTGCTTTGAAAGGGCAAAAGCTTGAGAAGCAGCCCTGGTGTTGAGAGTGCCACTTTCAGCCAGACGTGTTGCTCTTGTATCTGCCTAAGGCCTGAAAATGCACTTTCATTTTGCTTCTGCATAATCTTATGTTATCCATTCATTCTTTTCAACTACTGATTAATCTCTCCATTGTTTTCCTTCTCTTTTCTTTTTACATTCTTCTCCTTGCCCTCTATCCATCATGTTGATGCATGGTTAACAGAATGTTGTCAGGGCAGAACTAGTGAAATATCCCGAAGAAGATAACCAACATCATACTTCCAACTGTCAGAGCAAAGTCTGCTCAATGCAGTAGTTCAGGTATTGATGGAAAACTTGGTTTGTTTCTTTTTTATAAGCTGCATTGCTTTTACATGAAGTAACAACTGTTAAAGTAAGTTCTTTTGGAAGATTGTGTTTTGTATGTGTAAGTACTTGTAATACTCAACATATTATTTTGGAACTCTGTGTACAATTAACTACATTGTGTTTCTAATAACCAGATAGTTTGTAGAAACTCTGAAATGCTTCATGTTACTGTATTCAGTGCTGTACCTTCAAAATATTACATAGCTTTCTCAGATGAAAATGGATGCAATATTGTACATTTCTGTCTCCTCCATGTAGGAGAGAGCATCAGTCCTATCAAATGCTTTGTAAATAGAATGTGAATATCTGTTTGGTCTGTATTAGAGAATAAATATAGTATGCAGAGCTTTTTTTTATGTTAACGTAATCTATAGCCAGTATGCCTATCAAAGCTTTTTTAAAATATGGCTGTATTTAAAATTTGCTTTGAATTCTGTCCATATTTACTGATGAAAAGACTGGAGTAAAGACAAAAAGACAAACTTAGGTACAATTTCCAGTTACAATTTAGGCAATAATTATTAAAGAATGAATGGCACAACTTTTGCAAATAAGTTCTGTTTTATTACTCTCATCCAGAACAATTTTTGTGGAAGCAAAAGTGTATTCTGCTTTAGCAAAACACTGTATTCCTTTTGTAGTGCTGTGATAATCTACCAAGGCACTTGCTTCTGCTTAGCTTGAATAAACCTAGAATTATAACAAGAATTAGCGCCTAATAAGGCTTCCTGTAAGGTAGTGAAAAAAAATGGTTTGTTTGTTATTTTTCCTTTTGTGTTTCATAAAAATCTGATTGTTTTGCCAGCATGAAGTTTGTATTTTCTGATGTTTCTGTGTTTTCTTTTATGACAGAGGGTGGTGAAGGCAGATATTGTCAACTACAGCCAGGAGCCTGTGACAAGAACTGTTAACCCTCCCAGAAGCTCGATGTGTGCAGTTCAGTGACCAAGCTGTCCTTCTCTGGGTTGATACCTTTGCAGTCCCTCTGCCTTGGTACAGGCTCTGGGATTGCCAGGAACTTTGTTTTAACAGGGACCAGCGCACCAATGCAATTAGAAGTTTCAGAAACATGTTGCGTCATTGTCCATTAAGAAGCAGCAGACAGTTCTTGACTGGCTGAAATTCAAACATGAGACCGCACACTTGAAAATTTAAGGTCTATATTCTTTTAAGTTGTATTTAAATGAAACTGTATAACTGTGTTTATGTTTCCTCCTCTCTATTTGACTGATACCAGAATAAAAATGGATGAGGAAGCCCTGCATTCAAAATGCTTTTAAAGAAATCACCGTGGAAGGGTATTTTGCCAAAGCATTTTTAATTTTTTTTTCTCCAGTTATTTGAACTAACACTCAGCAAAATGTTACTTGGAAAAGCTGTTCTTGGAATAATTTTAAACATGTAATATATATTTTATCTAGGGATAATTTTGAAAGTGTTCCATTAATATATATATACAGTTAGCACAAAATGTATAAATTGTATCCAGTGAGAAACAGTGCTTGAAATAAAGCTGTTGTTATAAAAATAGTTACTTTTCTGAAGTCTCAAATTATCTCCATGGATGCTCTGAAAAATGCTAGTGTTTTTGTGTATTTTTATTACCCTATCATCATTACTTTTTGCAGTATTAGATAGGCTTATATGTCTTTATGAATATGGATGAATCTCAGTCAACAGTTTGGTCTATAAATGATGAATGATATATTCAACATGCATTAGAAACTGTTGATAGATCAATTAGCATCAGTCACTTTAAATAACTAACAGAATTACTTTTGGCCTGGTATTCTTTTCTTTTGAATTTAGTGTAAATGACAAATAAAGAGCTGTGTGCTCTGTGATCTTCACGCTTCTCCCCTGTTGCTTTTCTAGCAGTAGACACAGTTCTCTGCTGGCAAATCTGAACAGAAAGCTAAGAAGAGAAAAAAAATGAGGGCATCTCAATTCCCAAACTAGAAATCTTTTCCTGTTTAAACTCTAGAATGTGCTTTCTAATAACTACAAGGAAACATTTGGAGATTCAGAAAGTAATGAGGCTATGAAGCTTGTATGTGACAAGTGCAAATTATGGGATTCTTCAAGTGAATGTTACTATTAAGCTGTTCAAGCAAGTGCTTATTAGTTGGAACAATTAAACAATTTGTAGTTTAACAAAACAGCTAAACTATTAACTATGTTAAAAAAAGATTGCAGATGGCAAAATCTATTTATTAGCTTAACACATAATTATGTAACTGTGATATGACAGTGTGTATTGCTTAGCATTCAGATGTGGGAAATTCTAAGAAGCTGAGATATTGAGAAATTATGCTACAGTAAGGTAGGTGTGATTTGCAGTAAATTATTTATTCTAGTCTGTGTTCTTGCTCCTTCCCATGGGGTTCATGTCCCACTGCATTGCTTTACTGTATAGTTAACTGCAGCTGTAAGGACAACTCTCTTCCACTACCACCAGCTGAGAACTTTTCTTCAAAGAGTTTTTCTTAAATAGTAATTCAGTTCACAAGTTTATGGCATCCAAGGCAGGTGGAAAGCTTTTTTTAATCCTTACATTTCTTGGTGTGTTTGTGGCCTCAGCTCTGCTCGTATGTTCAAATATTGACAAGTGCCCCCTCTGAGAAGCTGAGCACACTGTGGCTCAGGTACATGGCTGTGGTCTTTCTCTAGTCCATGTGTATCATCTTCATGGTCCTGCCTCTCAAGTAATGGAAATAATAAGTAGCATGGTTTTTCCTTTTTCATAGCTTCTTTTACTTTTCAAAAGAAAATGCTTTTTCATAACTTCATATGCAGAGTCCATTATTACCTTGAATAATAAAAAGTTTTTGCTTTTATGTTTTGAGTATCCTGCAGTATGAAAGACGTTATATGTGTCCCAGTCCAAGCTGTTTTACAGATGGATTTTATGTCTTGGTCTCATCACTTTTTTTTTTATTCTCAGTGCCTTTTCTTTCTAGCTGTCTTTGACTTGAAATTCCTTTTGTATTTTATTCCTCTTGATCTTTTCACCAACTGTTATGTTAAAGGCCTACCTCCTCTGAAGATATTTTTGTTTATGTTTCCAGACTGCCCTCATTCTTCCTCCCTAACATACATGTATATTATTTACGCTAACTAGGAATCTCCTCTCTTCCGTGCCCTCAGCCCCTCCTTTTGCTGCCCCTCTTAACCTCCTCAGCTTTTTGTATTGTATACTGACTTCCACTCTCTCTGCTTTTCCCTCCCCTTCCTGCCCCATTGAGATCCATTACCTGTCCACCTTTTAATCCTTACAAATGAGCTTTGCTCTTTTTGCTCAGCCTCGGGACCCCACCTTGAGCCTTCAGATTCCAGCTGCCGTCTAAATCCTTGGCTGTGGCAGCTGCCTTTGAAGTGCTGCAGCAGCTGTGGTTGAAGATTCAGCACTGCTGTTGCTGGTGCTATGGCACAAGTTCCTCCAGGCACAGTAGAAAGGTCAGAGATGATTCTGGAGGATTAAGCAGTATGGAGAGGGAGTAGACAGTGTTCTGCAGGGAAAGCAAGGACTCTGGTGACTGGAGGGATAGACACAAATCTAGTTAGAGAAGGACTGTGTAAGGACTCTGGGTCCAGTTGCCTTCCGTAAGTAATCCACCACTACTGATCCATGTGATTCATGTGTAGTAAAGTTGAATTGTGCCATATTAATGCACTTAAAAAGTTTTTTCCAAGGTTAGAACTGTGGAATGTAATTCAGCAAACAGTTACAAAGTAAAAAAATGCAGTGCTTTCCAAAAGTGAGGTGACATGTGCTTAATGTCCACTGACATGGGGAGTGGGCTGGGACAAGAGAAACATGTTTTTTCCTGAAGCTGAGGCCAGATGAAAGGAAGAAACCTGCTCAGGCCCTGATCTTACACAGATGCACGCTGGTGAAGTGATCTGCCTTCTCAGAGCTGTTGTAACTAATCATTTCAGTAACAGCTCAGTGGTTAAAGGTTGTTGCTAAGTTCAGCTCCTTGCTAAGGTCAGTCTCCGTAATGTGGTGGATACCAGTAGGTTCATTGTGTCTGGCATGGTAGAGTGTCAGTGCTTTTAAAACATGCATCTGAAGCATTATTAGACTCATGGAACTTCTTGTCTTTTGTGGTTGTAGTTTGGTGAAGTCAAATGGAATCTTTTCCACAAAGAACAGTGTGAAGTTATTTTCCCTTGCAACCAGGTGCTATGAGTGCCAAAACCTGTGATGAGTTCATGAGCTCTCTGAATACATTGTTCTTTTGACAGTTCATAAAAGTCATAAAAACACGTGAAGCTGCTTTTTAACTGGACTTTTTTTTAACAAGTTTTAGGCACATACAAAGTCACTGTGAAATTATGTGAAATGTGCTTCTTTGAGGAGTTTGATAATTGCCAGTGCTATATATCTGCATCATTAAGCATCTGAAAACCCCCTTTTCTTTAAATCACTGCTTGATTTTCACTGGAAGAAAAGGGCTTTTGCATTGGGCAGCTTCTTTTAAATGCAGAGCTAATATGCTTGATGCTTGTCTGGAGGTGGAGCAGCAGATGATAGCCTAATACCCAAAATTTTATAATAATTTTATAAAGGAAAATATTAAAATATTATAGTAATATTTGAAGTTGGTTATTCTGCTTTTTTTATGGCAATTTAGATAATTTACAGTTGTATTTTTCCTTTTTACATTTATTTTATATCAGGAATATGGTTGCCTTTTCACAAAAAAAATTTATAATCTTTGTTTCATGATGTTCTTGACATTTTTACAAAGTCATAGTAGAGAGTACTGTTTAGTAGGTAAACATTGGTATATCTAACTTGGACTGTACTGTGCTGCGAATGTTTTGACAGAAGATTAAAGTGTTGTTCTGTAACATAACTAACAAGTTTATAATAATGGGAAATTTTCTGCAGGGGAATTTTTCCTATTTAGAATAGTTGAATTTCTGATGTAGCTTAACCATTTGTGTGAGGGACCTGATAGATGCATTTAAAGCAGCATTGACTTTAACAGAAGTTATATTTACAAAGCTGGCGTGATTAACTACTTTTCTTTCTGGAATTTGCACATTATTTCCCAAGCAAAGATATTATTCTACAGTGCTGTATTCTTTTCTTTCTCACTTCAAATAGTACTGCTTAACATATAATCTGATTTCTTTAGGCTGTCTTTATTTAAAACCAAGTCAACCACTTAAAATGTCAAAATAGCTGAATGTTGCTGAAAAGAAAAAGCCAAAAGTTATCCATGTTTGCATAGGGGTAATGGCATACATATAAGATTAAAACTCCAGTCCAGATAATTATCTGTAGGAAGCAAATTTATACTCTGATTTCAGATGCTATGAATAGAATGTGATTAGAATTTAATGTGCTGCAGTTTTATTTGCAAAATACACAGGTCCTGTATAAAACCTCTTTTTATAAAAGACTCTCTAGAAGCCTTGGGGATCCCTGTTTAACTTGCAAATGCCGAAGTTTGATCTTCCCCAAATAGAAGATAGTGAAGCTCCTGAGTTCCATGAACTGATTTCTATTTTCAGCTTCCCATAGAGAGCTGACTGTTCAGCCAATTTAAACTCTTTTTTTTTCTCCTCCACTTCATCTTCATTCATTTTGGCACCATTTTGAACTGGAAAACTTCCAGTTGGCTAATTGGCCATTTGCCCTGTTTTATGTGGGGGTGATGTCAAGTGCTGAAATAACCGATTGACTGAAAGCAATCTTGTTTCAAAGGCTGGTCAGAACCAAACCTCAGAAGGTACAAATTTCAGGTTTGTTTTGTATTTAACTGCTACACAGCAGTCCTTATCCTAGTGGACGAACCTCAGAGAAGAATATAGATTTGAGGTCAAGAGCTTGTGTTTGCTCAGATACCACATTTAGAGCACTGAATTCTGGAGGAAGTAGGAATCCAGATTTTTTTTTAATATCACTTTCAAGACTTCCTCTACTTCTGTTCTGTAATGTCATGCTAGCAATCAATGCTTTTTAAAAAAAATATAAATTCAGGTCCTCATTTTAAAAACAAAATGTGGTAAGTGTACTTTGGTTCAGGAATGTTTTTCTTTTAAGGGTGAGTGGAAAAAACTGGTTGTTGTATGAAACATCACTGGCATAGTTGAAGATATTTAATACATATTGATAATCCTATTTGGTTGCTATGATCTGTTAAATATCTTATATTTCGCTTTCTACTTTTCTTATTTAAAGTATTCTTTAAAATGATAATGATTATAAATAGAAAAAAAATTACCAAAATGGTTTTAATTAATTTGTGCCTCAGAAAAAGTCCTTCAAACTGCTGCAGGCAAGTTTTTTCTTTGCTAGCTAAACTCCATTCCTGTCCTTTCCTGAGCTGATCTGTACCAGGTAGCTTGGAGGATCATGACCTACTAATCCTTTTTGATTTCTGGTGAGCTTTTAAAAACAAAGTAGACCAAGAAACATCAAAGGAGGATTTAAAAGACACACACTGTACCCTGAAAAGTAAATGTTGCTTTGGAAAGCATTCTCTCCATTAAAAAAGAGGTGAATGATGTGGTTCAATACTATTCACCAAAAACACTTAAGCATATGCTCAAAATTAAGCGTGTATTTAAGTTCCCTTGAAGTCTATGCTGTTTAAGTACACACTTGAAGCTAAATACATTCTGTCATACTCTGCTGACACAGAAATTCTGGCTCCATTGAAATAAATGCCTTTGAGGCTAAAGTTCTTTCAGGAATTTCAGTGTTGTTTCTTAAATTTTCTACCCATTGTGAAGGGTATAAACTAAAGCCACTCACAAGTTAAAAAGAAAAAAGAATGAAAGATGTTTCTCATATGATCAGTTGTTTTTTCTGATATTTACTCTATAATGAATAATATGGAAATTGAAAAAATAGAAGTTGAAATATGGTTCAGTTTTGTGAGCAGAACATTTACTTGACACTGGGCAAGTTGCTGTTTTTGGAACAAATGCTTCTCAGATCCATAATGAATCAGAAACAAAAGAATCTGGAGGCACTTGACAAGTCTCATTGCAAACGGAATTCCAACTGATAGTGCAGGGAAACATATCGAGTTCCCATTTGTGGTGTCTGAATTGCAGATCTGACATGGAGGATAAACAAGAGCTGGTACTTCTTACTCAGATTTGGGGAGATATTTGATCACCATCTTGGAAAAAATGAAGTGTGATTTCTGGAAATATTCCAGTATTTGTCAAAGAATGGTGAGGCAATGTTTAACTGCATAATGGAAACTGGAGAGAAATGTTGACATCCCACTCATCAATCCAATTGCTTTTTTATCTTTCCACTGTCTTGGAAAGAGAGCAAAGTGTAAACCAACATTTGGCACAAATGGGCTGTCTGTGCCATTTAGGAGCAATTTGCATGTAATTGGTAACAATTATACAGACAACCCATTTATAACAGGGAGTGAGCTCACAACCTAACATAAACTACAAGAAAACGAATCATATCCCCCAGGAATCACACACTGATGTAAGAAAGGAAATGGAAGTCTTTCAGTTGAACCTTTTTACTGGTTTTATCACCCAGAAATTCAGGGATGCAAATGAGTCTGTACTCAACAGGTTACACATTCTTAAAAGTGCAATTTGTGTTTGTGCCAATTAAGCTTGTATGTAATCAGGAGTCCTAAAGAGGGTGCTCTCTATCTTTTTTATTTTCACTGTAGTTCTGCTGATCTTCCTGACTAAATGACCAACCTTTGAAAATTGAGTTTAACTCTGTTTCCATATGGTCAGCTGCTGAACTGATGACGTGGCTTCCCAGTCTCCTCTGTCAAGGGCACCTGGTGCCAGCCAGGTCCCCAGCAGCAGAGACTGAGGTGACAGGTAGTGATGACACTGAAGTGCAGCTGAGCAGGCTTGGAGAAGCTTCAGCCAGATACTGCAATTGGGGAAGTGTAAGTTAATTGACTGAAATAAAATTAGTTTGATTTGTACATGCCAGCAGCAGTTGAATGTCTTCCACTGTCTTTTGGATAAGACACCAACTGAAGTTTTTTTTAATTACTATTTTTTTTTTTTTCAGGTGGGTGTAAACTTACTGTAGTTGTTCTGCTTGTGACACCAGGTTGGATGTTTCTGCATCCTCCTGCTGTGGGCAGTCTTTTCCTCTTTGGTTAAGCTTGTTGCAGTGCTGACTCACTAACCACACTGATTCAGGTTGGACATTTTTTTTGATGCAGCTTTGAGAAAGTCTGAGTCCAGATCCTTGCACAGACACTTCATTAGCTGACTCTCTGAGGAGCATTCAGTATGGTGCTGTAGCATCCATTCAAATGGGCTGCTATAAGCAGCTCATGATAGTTTTGGTCTTTGTGATGGTTGCTCTAGTCTTAACTCCCTAATGTGGTAGAATTGCTAGGCAATGGAAATTGGTGAGTTGGATTTTTTTTGCCTGTTTATAGGATCTTCATAGTGTAATTGGTGCCTATTCACCAAGAAATTCAGATGACAATGTCTTTGAATTTATTTGGAACTGGACATTGCAGACCAGCATTTTCAGTGGAAATAGGCAAAATCTTTGGCTCTGAGTTGGAGGAGCTGCAAATGCTCCCTGTGTGTGTTTGTACAAACCACTTAAGCTGTCTATGACTTGGAGCTCTTTGCAGGCTGACCACAGTACTCCATCCAGAGGGGCTGCCATGGACATTTGTGGGAATGTCCTGTGCTTGTGTACTGTGGTGCAGTGGTAGCTTTGACTGGTTCCTTGTTTAGACATGGGAGGCATCAAGCAATATTTTCTAGGATTCTTGTCAATGCTTCCATTGTGCAAGTGTACAGTCTGATGGTATCCCTCATATAGCCAAATATTTGGGATGGACCTGGACAAGGTGTATTTCAGGTAACAAGTTGGCCCAAGTCTATAAAAGTTATCCCAGCAAGGTTAGTTGACTGTTTACATCATGCAAGCCATGAACATTAAACAATGTTGTCTCTTTCTGTTTGGAAGATACAACTGGCAGCTGAAGGCTAATCCAAGTGATCTCTGCTGGCAGAGCCTGGGGATAGATGAATGCTTTGCCTAAGTGTGCCTTAATCACTTTAGTCAGTCTTGGGATTCTTTTAAATTAATGAAAAAGAAATAGCCTTTTTCCTGGTCTGTTTCTTTCCCTAATAATTTGTGTAAGAAACAAAAAGTTACTGAAACCACTTTTAAAATTTTTTTTTTCTCTTTTACTGTTCCACTCATTGGATCAGTGGTTTCTGTTGTGTCCTTCACATCTGCAAGCCATCTTCAGCAGCAATCATTCTGAACTGCTTCTTCTATCCCTTCGTACTTCAGTAGGACTTTGTACTGCTCTCACACACACACACACACACACACATGTACATCTGTATGTATATAAATATACCTGAGCCTCCATACACTTTAGCACATAATGAAGGTTTTGATAGTTGGTGCTAGCAAAGTTTTAGATGTTGGGTTCTCTCCTCACCTCTCTATTTACTGTTTTAAGCCAAGTGTTTCAGTACTGCTAAAAGCACATATTAGACTGTGTGGCTAAAACTTGGAAATACCTGCAATATTTAGTGATAGATGTTAGATATATCTGTCTCTAACCTATACTGATGACATTGATACAGTAAATAACGCAGGTTCAAGGATCCTTGCAGAGCACTGGAATGTTGTTGCTTGCTGTGGAGCAAAAATGGCATGCCTGACCACAACTCACATTCTTTATTTATATGGTGCAATAAGAGCTGCAATGGGAAGTAGGGCAATGGGAATATGGTTGGAGAATAGGAATGAAAACCAACTCTCATTGTCATTTCACCAAAGCACCTGGATGTTCACAGCAGTATTAGACTACAGTATTTCAAATCCTCCCTCCACTTTACTGTCATTAAGGCAGCACAATTATTTATGTTATAATCTGGACTAGGAAAATGATCCAGCTTAAAAAAATGTGGAAGAGGAGTATTAGAGGACAGGATCAATGTGGCTTGGCATGCATTCTTTAAGCATGGCTGAGGTGACAGTGAGCTGGAGCACAGGAGCACCACTGGTCAGTATTTAGGTGAAGACAACTCATGGAATCAGAGACCTGGGAAAATGTGTACCTTTTATGACCTGCACTCCACAGGCCATCCAAAAGTTATAAATACAAGTGACCTGCTCAGCACTGTCTGACCTCCTCTTGACATCAGTTCCACCTGCAGAAAGCCAGTCTGCAAACACATCCTTTCTTGGTATCCTAGATATTCAAACCATTATTTTTTTTTCCCTTTCATGTTGCTGTTAATGGCATATACACAACTGATACTGATTTTCAAGATTTTTGTTTTCCCAAATCAGCTGCCTCATTGAAGAATATCTGGCACCAAAAGACAGGTATGACTATGTTCCATATAGAAGATATTTCAGATACCTACAATGAGGTGAGTTCTTGAGCATCTGATTGCAGGGCTTGGGTTACTTCAGATTTTGAAAATTGATCTCTTTAACTTCTTTCTATATAAAATAATTTGTGTTTTCTTTTAAAATATAAATTTCAGTGAAGAAAGATGGTTACCTTAAGCACAAAGTGACCTGTCTCTTTTCTGTACCTCTTTAGTGGTTTCTTGAAACCGCATAGAAGAGAGAGGAAATGCACAGAGTCCCCTTTGAGCCTATCTGAAATCCATTGCAAAGAAACACTTTTCATTCCTCCCTGGGTTTTCTGGCACTTTTTTTTTTTCACAAAAGGAACAGTTGCCGTTTTCAGTGTACCTTTCTATTCTCTTCCATCTGAATGTGAATAAGTGACTTGAGAAGGGGAGTGTAACTTTATGGCATATATGACTCCATAGTGGTTAGAAGCTTTCTTGTATAGTTTCGTTCCTGGATCAAGAACAACCATGGGTGAGAATCATGTGTTTAGCATATGGCTGTCTCTGACTAATGTCATTATGCCCGCATACACCAAAGCTGAAGTTGTCCACTTTTGTGGAAACTACAATCCTTAGGAATAGCCTGTTAATTTGTATTTGCCGTGTGATTAGTCATGTATGTAAATGTTTATGCCACATAAGTGAAGATGTCATGTAAATGAAATACATTTGGTCAAATTAGTCAAATCTAGACATTCCTTTTTGTGATTTGGAGGGTTTTATTTCTTTACCAGGGAAAACAGAAAAATATCTATTTGTTGTCTTTATTAAAAAGTGCTAAGACACCAAGGTTGTTCTGGAATTAGCAGAACTTAATGTTGTTCAAATGCAGAAACAAATGAAGACCTTGTTACAAAGAGTTCACATTGCAAATAGGACCCAGGAGCCAAACATTGATGCAGAAAGATAAGTGTGAAGAGAGGTTCAGATGCACCCTTAGAAGTGGAACTGAAAAGCTCTGTAGGTTGGATTTTGACAAAGGCAGCCACTCTTCTGTGATCTGTGATGCTTGTTGGCATTGAATTTGATCATTAAAATTATTTATTCAGATGGTAAAGGCTGAATATCAGATGGTAAAGGCTGAATAGCCCTTTGGTTTCCAGTTCTCAAGGTGGAGGCCAGACAAGGCCTCCTGGATTCCCAGGGAAAGCAAAGGGAGCCTGTCCATAAATTCCTACTCTTCAAAATGGTACATTCATGTGCAGTGTCAATAGCAATGCCCACAATATATATTCATTGTGAAGAAGTTACATGGTGGCATGGCAACACCACTGAGTAGGGAGCAAGATCTAGGGACATGATTGTCCTGTTTGGTGACATTGCCTGAGCTGTCACTGCTAGGATGAGAGGATGCCTTGACTTTATAGGAACTTGTGTGTTATTCATTAAAAAATCCCTACTTCAGTGCAAAATGGTGACACAGAGGCAGATCCCCATCAGAAAGAAATTCTGGTTAAATGCTGTTCATCAGGCGCTCAGGAGAGCTGTGGACAGAGCTCTCAGATCAGGGCTAGGAGGTCTGGACATCTCCCTGGTTCTATTACAGACTTGCAGCAGCAGCTCAAGAAATCCATACCTGTTGTGTAGTGAAATTACAAGATTTCCATTCCTTCAGATCAATATATCACAACCCAAGGAGATGGCTGGCACCACCCTAAGGAGGGTTTATGTCCCTCACCTGCAGAGTGCCTCTTTTAGAAAGTGTTAAAACTAACAATTATAAAGTAATTATGGACAAAAAGCAGAGGCTCCTTGATTCAAGGTTGTTTCTACACTAAGGTGATGTGGCCTTCAAAACATTTATTAAATTTTAATGAATATTAGATGCATAAAGGACTAAGAGATTATCCATGGAACTACAAAGTACTTAATCTCCTACTTAATAGAGTCAGGAGATGGATTTCATAATAGTTGGACTGCTGTCTTTGATTTCTAATTGGTTACCATTTACACTCACAGAGTCATTGACCTTTCATTTTGTAATTTATGAGAGATTCTTACATCTGATAATACTTCAAAATATTTAAGATATTACTTTTTATCCAGAACAGCTGAATAAATGTTCCAGAAATTTACTGGGATTTAATAAAGCTGAAATAAACCCCAGTCCATTTTTTTTTTCCACAAAGCTGCTAATTTTTTATTTTTTTACTTGATATACTGTACTAGCTCTTAAAGCTGCAAGTAGAAAAGATTTATCTGCCTTGTTCTGTGATGTTTGGAGGTGGGGAGGTTTCCTGTAGAGTATGAACGCTCCTGTTTGCTGCGAGTTCTCTGGAAGCTGACACTGCAAGTGCAATTCTTGTATAAATTGTTTGATAAAGTAAAAGGTTAATTTTGTTCCTACCTGTAACAGATGTTTGCTACCAGAGCTGAAACTGCATGGTGAAAGGCCAGTAAGTCTGTGCTGCAGTGGCATTTTTCAGTCCACACAAGTGGAAGTGTTTTGGTGTGTCCGTGGGGGCACGTAGGAGGAGCTCAGCTGCAGCGCTGTCCTGGTGGGCGAGGGACAAACCTCCGGCCTCGAGCCCTTGGATCAAAGACACCAGTCCTGGCCCCTTGCACCCAGACTGTGAACTCTGAGATGCAGAGACAGTGCCAGGGTCATACGATGAGGCTGGGAGAGGTATCTGTTCAGAGGACACACCGTTAGGTTTTAGGACAGTAATGTTTTAAATTAATGTAGTATTCCCCATGCAGCTCTATGGTCTGCTCTTAGGAGCTGTTGCTTAGAAATCATAGAATCATCAAGGTTGGAAAAGACCTCCAAGATTTTGGAGTTCAACCTTGGAATAGTGCAGAAGAGATCTATTTGGTCCCAGGCGTGCACCCACATCTGGCTTGCCTGAATTATCCAGATCATGTCCTGTAATGCAGCTTTGTCAGTTCTAGGAGAGCCTGCAGGCAGGGATGCAGAGGGACACAGCCTTAGTAATGAGAATCTGATTTTGTATTTGTGAGTGACCAGCTCATCAATAGAGATTGTTCCTCAACATGCATGAGTGTGTTGATTTAACTGCCAGAATGTGTCTTAATGGGAGAAAGTTTCCAAGAATATTATTTCCAGTTACTGTAGAGACAAGAAGTTTTAACGTTGTGTTTAAACATAGCTCCTGTCTCCCAACAAATCCAGTAATGAAGTGTAATTTCATATTAACGTTATTTTTAAAAAATACCTCAAATCTGAAAAGACAGCAAGAGTCAATTCAGAATATGTAATATATTTTGCTTTTTGGACTATAAAATACACATAAACAACACTTCTCACTACGACTGTTAATGTTGTCTGCTTTCTATAAAATTACCTTTCTCTCCTTGGCATGTTTTGCTGAGAACTGGCCCTTAAAGTGGTGCAGAGTAAAGTATACCTAACCTTGAAAGTGGTCTTTGTGAGTGCTTCCCTCTACTCCACGGGGTGTTTTTAACCCTATGTGCTCCTTTATTTTTTTCCTCAGTTCAAATTCATTTTTCCTCCGAACTGGTGTCTTGTATAAAAATTATTGGCAGAGTTGCTGCAACTTCTTCTGTAAAGATTCACAACATTAAATTAGCCCATCCAATTCTCTGCACAGGGTTTTTAAGAATTTTGCTAAATTTTGGCTGTTGGGGTTATTTGTACTCTTGAGTGGGTCCACAGGAGTTGGAGGAGAGCTCATCAGAAGGAATTCAAGGAAGTCAGGGTTAAACACCACTTTTTCTAAATTTTGTTTTTGCTGGAGTTATGACTTGGATGGAAATCTCATCCTCTAGGTGTGTCTGAGACCAAGATTTCATGCAGAATTGGGTGACTGGGGCATGAAACTGTGGAAGGCAACAGGCTGCCAAAGGGATTGGGACCAAGCAGAGAGATGGAGGATGGGTGTTGTGAAAATACACTCGTGGCTGAAGCAGTCAGTTACTGTAGGGATGTGCAACACCACATCCACCACTGAGGATATGAATCCTGCCCTCACAGCAAGGCTTTCAGGCCGTAAGTAACAGAATGTGCCACACCTTTCTGGGTGAGGGAGGGAGAAAATATCCAATATCTGGGTGAGAGTTTCTTTAGGGGAAAGAGTAAGCGGCTGTGAAATGGGAGATGGTGTCGAAATGTATAAGCATGAGCAGACAGCACTATGGTGGAACAGGCAACTTTGCTTTTTTGCTAATTTTCCTGTTTCTGGTTTTGGAGCCTTAATGTTTTTCCATATGGCTTTCTTGATTATTATATTATATGATATAATAAATATAATATAGTATAATATAATATATATGTTGGATATAATATACATGGATAAATAAGTAAGCTATGGTGAAGCCAAGGCTGCCAAGAGAAGTTTAGTAGACTTTAAAGCAAATTATCTCAAATTTTTGTTGGGTTTTCAGTTAGATTGAACTAGCAACATTGTAAAAAAGGACCTTTTAATCTTCTTAAAATATGTCCCTCAAGATTATTCCAAGTTACCACAAACAGGTTGTGTTGGGAATGCATTCATGTTCTTAAAGTTCCATCAGTAATCCATGCAAATTAATTTTAGTCTGTGGGTTTTTTCTTATGCTGGTTACTGCAAGTTTTTCATGCCATAGGATCATTCGTTGGTTTTGCACATTATTCTTTTTGTTTCCTTATGGAAAGCATAAGACTGAAAAACGTGCTATCGTGTTCTCTGTTTCCAAGTTGAATTTGTAATAGCTATTTCTACACTGTGAAGTAAGAGTTTTGTTTTTTTGGGTTTTTTTTCCCCATCTAAATGCAAAGTTTGACCACATGGATTCATGGTTTGCATGAGCTAGCTTTCGATTCATGCACAATCCCACCGTCTGGCTGCGTGGAACAGCAAGTTCTGTCCACAAGCCCCAGCAGGATCCAGGGCCTAAGTAAGGAAGCAGGTTGCAAATACCAGTGCAATGAAAAAGCAGAAGACATAATCAACAAGGGAATAGTATTTGCAAATAAATTTTTATGTATTTGCCTAACACTGTTAAATTAAAAAAATCTGGAAAAATTAACTGCTGTGATTATCTGACAAGTGAGCAAAATTGCCAATAGTCACTACCAGTTAAGCTTGGAATTAGTTAGTCATAGCAGACTGAAGGGTAAAGAAATTAAAGTACCTCTATGAAATGCCAAAAATAACTGCAGATAAAACAGAAAGTTAAATTTTTTTTCATTTCTTCTGGCCTTCTTGCCCCTCCCCATCTGGTATTAATTTTGATTTGATTTGAAATAATCTTTAAGACATCAAGGGCGTTAGGGCTTTGTAGCTTTAGAGGACTAGGTCTGCTTTTCACATTGAAGTGAAAAGAGTATACCTTTGAAGTCCACCCATGGTTCAGAAAGGAATACCTCCACCCGCTCATTTAGAGTAAGTGAACCTCAGATGGTTTTAAATTTTGGTTTGATAGGTTAAGTTCAAAAATGTTTTGGAGCAGTTTCGTTTCCTCTTGAGATTTGTGTCAGCCTTGAGGGGGATGCTGCTGACTCAGAGACAGATGGAAAGATGTATTTAACAAGTGGAAGATTTAAATGAAATTCTTGCTCCCACCCAATGCACTACACTGTCTGGATTGCTCTGCATGTTGCCAGCTCCTAAATTGCTGTCAAAGCTCCTGTTATTTCTCACAGAGCAGAATGCTGAAGGTCATAACCAAGAGACTATATTTTTATGCTGGACAAACTTTCTTCCTATAGCTTCTCACTTGTGCTTAACAGAGTAAGAAGTATTGCCACTCCAAGGTACGATGTTAAGGCATACTGTGACAGCAACATGGTAGCATGCTCTGCTGCTGAACAAGGCTTCATTTTGAAGGTTGTCTAAATAATGAATGGATTTGGCATTCCTCTTAGCTGTGGTGCTCACTCTTATAGCAGGAGAGTGTTGCAAGTTTAATTCTGTCCTTTGTTTGAAGGTGCTTGAGCTGGTCTGTAGGAAGATGCCAGTGCCCAGCTGACCAGCAGCTGTGTACAAGGCAGCAGCCGTTCTGATCATCTTCATGGGGCCTGCAGGCACTCAGCAGCAAGAAGCCCCCTTCCCTGGTGAGATCTGCTGTGTGTCTGGTGTGTCACTCCTCAGGGGGGTGGCAGGAGCTCCTGTGGGTGCTGAGGCTTCAAGTGCCACTGTCAGCGTGGCCAGGTGGGTGTCCAGGGGCACAGAGAGGGAGAGGCGGGTGACACGGTGACCTGCTGCAGACCGTGGCTCTTCAGCTGCTGAGTGTTTTGGTTAGTGGGGGGGAAGCTGTGAGTTTACTTTTCCTTCTGAGGGCAGCTTGGGAGGTCCAGACTGATCTAAACTGAGAGGCTTTCAGCCCGTACACCCCGAGCAACTCTCACACTGCAGGTGTGCCCAGCCCCAGTGGTGCCAATGTTCTGGGCACTGCAGCAGAAGAAACTCCCAGGCACAGGGACAGGCAGTGATGTGGTGACATCTGTGACAGGGAGGGTCAGCAGTGACATAGGCCTCTCTCCTGTATGGCACAAATCATCCTTTTGGAGCTTCTCCTAGAATATTACCACCTCCCCTGTCAAATTTTTTTAAAATGCAATGAAAAATATGAAACCAGAGTAGTGTCTCTGCTTTCACAGAGTGCTGTGAGAATAGATGGTAACTGTGGGGTCTGGCTTTTGGAGAGTTTTACTGTTTGTTCATCAGTGTTACTGTGAATTAATTCGCTGTAGTGCAAATCTCTGATGTTCTTTACATTAATAAAAGAAAATTATTTAACAAGAATAACATATATTTAACCTATCTTTTCTTTATCATGGTTAAGAAAGGTGTATCATTAATATTCTCTATGTAGTAGATAGTTTTATGAGGAAGGAAACTATTGTAAGATTAACAATACTTTCGTCTAACTTTGTGAAACAATATTAATTTCTTTGCCTGAAAGAAAATGTGTCACTGCTGAATTATAGCCTTTGGTCAAATACTTGCATAAAGTTTGATCCATCTGTTAGATTATACAAATTTTTGGAAAGATTAATTGAAGCATGTATCTTGTTGAGGTTTCTCCTTGTCTATGTGTCTGTCAAATAGATAATTACACTGATTAAATTTGTCAGAGAAAAGGAATTTCAACCAGACGTGTGAATAAACGTTTTGTGCTATTATAGCAATTAAATTCTTCAGTTGAGGCTACAACTTTAGGAAGCATTGAATTTATTAGACTTAATAAAAAGGGGATATTTCCATGAAACCACCCGTGAGATTTTACAGCAATGAAAATATTTAAGATATTTGTTATGTTTCCTTATGATGATTTCTTTTTTTTTTTTTCCTCGATATTTCTTTCAGCACACGTAGAAACACAGAGCTTTGAAGGAAGAATTGTTCACCTGTTTTTGGTAATCACATGTTCAGATGGGCAATGTCAGGCCTGTCGTACCAAATATGTTATACAGTGGTAAGTTTATGGATTGAATTGCTGTATTTATTTAGGAAGCAATAAAGTCCTTAACTAATAGCAGAATATGAAACTATGAGAATCTCATGGGCTCTCAAACCCTGTGGAAAGCAGATGGGCTTCATAGGTTCTTTTCATAAAGTCTTTCCATAAAGGCTGATTTAAATTTCTCAGAAAATGTTTAATGCATCCTGAACTTTCTACCATGAACTAATTTGCATTTCAGACAAATATTAGAGCATATTGATTCGAAGTGAGGCCAGAGTAAGTCCTCTTAAGTAAGAGACAAAATTTTAACACTTGAATGTGTAATTTTACCATTTACAGAGTTGTCCTGGGGAAATTCAGCACAGATGTGAATGTGGACACCGAGAAGGAACTTAATGTGTGAACTCTGGGAGGCAAATCTTTTGTGAGCAAGCACCATTTTGAATTTTACTTTTGTCTTCAGTAAGAGAAAATATCCCAGCTGTGCTCTCATGTCTTAGGGAGGATGATGGCTGCCAGTTAGGATTGCTTTTGTTCAAGCTTTGCTTTATGTAATCAGAAGTACATCTTTATATGTGCTTACTATGGGCAAGGATATCTTGCCAAAAGGAGTTTTATTTTATGTATTGATGTAATTAAAAAGGGCAAAGGATGACTTCGTCAAATAGTAAGATGATGATAAAACACACAGCTAAACATACTTGTGGAATTGGCCCCAAATGAATTTCAGAGAAAGAACTGAAACAAGAAGTGTAAACACAACAGATTGTTAGGTGTCTTCCACAGGGTACATTCAAAGGATAAATATCAACAAGAATAGGTTTAAAAATAGATTATTGACTTGGTTATTGTAATTTACAAATTGTTTATGTTTGTGCAAACTAGCAGAATTTTAGATCACTGATCTAGCTTCTGACCTTTCAGATTACACGATCCTGCTGTTTGAATGCTCAGAAAACTGAGGAAAGTATTTATTACTTTTATTGTAATTCAGCAGTGAGAATGGAATATTTTGTTTAGTCTTGCAACTGGTTTTCCTCAAAATGACTTAAAATCCTGTAGCTCTATCTTTTTAAGGGGAGTGCCCTTCTGGGGACTTGTTTTGCCAGAGTTTCCTTCAGCAATAGGGTAATTCCACCTATAATAGTCTAATTGTTTGTTGTAATCTGTTAATCTTTATTGAGGCTCAATACATATCAGGGATGTGTATCACCCAATATTTATCATGTGCTTGAGTATGCAGGATAATAATAATAATTCCTAGGTATTATTTTATTATTATATAGAATTCAGGGGTTGGCAGTCCATTTGCTTGTAATTCCTGGCATGGTGATGTTTAGTCTTCCTGAATAAGTTCTTTCTGAACTGCTCAGTGATATTTCTGGATAGAAGAACAGAAGGATTGTGGTCAATTGGGTTTTGCAGTTAACTTGAGAAACATTTAACTTCTGACAGAAGAGTAACTATAAATTATTTCAGAATACATAACAGTGCATTTAAGACAAATGGGTTATTTTTAGTTCTGTCTATCATAAGGAATTTTACATGACAGCTGGCTGATGAGGCATAAATTGGCATTCTTCAGTGTAACTGAGACGACCCACCCTTGCTTCCAGTCTTTGCAGTCCTTCTGTTAATCTGACAGCTCAACAAAGGTGACCGGTGTCTTTGGCTTTAAAATGAGTTCAGGTGATCTAAGCCCAACAGCTGTGTGTTTTTGGCCATGAACATCTGGCACTCACCGTGGTATGTGTTGTTGTGTGCTTTGTTTTGCATGTGCCAATATTGCCTTTAAGCTACTAGAAGGCCAAAGTTTATTTTGGCTCAGTAGTCAACTATTTAGAATACACAATAAAATCAGATTGCTTGTTTCTTGCCAAACTCCTACAGCTGTGAGTTACAGAGCAAAGAGGAAAACCTAGATGTGACTGTAACTAGAAGATGGATACTTTGGTGCATCTGCAGCAGGCTTGCAGCTTGGGTGGTTGCAGGTAATATATATAAAGGAAAAGAGATTTTTCAAACTAGTATCCATCATTAGTTGTAACTTAGGACAAATATTAATATTAGTGAAATCAAAGCTCCTTGAAATTTGAATGGGCTAGTTACATGTAATAAACTACTTAACACATGATGAATAACTTTAAAATGGTAGCCTCTTCAGCAAATAAATGTCCATTAAATTAATTTCTGGATCTTTTTAATCACCAGAATCAGTTATTTAAAATTCAATATATGAAGATGAAGCCACTGATGGCAATAAGAGTAGATTGCTTAAAATCTGGAAAGTTTTCCTGAGCAGTGCACATCTGAAAGATGATTCAGAGGTATTGTTTCATTATAATGACTTCCAAATAATTTGTGACTGCAATAGCTTGTCTAATAGGGCAAGAAAAGATGTATTTTCACAATAAGTTAGAATCGCCATCAAGATCATAAATTATACAGCTTAAATCAACTACTTAAACCTTAAGTCTAAATACGATTCCTGAAAGAAAAAAGCTAAATTACAAGAGGTCTGTTAGTGAGTCATGAAGGAGAAACGATTCCAATCTGTTCTGGAAGTCAGTATTTAAGGTCTAGGTACAAATTTAGTCAGTGGTCTGCAATGGAAACTCCAGGTGCATTCCCTTGTTCACTTTCACATAATTCATCACAAATTACAGAGGTGCTCAGTTCTGTATGAGATACAAAATAGAACCAGTCCCCTGCTCATTCAGTTTAGTGCTTAAATGTGGAAAGAGAATATGCCCTGGGAATCACACTGGAAGGATTAATTTTCAAATCACATATTTGGGAAGAAGGAGATGGAATTAATTCAGAAGTGAAGGTGGCATTATATTTATCATAAACTTCAGCTTTGTTTCTGTCTTACAACAAGAGTCAAGCTGTCCATTGGAACCATTTCAGTCACAGGCCCTACAGAACCTGCTGTCTTTGGGCATCATCTGAGACAAAAAAGAGTAATTTAGCACAGTACAGAAACTGCTCTCTATGAAATGTAGCAAGGAGAAATTAGTTTGCAACAGAAATATTTTTAAACAGATTCTGCCATATCTACTTGGAAGTGCATCTAAACATATGATAGTGTGGGAAAAAAGCCACAGTCAGAAATGGGCCAGTTTGAAGATATTGCTGTCTGGGTAAAGGAAGAGGTGATTGTCAAGTGGTGCCTTGAAGGTAAAGGGAAGCTCTGTTTTTGGTGGAAATACTTAACATAAAGGTGTTAGGAGAAAACAGTAGTGGGTATTTGTGTTAAATGGATTGCAAGGGAGAAGCATGGGAAAGTTGTGTGTGTTTTGACTCTACATTGTCCTTATAATTTCAGAGCTGCTATCCTGCCTTTTGGGTAAATAATGTTTAGAAAATATTTATAACATATACAGTCAACTTGGTGTTTAGGTCTTTCAGAGCCTAGTTAAAAAAAAAAGGGAAGTAGCA
The DNA here is from genome assembly GCA_013397195.1 of Hylia prasina. Lineage (NCBI taxonomy): Eukaryota > Metazoa > Chordata > Aves > Passeriformes > Sylviidae > Hylia > Hylia prasina. Next base: position 1,076,836 of record VYXD01012026.1, on the reverse strand, counting down.
GTAGTGTTAACATAGTTCAACCCTTGTGTATTTAAATTGTAAACTCATGGAGGAAGAATTGTACAGGGATATGTTTGCACAGTGCTTGACACAGTGGGTTCCTGGCTTCTGTATCTTATTATACTACAAAGAGCAAACAAGAAGCATAACTACATTACAGTCTCTATATTTTAGAATTATAGTTCAGACAGTAATGATCAAACCAGTGGTAAAATGGGATTTCAGTCTGGTTTTGCACATGTATAATTTGAAATTAAATCCTCAAACAAGCCAGGAGAACTATAGCTGTAGGGGGAGCAGATGATCAGAGTTCAGAGGCCAGATAGTTAGAGGAAGGAGAAGTGGGCTCTGGGGTTTCCTTTGTTTTACCCATAGCTATATATATCTGCAACCCATACGGATGCCAAATTGCCTTCGTTTGGCCAGCTAGTGACTCCCTCTTCTCTCCCCTCCCTTGACACATGGCTTCTTTCTACTTATACAAACTACAGCTGCACAGCAAGTAGCATACAACACTAATGCTAGTGTTACACTAGCCTTGTCATCCCTGTATTTACTGTCCTCAGCACCTGTGTGTAGCCTTCATCACTGGAAGTAAAGGCTTTGTTAAGTGCTTTTGGGTGCTGTTCTTAGCCCATCCCTGAGCTGTTACGCTCAGGTATGTGTTAACATACGGGGCAGTATCTTATCCAGCAAAAGTGTGGTGTGTTTGTTTGTTAATGGTACAATGAGGAGATAAAATCTTGGTGAGGGAGGGGAATGACGCCACAAAATTTTTTCACAGTCTTCCTGTTCTTTCGTGTAACAGGAATGGGTACATGCATTCTGGATGCTGGAGGGAGCTGAATGTGTCAATAATGATAATAATAATAATAATAATTATTATTAATAATAATAATTAATAATAATATCCCTTCTGATCTTCCTGGGCAGCCTTATTAACTTAAAACATATTTCCCTGAGGAATCAAAAGTTCTTGTCTGTCCTCTTCTGCCTGCTCTGCTTGAGTGGGAATCCCACTAACTGCCCACAGAAGGAGAGCAAAAACCAGTAGTGGTGAAACTCAATGTGAAAGGGGAGAGTTTTGCTTAAGGCATCTGAAGTATCATGGGAGGCTTAAGATAAAAGTTCTTCTTGTGTTTGGAGTGCAGCTGTGGAATATCTGACCTCAGGCTCAATGGCTACCAGGGACTTTTACCTTCATCATTTAATGGTATAAAGTTTCAAGAACCTTGATTCTGCACTGCTAAAATGAGATGTAAAGGATGCTCCTTCTAGCTCTTTAGCTGAATTAGCTGGAGGGCATAAACTCAAGAATTTTTCTTGTTGTTTTATTGGGTGGGAGAGACTGACACTGGCTTTACATGCAGATGAATTTTAAGTATCTCTTCTAAAAATTCTGTTTTCCCAAGAAGCCTACAAAAAGAGTATTAGCACCTGACAGCTGAGACTGGTGCCCTTCAGGATGACTTGTTCAGATTTCTTTAGGCTTTCCCTGTGCATCTGCAGCTCCTGCACCTTCTTGTCTGATACTGGAATTGCAATGTTTCTGTCATGGAGGTCGTTCTTCTGCTCAGGGTCAGGCTACACCTAACACACTGATGTCCACGTCCAACATATGTTTCCCCTACAGCAAAGTCAAATACAAAGAAAAATGTGTTTAACAACACTTGAGGAGCTGCAGTCATCACGTCTTACTCTGCAGATGCCAATGATTGCCCTTGCTTACAGGCACAGGCTAAATCGTCATGCTGTAATTCCTTTTGTATCTGTATTTATTCTCATATCACTCTCACCACAATGCTTTATGTTACTGGGACTATAATTTTCAGAGGAGGGCAAAAATATGTTCCCTGTCTCAGTGGGATAAACAGAAGAGAAACATTTTGCCAGATAAGGACAAACTTAAAAAAAAGTTCTCATAGTATTTCATTTTTGGCTATGCCTTGCTCTTTGTATAGCAACCATGCGAGGTGACATTAACTGATAAACTGATTGCCTAAAAAATGTTTATATTCTCTGTGTCCCATGTAAAATATGAACTCTGTATGAGCACTCTCAGCACTGAACCCCTCTGAGTGGTAGAGTACAAAATCCTTCTGCAATGACTCAGTATCCCAAATCCTGCACAAATTCTTGTAAAAACATTCTGTGCTGTTTGAAAACATCAGTCCCCACATCTCTCTAAACAGGCTGATATCTTTTCCTAAGCAACTGAATGAAGAATTCATTTTGTCTAATTTGAAACCTGTTCAGATATCATCACTTTCATGGTTCAGCTCAATCTTGAACATTACTAGGTTCATGTTTCATTTCAAGTATATGGTAAAAGGGCAGTGAAAAAGTCAGTGAAAAAGCAAAAAAAGGTGATGGAATGCTTCTCTCTTAAAAAAAAAAAAAAAAGTGGATATTGAGAGTGATAAAGAAATAGGACTAGGAAGGGCAGAAATTTCTGTGAGAATATTTGCACTCTGTATTATATGGACACTCACCATACTGGGTCCAAACCAGTTTTCTTGTCCATGGAGGACAAGTTTCCATTTAATGGCACAACTAAACTAAATTGCCCTTATAATAAGAGAGGAAAAAAGAAAAATTTTTGAGATTTTGATCCCTCTTACTACCAATATTCACCAGGAAGATTTTTCACAAACATTTCAGCCTGGAAAAGCTTTTCCATCTCTTATCATAAATTTATTTCTTCAGTGTTCCAACTGAACAGTTGCTGCATGTTCAAGTCTGGCTGACTAAGGTGGGGTCGTACTAACTCTCAACACTTTAGAATCTATTTTTTGCCCATTTCTCACCTCTTCTTGGTGCATAATGTGATATATGGTGACTCTAGTGCTAATTGTTAAATTTCATTGGTTAAAAAAATAATTGGAAAAGATGTTTGTCTTTTTTATTGTAATATGTTGCTTGTATTCCTTACTTGCAAAAAATATGGTATGACTTGTTGCTTGAGCTTTCTACAGTGTAGCTAAATCCAAAGGACTGACTGGGAACAGCGGAAAGACGGAAAATTTGTTCTGCTTTCAACTGAGCATTTCTCTGAACTTTGTCTTGCTTTGCACTGTGGGATCCCTTTTCTGTTTAGGTGCACAGACAGAGAAATGTGGAGTGTGGAAGCTCTTGCAAGGAAGATTGGAGAATCTAGGGACTGGTGCTTAAGTGAATGTACTTACTTCCTCATTCAAAAAGTATTACAATTTCTGCACCTTAATAATTTCTCCATTTTGTAGATACAACTAACTAAGCAGAATCATCACTTTGTGTCTGCATCTACTCCTTCTCTACCTGTGTCAGCCTGTCCAGATTGATTGACAGTAACCATGCTTTTTGACTCCCAATGTCAATATCTTGTAAGGTTCATTAATCTTTTCATCCTGAATGCACAGGTTTTACTTTCATGATGTATTTTAACTGACTTGTAATATAACAGCACCCTCTCTCTGTATGGATCCTGATACTATAATCCTCTAACAGTATTTAGGGGCAATGGTATTCTGATTAGCTTCCAGTGGTGATTAATCCTTTTTTCCCCCAAATGACAGCTGTTTATATCATTGGTAGTGCTCTCAATTCTGGGCAGCCTTTTCTTATCAGTCAAGTCCTTTTTCAACACCTGGACCTGGCAATGGATTTCATGCCTCAGTGCCTAAGAGCTATTTTAGAGCCATTAACCACACTGAGGCTTACAAAGTAAATGTTACATTCTCCAAGCAGCATCCTGCTTCCCAGTCCCTGTGTTCTTCTTCCTTCCTATCCTTTCCCTCTCCTTATCTTCTCAAATTATTTTAAAGTAAACCTGTGATTCAGACTAGCCTAGGATATTTAGGAGTCAGTCCTGCCTTTACAGTTTCCAATCATAATTTACTTCCAGTAGAAAAAAAACCGCAAAAGGAAAGAAAAATAGTTTTTACTGTACTGGGCCTGGCCTAAACATCTGCCTTCCCTTGGCAGTGTCGTAGCCTGGGAATTTGGGAATTTAACAATGCTGTACGTGGAGTTGGCCAGTAGGTGTCAAAATAACCTGTCATTTGTACAACTGCAGTGTGGCACTGATGGGTGAGTGATTATCTTTTCTCTTGCTCAGTGTTTATGAAAAATGGGCTCAGCGAGGATCTTGTGTCCTTACCCAAGAATGGAGCTGATGTTGTGGCAATTTATCAAGAGTGTGGCAATGCTATAAGTGATTGTACTACAGATGCTGTATCAAATCTAGTGAAACCGGTAGATCTTGGATGTTTACTACTAGTACTAGTAGTACTACTAGTATTACTTACTAGTAGTAGGCTAGTAATGCTGCAGAAAGCCATGCACTCCTCTGACTGACCTTTCCTTTCCCCCAGTAAAACGTAGCAAACTGGATGTATGATTTCTAGTCGTCTGCGTATAGTTCTGCCATAAACTGAGATGAAATCTTCATTTTGTTGGCTTCTTGGTTTTGTTTTCTGTCCTTTTGTCCTACCACATTTGACCTTAAACCTGATTTTTCTGAGTGTCTTGATCTGAGAGCAGACCTGATGAATTTTGCCCTCAGGGGTGCGTGGTGGCTTCTGCTGACATTAGCACTGGCAACTCTGTGAAGTGAAATAGTTCAGTCCCTGCACTTGGTGTGTCACTGAAAAGTTAGGGAACCCCTGTACCTACTCAGGGCATTTGGATTATAAACAATTCTCATGTTCTTTGAGCACTTTACTTCCAAAGATAGAAAAATAATTGATGTTTTTGTAGGGTTTTCAAAGTCAACAGCTTGTGTAACATTCACATTTGTATTTATTCTTTTCAGCCTGAAATTTTCCTGCATGTTAATTCATATAGGAGCGTCCTGTAGTCTCAGTTTATCAAGATGAATGTAGGCACAAGTTCGCTGCCCTGAAACTCCACATGCTTCTACAATTCTAATTCAGTATTTTGAAGGAAAACACTTGCCTGAGTGTGTAATTAGAGATTTTATAAACCAATTTCTTGTGTTTCAGTTTATTGATGAAACAGTAAAAGTAAAAACATAAGCAATGAGAAATTTAACCCATCACACTTGGGAATGGAGTTTTTTCTGATTTTCTAGCTTCCTCAAAATGCTGTATGTGTTCCCTCTCTGCCCCTACAAAGGAGACTGCATTTCTGTCACAGGATTGCCTGGTGCGTGGTGCCACTGAGATGGGCAATTAGTTGAGCAATTAAATTAGATTAGCTGCCACTTAGATGAGCAATTGGTTGAAAGCTGTTGGTTCCTCTGCCTGTAAGAGTGTGCCACACTGGCAGAAATGTGACACTGAAATATCTCACCCAGCAGTGGCAATTTGTCAAGAATAGGGCTGGTTATTGTTGATTTGACCTAGGCCAACCCTTCAGCTTCCATGTGCATATCTCATCACACTGTGGCTTCCTCCTTACTGCTTATGTTTATGGGCAATGGTGGTGGAAAATCTGTGCTCAGTTAGTAGGAGATCAAAACCAATAGAAAATATGAAAGTATGGGAGGAAGAGCAACTCTAAATGAGTCCAGAAAGTGCCTTGGGTAGGAAGTGAACTGAAGCACAAAGGCCAGTCAAAGGGAGCCTCTTCAACTCAGCAGAATAATCAGGCAGGATTTGGTTTGAAACAGAAGGCTCTTATTGAGGACCCTCAGAAGCTGTCACACATCTGGGAGATCTGTTTGTACCCTGACCTTTTGGCAAAATGTAATTTATTTCAGTAAGATTTTAAAATGTAATACAATGTCCTACCCTCTCAGCTTTCATTATTTCAGATGAGTTTCTGACCTTAATGCCACACTATAGTAACAATAAAAAAAAGTTTTTTAATACCTTATAGTAGCTGCCAGTAACAACACTGGCCTATAATGAAGCCAACAAATACTGAAATTTGAACAATTTGTAAAGTCAGTAGAAAATGTGTAACCGCATACTCAGGCAAATAGGCTTTTCTTACATAATAATCTTATAAAAAGCAGATGCAATTTCAAAGCAGTAGAAAATATGTGTTGCATACTAGAATATGCTTGTTTCAAAAATCATCTCTTACAAAGCCTGTGGCTGCATGTTTACTGTCTCTGCCTCCTCCTTTTTCTCAGCAAGATTGTTTTCTGGCTTGTCCCTCGCCCCCCATCGAAGGTGCACACCACCCACCACGATCATGCTCCATTAAGCTCTTGTGCTAAACAAAAAAGTTCTATGGAGCTTTCATTTATCAACTTTCCCCCAAAGTGCTTTTTGCATTTCATCAGGGATTTGCAAAACTATTCACAGCTTCAGAAACGCAGCTCTGGAGCACCGTGATCGATGGGAAAGGAATTCAATAACCACCCGATGCTGTTGAGCAATCCTGGGTAGTCAATTGGGACAGGAAGTGAACAAGCAGGAGACCATGAGCCAAGGTGGTTGATTAGGTCTTCACTGAAAGTGGGTTGGGACTTTTGAGTGCCCTTGGCAGTTAGAGCCTCACTTTTAAGCCTCATTAAAAAAAAAGTTAATTTTAAGAAACGCGTAATTTAACATGCTGATGGGTATTGGTTTAGGCCCATCCCAAGTATGTATTTTATCTTGCAAAGACAGTTGGGGTGCAAAAATGTTTCATTAATGTATCGCATTTATTTATATATGTTGATTTTATAAAAATGATTTTTTCCATGGATGGACAGTTTTAAATGCACACATAAAATCGTGGACAAGGTAGATAGTACTGCTTCAAGACAGAATATTGCCCTGAAACCACAAATCCTTATTATCTGAATTTATTTTAGAAATTTGTCTCTGTCTGAATATTGCAGTTTTGCATGGTTTATCTTTGCTGTCCTATAAGTTAAAATAGAAATGTCTTCATGGGCAACACTGCCCCTTCTCTCTTTCAGAGCCATGGCTGAGGTAGTATGGTGTGATTTTTCAGTCCTGGAATAAGAGAGTTTGCTTTTGCAAACAGCTTTGGAGTGTGTCAGTCTGAGGTCCTTTATTCAACACTGTAGATGTCTGGAAAATTGCTGCGTCTCCTCAGCTGGGTATTCTCATAGCTTAGCACATTCCCTGCAGGCCCTGACAAAAATGTTACTGTGGGAACAGGGGAATGTCCAAAGCACACGATGTTCTGGCAGATCCCAGCTGGCAGGCAGCCCTCTGGGGTCACAGCTAGTCAGGTGTGGTGTGGGTTGCTTTAAATCAGACCACAGGCAATCTTGAAGTACCAAGAAATTTTTTGCTGCATCCACTTACCCCCAGTAGATACTGGGGCAGCCGAGGTTAGAGGCCAATGCAGCACTTCTAGCAATTTCCAGGTGGAACATTGTTCACTGATTTCCATGAAGAATTAAATGGTACATTCAGTTTATTGACAGAAGAGGCTATATAAAAACGTGCTGTCTTGTACATGAGAGGGAAAATTATAATGGTTCATTCATTCATTCATGGTATTCATTTATTCTACAGTTTCTATCACAGAAACAAGGGGCTGACAGAAATATTGTTTACAGACCTATTTAACAAGAGTTAAATGGGACTGTTCTCGTGGCCAGCCACAATGGTGAAGTCACTATAATTAGAAGTTTCATTGTTTCTGAATCTCATAACCAGGACTGAGGTCCTGTTGTGCTAGGTTATTTATAAACATGGATTAAAAAATTCCATTTCTGAGCATTTATTGGTTAAAAAGGACAAGACATGAAATGGATAAATAATCCAACAAAAAATGGAATAACTAAAGTGAATGTAATCAGACGAATGAAAGAGATGATCCTCACAGCCCTATATTAATATACTTTTTCAGTCATAGTTGAAAGTGCAATCCCATTGAACAATCCATAACTATTTCTTTAAATGATTGTATGCTGTATTTAGAAAAAGTCCTGCTGGAATGAAGACTGCAGAATGTCATTAAATTTTTCTTCATTGCAGTTTGTTAATTCTTATGCAGACTATATTTTTCTTATGTTATAAACAATTATTTGCATTTATTATTTAATTAATGCTGCCATGATTTTAATGTCTCAACTTTCTTTGACTTGTTTAGTTTAGTTGTATTTTACTCATAACCCTAGTCAAGTGGTGCAGAATAAATAGTAGATAACAGTGATGAATGAAGCTGAGTATCACAAAAAACAGGTGTCTGATCAAGCTTCTGCTGCAATCCAGGAATAAATTCCTATTGACCTTTGTAAAAACAGAAAGAGAAATGGTCTTTCAATTCAAGTTGCAAGCTTTATGAAAAATTAGCCAGCGTAGTTAAACCCACTGAGACCCCCAGCCACGAGGCACACTAGTACTATAATTTTTACCCTTGAAAGCGGATATAAATTGAAGTTTTATTTTTCTAAGAATAGGAGAGTTGTCCTTTTATGTTACTGATTATGGATAACTTAGGAAGTTCTGAGTGGTCTTCTGAAGGATAAAAAATTTTATGATGGAGTATGTATAGATGAGGTATAACTGTATGGCATACCATAACAGTACCATTTGACAGTGAATTATATATTGCTTTGATATTTATTGCTTAAAAATACCATAGCAGTTCTCAGACAATAATTTTATATGATAGAAAGAGATTAAAAAGAAAAAGAGGGGCTCCTCTTTCTCCGCAGTCTAGGAACATTGCTGTTTACAGAATGATGGAATTCAGTACTAATTATTTTGAATGTAATGAATTTGACTCTAATACACAGCTGATAAAATTATTCTCAAAAAACTTGTGTGGGTTGCAATTTTAAGGTGGTATAGAAGGTATGGAAACTGAAAGGGCATAAGCAGAAGATGGAGTGTTTGGATTCTGTGTTGAAAGTCAGAAAGAAAAGGAAGAAGATTTGTTGAATGCCAAATCAAAATACAAATAACAAAGGAAGGCTGGATGTAAAGAGAAGAATGACAAAGAGATGCAAGTTGAGGGTGGAATAAGAATGTCTGGATTCAGGTAGGAGGTGTGCTTCACTAAATCTGGAAGGATGAAATTTCAAGGGAGAAGTCAGACTGGACTGAGTAGAAATGAGGTCAGTGGGGAAGAATTCAGAATGACTGTTCATGGCAACTGTTGAAAAGGCAGGATGAAAGGATGGAAACCAGAATGGGTTTTGTGCATTTCTTCTTCAAACAGTGAAGTAAGGTACAATTCTGTCAGAAGTGTGAGGAAACTAATGAGAGTGAGAGGTTAAGGAAAGGCAGGGAGAGTAACAGGGCAGCAGGAAGAATGTACTGAATGTCTGATGGTGGGAGTTAGAGAGGCAGTAACAAGCCCCAGAGGTACTGGGGTAAAGGAGGAATAAATTTAATATCAATAGCCTTTTTTTTCAAATGTGCTCTCATTTCTCTAATGGCTTTGCTTTATAACACTGCTGATGTCCTCGTGCCTCCACAGACAAACCAATGCACAGGCCATTGACTCCTCTCCTGTTATGCACAGTGTAGAATGTGTTCCAGTGCTGTGTCCAACAGTGATATTAAAGAAAGGTTCTGCTTTTTATTTTCAAGGACTTGGGCTTTCAAGACTTTGGACTAAGTGCCAAAAACAATTCATCAGGGATGCTTTACAACTCAGCAATACAAAACCTGTTGGGAGACAGACACCCACAAGACAGAGTTTGGGGAGGAAATATGTAAAGCACTGGTTGACCTCAGCATGATTAATGGTTTTTAGCACATTGAACTCTGTTGCTTATAATGTGAGTTTTACCCTGGCTCACCCATAGTTGTTTATTTTTATTTTTTTGAAGGAGGTGGAACCTCTGTTTTTGAAACTTTCATTCATATAGAAGTTAATGACATTCCACATATAATAGCAAAATATTTATATTGGGACACAATTGTCCCAGCTGATTCTACTTCTCAGCAGTTTGTTCCCTTTAAAAGCAGCCTTTTAAAGGGAACAAACTAAGAATAGAGACCTTGCAGGGTTTGTGTCAATCATCTCTGTCATGAAAGGATCATGTGAAGCTCATTTACTGGACTAGAGCACTGAAAACGATCTCTTCCATAATCACAAAGTCACCCCAGTCCCAGCTGCTTGGATTAGTAATATCCTGAGTTTGAAGGAACCCGTTAGGATCAGTGAGTCCAAATTCAGTCTTCACACAGGCCAATCTTGAATTTAAACTATTTGTCTAAGAACGTCACCCAACCACTTCATGGACACTGACAGCAGCAAGTGCTCCAAGGTGGAGATTCATCATCTCACCTAATCCAGGCATTCTTCACTCAGTGTTGCTGAGTTGTGACACATGGGGCATTGTTTCCAGTTACAGACAGGGCTGCAGCAGGCCATGCATTCAGAGGCACTTGGCCACCTGCACACAGTGAGTGGGATTTGTGACAATGTACTGTAGCTGAAATGAGCAGGCTGAGCCTGTTTCTGCTGACCGTGGCTGGGATCCTGCTTTTCCTACGTCCTGGGGTGAGGCTGTGCAGCAGCTGACAGAACAAGGGCTTCCAGCCTGTGAGCCCAGCACTCTGAGGCTGTCCTGGACTGTGGGCCAGGCACATGCTGTGGTGTCTCAGGGCCAGGCACAGCAGTGCTGGATAAACTGCACAGCACACGGAGCACCACTGCTCGTGCCCTGCGAGCTGATTTGTTCCCTTTGTGACAGGACTCACAAATCCTCAGAGTCAAAGGACTCCTTGCCTTGTCGTAGTTTCAAGAAGGCCAAAGAGATCATAATTTTTTTGGGGCTTAGCTGGACAGGAAATATGCTCTCTTTTTTTTTTTTTCCTGAGCAGTATTGAGAAGAGAGAATAAAAGAGGAGACTGTTATTAGCTATGAGTCGCGTATGCGTAAATAAATGAAAAAGCTGGAGGGATGGTTCTCTCCCAAAGGTTTCTGCACCAGGTTAAAGAATTAGAACTCCATTCTTCAAGTCACTACAGTGTCATAGCAGTGAAAAGCAGCAGCAGACAAAACTCCAACGTGTTAGAAATGTTCTGGGACCAGGGGAAAAGGAGAAAGGTGGCACCTGTTTCATAAATATGCACCTTTAACCTGGAGTTACAGCTTTTGTCAGATTGACCCATTATATAAGCAAAAAGTCCAGACCTGTTTCTGTAAGTTTTTACTGTGCATTCATCTTTCAATAAGACAGTTTACATATTTCACCCTGGCTCTGACTAGCGTTACTTGTTAATCCTGAGCTAAGTTTAAAAGAATGAACATATTCCACAGGGCTTGAACTTAGTTCCGGTGTTAGGCTCCAACACTTTACATTTCTTCATATTTGCTTTATGGTATTTTTCATAATTTCTTAAGTGCAAGTTCAAAAGATATATGTTTAAGCTCCTTAACAACAAAGATGTTTTTAGAAACATCAACTAACATTTTAAAAGGCTTACTGCTTTTTTCTTATGAAGTTCATATAGTTGAAATCCAAAAAGTGCTTATCCACAGGAGTATCCAGTTGCTGTTTTGAAGTGGTAAGTCATTCTCACACAGTATTGAAAAATATTAAAATGAATGTAGGAAAATTAACTGATAGTTTTCCATGCAGTTAATACTGCCATCATCATTGTAGCATTTCAAATCCGTTTTCTACACAAACCATCCTAACCATACATTTTAAATAGTAAGCATAAGTTAGACAGAAATGGTACTGTACAGAAATATTTACATGTGCCTAGCTGGACAAAGCCAATGAATAATACAGTGCCTCTTCAGACCTACAGCAAATTACCTTCCCTAGCAGTAAGATAAGGAATGCAAAAGACCCCAGATTCCTGAGTTTTATCATATCATCTGTCTTTCTTTCTTTCTGAAGGTTTCTCTTGTATGTTTATGAGGAAACATGGAGTTAATGTCTAAAGAAAACGTGGTGCATGCCCATGAACCAAAAGGGAATTGGTGAAAAATGGAAACTTCAGCAAGCAAAGAAGATAATGGGGGTGCTGAAATGAAAGGTCATGTTTCAGATGATATCAGATTTCCTGGTGATATCACTGAGCAATGGCATGGTTTTGGGGAGGGTAGAGGAGAGGTGGGACAGTAGTGCAGAGCTGGTGTCTTGAGGCTCATTTCAGGAAATAGAAGTTGGTTGAGTCACTGCTCGTTTGAGCTCAGACATCAATCAAATATCTAAGTTCTTCCCTTGTCAGTTCTGGAAATAAGATACTTTTGGCTTATCCATTTATTGTTGGAAAACAACAACATATAATGGAAAACAAATGAGCTTATCTAAAGAATAAGGTTACTTTGAGTAGGGCAATTTTAAAGAAATATACTTTTATTTTTCTTGTTTAACCATTTTCAAGATAAAACATTGTGTCGTCTTTTTTTGTTGTTTTCCCCCATGTTTCCAATAGAAAGTGAGTTTGCTTTGAAACTTTAGTTGAGTTCTGAGGTGAAAAAAACTTATATTCAACAAGTCAAACAGCAAACAGTATGAACCATTCAATTGTTGATTTCTGAAGAAAGGCAAATGAAAACATTAATTAACCTTTTTCTTTGAGTTACCTGTGGTGAATGGGATAAAGATGTGATAAATATTATAGGGAAGTGGATATTTTGAATTCTGGAACATCCTTTGTTTTTTATTACAGCCATCAGAATACATAAAACCAAATTTGCTGTCCATTTTTAAATGGAGGGTGGGTACAGTGGCATATAAAGATGACATATCTTTGGAGTTACAAGAATGCTGTGGTGACTTGGTAAAATCCTGCCTACCTCTGATTCAAACGTGATACTGAAGCAAGAGTAAAAACAATGCTGTGTGTCTGTTCCTCCACTCCCTCCATGTTTCATGGCCTGCAATTTCCCAAATTCAGGGGCTGGGTGGTGCTGAACTCCTGCAACAGGGGTTGGTTGCTGGTTGATGCCAGACTCATATATGTTAAGCAAAAGGTGTTTCTCCCAAAAGTCTGATTGTGTTCCATGAAAACTCATGGAAGTCGATTTCAGCCGTAGTTTACAGCTGCAATTTTTCCAAAATACTGGGCTTGCTTTCCTTGTAAGTCTTCCATCTTAAGGTTGGCTACTTTGACTATTAATTCAAAATGAAACTCTGGGCCAGTATGTCTGCTTCTGAAAAAGGGAAAGAAATAGGAAAATAGCTGAAACCTCAAATAAAGGATTCACTTCCATTACTGAATTTTATAAGGTGATATGTGGCATATAAAAGCCTGTATTGGTAGCTTGGGATCACATGCTTGTGTTTCTGCTCTCTCTCGTCTGAAGTGAGCATGGACTATTTGTGTTATGGTTTGGACTGGAGATGGTTTTTCCCTTTCACTTAAATTGGTGACTACAGGATGTGGCAGTTCTAATCACACTGAAAATTGCTGTAATTGTTATCAGGCAATAAACATTCAATATATTTTTGTAAGAAGTAGAACTTAGTGGAAGTTTTCCAGTATTTGAGAAAATAGCTGGAAGCAAAATGCTAAGGATACAAATTGAATTTGGACTTTAAATACTGAGAAAGTTGGCCTGGCTTATTCTCTTAAGAAACAGGATTACTGTAACACACAGAGCAACGCAAGACATATTCTCAGCTAAGGATGAATATGAATGTCTTTTTCATATAAAAACACATTGTAAGTACTGCAGGAATGCATACCTGTCATAAGCATAACTGTTGTACAGAAAACAGAACAGGAATGTGAATTAAATGTTCTTACAAAGGACATAATTTTCCTCTTTGGTTCTCTCAGCAGCCATATATGGGCAACTTCTACTAAATGAGCCTGCAATAAAACTCTGTATTGTGCATTCACCTTAAAGCAACCAAAAATAATGTCCATATAATTTCAGTGAGAGGTCTTATTTATTACTGAAATTATAGTAGTTTTTAAAGTACTCCATATGTGTAGATGGGAGTGAAGATTCTTAAGTTGTTAACATTTGATCTCCTGTTATAATTAATCAGATCCAGAATGTAGCTTAAATAATGTGTTTATATAGTGTTGTCTAAGAGTTTTACTTACAGTACTCCTTTGAAACTGTCTGTATTGAATGGGACTAAATATAGGCACAGTCTTTTTCCTTTTGATAAAACATATTTCCACCGGATATTCCTCTTACTTTATTTTAAGAATTGATGATTTTAGAAAAGGTGAAACTAATTCTGAAATCCTGTAAGTATTTTATCGGCCTAGTAATGCCTATAACTCATTTGCTGGAAACATTGCAGGATGGGAATTAGGTTCTTGGATTATAAACCTCCCTTTTAAAATAAACAGGAGGAAACATAGGGGAGAGACAGAAGAGTGTAACTTGTTTAACATTTAACAAGCCTCTTGATCCATTTTCTGGACTAGTTGCCATGCTTTTGAAGATAAAAGCAATTACATTAGATATGGGGGTGGTGTTCATGCTCTGGGGGTTGAGAGAATTTTGGTTCTTTACAGAAGCAGGAATGTGAATACTTGAATCAGTCTCGAGGCTGATTTTTTTAACATTTTTCTGAGTGCATCTGGGAGAAATTCAGATCTTGCTGAAATCAGTGAGAATTTGCTCATTGCCTTTAACAGAGCCAGGATTTTGTCTATGAATGTTCAGGTTTTCAGTCACTAGCCAGCTCCAGTGGAGCTACATTTCAGCTTTTCTTTTCTTATTACTGCAAGTTGCCTCATCCCTGGCCCTCGACAGCAAAATGACTCCCAGGAAATTTTCTTGCTGGAAAGCGCAGTGTTGATGATCGTAGCATGGGCTCTGGTTAGCTGAGGCACAGCAATATTGTGATGAAAGACTGGGGCCCACTAGTAAAGTCTATACATTTGCTAGGCAGTGGATTATGTTAGACTGAGTTGGGTCAAAGCCTGCTCTTGTACCTTTTGGCCAACAAGTGGGAAGCTCCTGCGTGGGAGCCTAATGTTAGACAAAGAGCCTTGGTCAGTATTGGGATATCTGCCAATGCTGTAATGTAACCAGCAGTGATAGTGGATCATGCAGGAAAAGAGATCTGAAATCTCTGGGTCTCTAACAGAAGGAGGGTTTGCTTTGTGCTGCTCTGCAGAGACACACACACACAGCTGATATAAATTCGTTAATCTTGGTCCTCTCTGATGCGTGCCTGTCTCCAAAATGGCTTGAAGGAAACAATTTACGAAGGCCAACTCAGAGATAAGGAACGTAACATGTTTTTCAAAGTCTCTGTGGTGGTTAGACCTAACTTTATTGCAGACAAGTGAATCTTGATGCCTAATTTATGTCTGAAAAAATGGAGCTGGACACAAAAGTCATCTATCTTATGCTTATCTACTGATAAGCAAATGTAAAGAGGTGATTCAGTGTTCCTGTGCATTGTCTGTAACTAACTTCTGGACTCTACTCTTTGGAAAAAAAAATTCATATTCAAGGCGGGGGTGAGATAGACAGAATAAAGACAGAACATTGAATAAAGGTGCCAAACAATGGGTTTGAAGACAGACTGAGAGATGAGTTTGTCTATTTGGCTACCAGGCTGTAATTTGGCTCCTGCCTGAGAGCTCGGTGTGGGATTCCAAGTTTGGCAGTCTCTAATGAGGTTATGGGTGAGAGGCTGGTGTTAGAGGTCCTCACGAGGTCAAGGTGACCTGAGAGCAGGTGGGTCACACAGTGTCCTGCCCTTGCAAAATGCTCCCAATATTCCTTTCAGTGGGTCCTCTGTTCCGTTTGCATTGCTACTGCTTTCAATTGGGCTGCAGTCTTTTCAGGGCTGACCTGGAGTTTGTGTGTTTCTCTGTATTGCTTTAAGAAAAACTGGGGTTGAGTGGAAAGTGACTTCTATAAATCCTTCCCCTACCATGTATCTTCAGTGGAAGAGAAATCTGTCTTCTAAGACAATTTAAATACTATCATTTCTCACAACGGTTATATTCAGATTTTAAGTTAGTCTCCTAATACAGTCATAAATGTGTTGTGCAGTCATCTGGTGGTTACATATTAAAGCAATGTTTCCCCGAAGTTTCCACTACTCACAATATGTTCCATAATTTTGGGGGGTTATGTCAAATTGTTAGTTTGGTTGCAATCTCATTTTCTTAGTTACTTCAAGCATAAAGAAATAGATGGTAGTATGCAATCTTTCTGAAAAAATGAGTGAGTTGAAAAGGTAATTTTAAGTTGTACCAAGTACAGGAGAATGCAAAATAAGTTGGAGGTTTAAATTTTTTTTTTTTGAAAGACAAGAGCTCTAACATGGGCATCATCAACCTATGGATTTCAAAGCAAATATGTAGAGTCTGAATATTCCATGTGGATGAAATTGTATATTTAAAATGTAAGCCTCTAAGAAGATGCATATTTTGCTTTAGTTTCCTCTCAAAATCGGTAAAATGTTTTGGATTAAGCATGTTCAAACAATTTGTGTCTGCAGAAACTACAGCAGATGCACTGTGTGTTCCAGTTTGCCATGCTGCCATTCAAATCTCAGGTCTGGTGCTGTAAATAGAAGTGGTGTTTTTACTTTCCTTAGTCCCTGTGCAGCTTCCCTGCAGTGTGTTAGCCACATCACTTACTCTCTTGCAGGTCAAAAGGAAAGCTGGCAACTTTACAGCTACAACACCTCTCTGCAAACAGTGTAGCCTATTCTCATCTCTTTCCTGGATGGTACTGGAATTTCCCACTTCTTGACTCCTGTGGCTATTTTCCTGCTCTGAGGAGTCTCTGCCTGTGCCTTGGACTTCTTGGTTCCTCTGTTCCTTTACCTGTGAGAAGCAGCTGGGGACAGGTCTGCAAGGGAAGGCAAAAGGCTTCTTGCAATGGACAGTTTGTTTCAGATAAGGAGGCAGAGGATGTGAGGTGGCTCAATATATTACTCCAGGAGGGGTTTGCTGGAGCCAGGAAAATCCAGCTCCTGCAGACTGGCTCCACTTTCCTGTCACCCCCTCCTGTGAGTAATGTGAGTTGTTTATTTCTTCATAGCCGCCCTTGCAGAGAACAACTAGGCGTTCATTTCTCTTCCCACCTCCTCCTCGCCTCGGCCTCTCTTTTCTCTTTGAAGAAATGGGGAAAACTGCAAAGGAAAACACCTTCACTCCCATTCCTTGCTGGATCTCAAGCCACCAGGGCAGAACCAGATGAGCTGCCTGGGCATGGGGAAGAGCAGGACACTGTGATATGTTGGGTAAAGGTGCCTCTGGCTGGGGCTTGCAGCCCACCCCAGGACTTGTCTTCTCCCTGAGCAGAGGATTAGATTAATTTGCTGCTGCCTGTCTGTTTCTGTACAACATCCTGCCACAGACTGCAGCTAGGATCCGTTTTAAAGTGAATTAGAACCTTAACCTCCTGCTCTTTTAATAGTTTTCTCTATTAATTTCATCCTTCTCTTTTTAAATTTCTAAATAATGACTGAAACAAATGTTTATTTGATAATTTACAGTTTAAAGAGGATTTTGAAAAGAAATTAATCTCCTTACATGGGAAGACACTATGCAATCTTCTAAGACATTCTAAGTTTCCTCAATATTTTACAGTCTTTTTGCTATTTATTTTGTATCTCTTTTCTTGAAAGTGTTTATTTTGGGAAGGTCAAAACAAAATTCTCCCTATGTCTCTCATCAGCTGTAAGACGAATGCACACAGTTGGAACAAGTTCCATTGAAGCTCTCATGCAGAATAAACAAAATCCTGACCAAAGGCTCGACTCATGATAGATCTTTAATGACTATTGTCATGAAAAAGTATTTAACATATTCTCCACCAAAAGAAGGGCGTAGCTTTGCTGCAGAGTCAGCAACACATCAAAACAGGGGCAAAGAGAGATTCAGAGGGCAAGGCTGATGTGAAAATGGTGGTCATTGGAAAGAAGCTGGGCAGCTCTGTGCTCAGTAAAGAGGGCAATGTAAATGTGCTGGATAGGTCAAGTGTGCCACAGGGAATTCCTGGTGGAATTTCTGGTCAGAGGGAATCAGCCTACAGAAATGGGTGACATCCCAGAGGGCTGCAAGTGCATAGTGAGCTCCTGTAGGCTGTGTCATACCAGCCTGTGATAAAGCAATTTTGCCTCAAATATTCGCACAGTCTGTGGGGAATCAGGGATTGTTTAGGAAAGAGAGGTTTGGTATTTTGATAGATGAAGCTGGAGATGCCTACAAAGTCACTGCACATCCTTAAACAGAGCAGATCTGTTTCCACTGCCTTTTCTACTTGTGTGACAGTGAGTGTAACACTTGGCAGTCAACAAACGCTGCATGCTGCTCTTGTCATCATGTGGTGGGGCAGGAAAACTGCTGACATGGTAAAGTGCAGACAAAATCAAGCAAAGTGATTCAGGGCTTGGAAGGCTCTGTGTCCTGGGGAAAGATTAATCAAAATGGGCCCAGAGAGCTCAGGGATAGTAATATGCATGCATGTTATAGTTACTGGGTGATAGAAAAATATCTTTGGGTGAGTTGGCCAGATTCACAGATGTTGTTTTAGGAGGTACATTTATTATTTTTGCTATTAAGAAAGGTCTCTCTTGTAAAACTCTAATCTCTCTGTGAGTGAGAGGCTAGGAAACCTGCACTGTATAGATTACAGACCCAACAGTATTCACAACAGTCATAAGGAGGACTGAGTAGAAAGTCCAAGAAAATTACACTTTTAGACCATTGCTTAGTGAAGAAAAGGTGCTATGAGAGCTGTGGGACAGGCTTATCAAAAGGAAATAAAACACTTTGGTCCTTGAAGAGTTCAGGTATCTGAGAGTGGTTCAGACTGTAATCTCATTCCCTGCAGCAGTAAAAAAATTAAAATTCTCATTTTAATTTTAATACTATGTGTTACCTGATAAATATTGGAAGGTGTGCAGTTATCTTTCTGTAGGCCTAATTATCTTTGAGATGAAGAAGACAGTAATTGGAAGAGTCTTAAATGTTTGATATTATTTAGAAGATTAAGAGATAAAATGTCCTTTTAACCAATGTGAAAATATATACAGATGATATGACAGGAATTAACAGTTTCAACTGAATTTCTAAAGGAATATATATAATAAAATCATTCACCGAGTATGATTAGATATTTTTATTCTAAAAAAAATTTTGAACTTGTTGTCCATTTTTACTGAATTTAAATGCCAATGTTTTCTCAAAATTATAAAGTTCCTCTTTATTATGAGAAAACTAGAGCTAGGAAAGACATTTGTACATGGATGGACAGAAAATTCCCAGCAGTCATATCCTGATCAAACCACTGGCATTCACGGTGTCAGAAACAAACACAGTGCCTCTTCCTTGACCTGAAGCTGATGGATACAGGAGGGGTGGAGGAGAGCAGTGTGGATCACAGAGAGGGGAATATATCAAAGGAGTATGGAAAAGGGGCTTGGACTGTAGCATTACAGAGCAGGCAGGGAATGATGCAAGCCACAAATCTCTAGGAAACCAGGCTTTATTAGTTCTACTGCTTTTGGAACAACTTGTTTAAACTTCCCTTGTAGGTAATTAACTTTCTAATGGCACTGTGAGATAGGCCACCTGCAGAACCCTTGGGCAGGGGGATTCACAAGCATGTGCAGTTCAAAATAAAGCCTCATGGAAAACTAGGCAAAAGTGCGTTAGAATAATATTTACATTCAGTAGCATTAAGTACATCTGTTTGTTATTAGTGGGAGGCTGAACTGGCTCAAAAATCTTCTGCAAGAGTGACCCAGCAGCAGAAGGCCAGGTACTTCTGACAGCTTTTCTACAGCTACCAATAGAGCTATTTTCAAAAACATGACAAGATTTCCCTCTCAATGTCAATTCAAATACAAAGAAGATCAAATTTAGATGACTGTAATATATATATGTTTCAGTTCTGTCCTTTTAGGTGTCTTGCTTTGTCCTTATTTTTTCTGTTACCCTTGTGTTTACATGGGTGTGAAGTTTTCACACAAACTAAGGGAGTGCAGCTCTGGTTGAAATCAGTGCAAGCCAAAGATGAAAAACCAAGGGTGATAGGCAACAGTCTTTAACCTAATAATTTAAAAATTCCTACAAGTGTTACTTAATACAAAAAAATAATTGCATCATATTATGTCAAACATGGACACAGAACATGAACTTCATTTTTTTTAGTTCAGCTTAGTATGCTTAGTATAAATTTGATGTCTGAAGATTGTACACATAGTTGCTAACAAGGATTAATGATTTCAATGTCGTTGTGATGATTTAAGCTATCTAGAAGTAATGTTTATATCAGGTGGAAAAGCTTTGGCATACTTAAGAACAGAGTCCTGATATTTCAATCCTATGTCTTAGACACAAGCGTATGTGCTTATGCAGAAAACAGTATTAGGGAGATAGGTTATTCTAGTTTAGGGATTAGCAATTCTACTGACCATGTACTTCTGGGTTCAGTTTCATGTTCTACTATAGATTATTCAGTGTAAAACTAACTTGTAACAGCTATTTGTTTGTTATATATATATATATCTGTCTCTTGAGATTTTTAAGAACCTGAAGGGAAGGGAAGAAAATACATTCTGTATATGTGTGTTTACACATAACACATAGAACATAAAACCGTGGAGACCTCTCATCTTTGTTAATCGATCGTTCAATCTGAAGTATCCACAATTTGCAGGGAGATTTCTAAATCTGGAGGTTGTTTCACCAAACTCTAATTTAAGCACAGATGATTATTGTCTTTCCTCTAAATTATTAAAAATCTCTCCATCCAGCCCCTCTGAAAGTTTCCTTTTCTTTCCCTTAGATTCACACTCGCTGTCAAGACCTGTCTTCCTCTCTGGTTTAGAGCCCGCTTGTCTCTGTTCTCTGAATGTTTGTGTTGACTGCTGTTTCCTGGCCAGTTTGCACCTCCAGTAATCTTCAGGGTATAAACAGACATTATATTATACCTTAGTCTTGCAGCTATAAATTCTTGTGCTGTACACTCTTTGGGATGAAGGCTCCTGAGCCTATTCTGTTTGCATGGCATATTGAAAACCTGATATAAGTGACAGAGGTCAGTTCTGCTGCCCAGCCACATGCACCCACCCCTGTTCTAAGGATTCCCTAGGGTGTGTGTGACGGTTCTGTGGGACTGGAAGGCATCATACAGGAGTTTTGAAGGTCTCATGTGTCCCTGGGAAGACCTAGCTCTCCTACTGTAGACCAGGGGATACCCAAAGGTATCTCTGGTGGCACTCAGCACTGTTACCCTCTTACCTCAAAATCATACAAGCAAACATTTATTAATTATGCAGTTTCCAACAGTTGAAACAAACCTTCATAAGGAGAGGGAAAAAGCAAAAAGTCCTTTTGATTTGACCAAATTTGGTTTAACTATTTAACTATTTAACTATCTTGGTTATGCTGAAAGAAAATGAGCTTTGATAAATAAAGCACCTCCAAAGAGATCTGACACAATAGCAACAGATGTAGACAGCTGTGTGTCTGGAGATTAGCAGCAGAAGTAACCACCTTATCATAAGACTCAGAGTGTTGCTTTGTGGTTTAGGAAAAGCAAGTAGGTATGACCAAAATTACTGTCCTTTGGGAAGATGGAGTCAAAGGGCACATGCTTGAGAGCCACAAATATGAGCCATTCAGAAAACAAACAAAGACCTCTAAACGAAAATGTGCAGGTGACTGAAAAGGTCACCCTGTGAAAAGCACAGAGAATGAAGCAAGGGGAGGTGATGAGGTGTGTTTGAAAGAGTGGCCTCATCTCCCGTGTAAGTGCACCAGATGAGGAGCAACGTGGGTCAGTAGGTCCCACATTGACTTGGGGATCTCCAATCTCCTCCAGTCTCTGTGAAACTTTGGGACACAGCTGCTCCTTTAATGACTAGTCATGTGGGTGGGTAATGTGTTCAAAATGTGTTGGTTTAAACAGCACAGAATGGCAAGGCTTTGAAACAAGCCTTAACATTTTATAGGCTGTGTAGTTGCCTTTAAAAAAAGGAAGCAAATATTAATTCAAAAATGGGAGACCACCTACTAAAAATGTAACTCTGCAAGTAAGATAATAATTTCCTAAACAAACTTATATGCAAGCAGTGAGTCACCCTTTCACTTCTATAAATGTTTGTGCAGCGTGCTTCTATTGAAAATCATTTGGATTCAGAAAGGCATGGATTTGATTCTCTGCTTTCTTGTATCAGCTCCTATTAGTACTAAGTAGATTACTTATTCAAGGATTTACTCATTCAAGAATGCACTTCCTTCAGTCTCCCTGTCAGCTGAAAGCTTTCTGCTCTGATGCTGGGCTTTCTGATACCAGCTCTGGACAGTGATAATAGTTGTTTCCTATACACCCTTTCTATGCTCGCATAAAATGGGTCTGCTGAAATCAGACATACTTTTTCAAACAAAATTTTATATAAATAAGGTGAACTGGATTCCACTCAGACCTTCAAGGCCTGGTCTAGTATGACTTCATTCTGTTAATTTCTTTTATTTGTTCCAGTTTTTGTTGTCTGTTGCAACTATTTTAAAGGGTCTCATTTTGTAATGTGTGGCCATTTATCTGTTGCAAGCCACTTAGTGGCTTCCATATGTTGCTAAAATGTGTTTGGAAGAGAGGATTAAGTTACTGTTTCTAGCTGTGAGTTTGGTCACTTGCACACGTTCACTGGGATGTGAGATCCCAGAGTCCACAAGAGCCTTCCAACTGGAGATTTTCTATTTGTTTTTTCCCTTTGTAGTGGGGGACCCCACACATGCTTTCCCTGTGAGCCCTGCTCTGAGGAAATTTAAATAACATCACAGCTTTACTACAGCAAAGTGAAATCTTTGCAATCCAGTTTCTGGCATTCCCTGCCTATGCAATCTGACTTGAGGTGCCTCCCTCCAGAGGTAAAAGAAGGAAACAAGGGTTGTGAAAGTTCCCCCAAAACCGTTAATGTCCATTGCATAAACATTTATTGAATAATCTCTGACAAAACTGATTCAGAGAGTGAGGCATATCCTTGCTTTTGTCTGAGTAAAAATTAAGGAATTAGGAGTTCAAATAGGATATTTAACTGTGAGTGACCACAAGAACTTCAGTTTCCACTATTCTTTTTATGAACTTTCCTTGTTAGCATTACATTCTACTAATTACAGTGCTACTCTGAAAATGTAAGCATTGGGAAGCATTGACTAAGTCATGTTTTAATCAAATCTGTTTCCTTATGAATGCAGTAACAGATTTAAATTCTAGTCTTTTGTATGAGCTTTTTGCCAATACCTTCACATGACCATTTTTTGTTCTTGAGTGTGTTTGAGAAGATGACTTTTCTTGTGATTCTTAGCAGTTCATAAAAATAAACCTGTAGTGAGTTTGTTTTTGTACAACCAGAGATATTTACCTTATAGGATTCTATATAATTGGCTTTGGGCATAGCTTTGGGAGTGAAGAGTTAAGGCAGAGATGAAGAATTGTTCAATTTTGAAGATTTGTTCAATTTACTTGATTATTTCAAGCCAAGTGAATATGCCCAAGCAGCACAGAAAAGAGAAAACAATTAATTGGTCCCCATTTTCCCAGTGAGGTTTTACGTGGATTCTGCACAATGTCTCAAATATCAGCAGTGGCCACATCTAGTAGAGTAATTTTGACATGCAAATGCAGCATTAAACACAACATCAAGTCGTAGGTTTTTCCTTTTCACCCTGTTTCAAATAGTCTGCTCTTCTGATTTTTCTGCAGATGTGTTCTTCCAATACCCATGGAAGGTACATTAATTTCTTTTCCATAGTATTGCACAGGATTGAACTCAGCAGTTTTTCCCAAGTTCTCTGGTAATGGTATTCTGAAATTAAAAGAAAAAAACCAAAACCTGGCACAGGAAAAGCCACTGTTTTTGTTATAAATATTGTATATGATACAGCAGTAAATGGTTACTAACGAAACAGAAATCAGTGGATTCAGCCTCTGCTCTTGTGAGTGGCAAAGTATCTGAATATTTAAAGTAGTGATTTGTCTGAGAGCTGTGTAGGATTTGATGGAATATGCAGTGGCTTCCTTAAACCACTGGGCACTAAAATAACTGAACAAACCTGTCATTAATTTGAAGATAACTTTCACATCTTGGGTTGGGGCAGAGGTGAAGACACTGATCTCTTCATGCTCATGACCAGTGATAGGATTAGACGAAACAGCATGAAGGTAAAATGGGGGAGGTTTAGGTTGGATATCAGAAAAAAGCTTTTCATCCAGAGGGTGGTTTAGTGCTGGAACAGGCTCCCCAGGGAAGTGTCACGGACCAAGACTGACAGAATTCAAGAAGTATTTGGACAATATTCTTGGGCACATGGTGGGATTCTTGGTGGTGTCCTGTGCAGGGCCAGGAGTTGGACTTGATAATCCTGATGGGTCCCTTCCAACTCAGCATATTCTCTGTCTACGACTGTGTACATACAGGCAACTACTTGTGCAAATGCACAGAGAAAACCAGAATGTAATGTCTGCTAGGCAGCCAATAACCCTGAATTGTATCTTTCTGTTTCCCTCAGCCAGGGAGTAACTCAGTTATTTTAAAATCTCTATCCGTGAAAATAAGTCTGTCTTGAGGAAAAAAATAACAGGAAATAATTTAAAATATCTTGAAATTTCATACCCCTTTTTATCTCCTGATACTTCTCCCTTTCTGTCAGAGGGTTTACAAGTTTATCCAGCCTGAAGGCAAGAGTCCAGGAGTTCTTTCCAGAAGTTCTGCATTTTCAAATGGTCCCTACATAGCACGTAGGCAATGTTAGTATCCTTCATTCAAGTAGTTTTACAGCTGGCTTGTGGCCTATCTCTGGGCAAATTCCTAGGCAGTTTGTTAATATTTAGATACTAGAGGATGGTGATGACAGTCAGATGACAGCAGTTTGTCACTAGAGTTGTCACTACTCTCTGGAGTATTACACCATGAAAAACATGTTTGTATGAAATGTTCTTTGTCAGCTGCACTTTGCAAATAGAAAAATAAAGATTTACAGGTTTGATTTCTGAAATGGAATGGAATGGAATGACATGGCATCCAGTCTGCTTTTCTAAACGTTTAGCACTCTTTTATCTCTTTTAAACGTAAAAGAGAGCTGAACATGTTAGCTAAATCCTGGGTCTTTAATTTGGGCAAATAAGCTAATTTCTAGCTCTAGTACAGATATAAGTGGGATTTTCAACAAGTTACTCAAAACTCATGGTGTAGTATGTAGTAGTTGGAATATATGATTTATGAATAAATCCGTGGGATCCAAGATGTTCTCAGCATCATGTATCCCTGGCCAGATTTCTATGAAAGATATATATTTGTTAAGGAAATCAAGTATTAGTTGTTCTTATGAAATGAACATGGTTTCTGTAGTTCTTAATATGTGTATTACTGATATTGGCAAAGAGGAAATCCCATATATTATACTTCTTTGTGTAGCAGATATTTAAAAAAGACTTCTTTTGCCTTCCTGAGGCAAAAGACCAGACAATCCTCATTCAAACTTGAATGAGGATTGTCTGGTCTGCTCTGACAATGCAAAACTGGTTGATATTTCTGTTTAAGAAGCAAAGTAAATAAAACACAATCCCTGGAGTGGATACCTCTGCCATGTTCCCTTGGAAGTCTCCTAATTGGACAGAGGTGCCCTCTGTCCATGCACAGAGCCCAGCAATCCAATACACATGGGGAATGAATTCCAGCAGACTTTATAGCCACCTCTGCACAATAACAATAAATAATGAAATAAATTCAGGGCACTTTTGCTGGTTGGTTCTCAAAGCAGTCTACGGACCACTGAAACAGTAGTGTATTGATTTTTCTCACCCTTGGAATACAGCGATCCTGTGTCAGAACATGGCTGCTGTTTAAAAGCACAGAGCAAGATTACAGAGTGTTTAGGACAGGAATTAATATTTGTGGTAAAAAATACAGGATATTTTTAAGGATGCAAAATATAAGTGTTATGGAATGTGGGTTAAGTCTTTTTTGATGTATGTCTGTCCTTTCTGTTTGACTTGAGAGCCAGGAAAAAAATTTCCAGAAAACGATTCCCTTATCAGTCCTTAGTCACTTAGCCAAGGGACATCCCTTGCTCTTCCCTGGTTGTCATATTATTATTATTATTATTTTAATTTTTGGTGTCATACTACTTTCATTGTGCATACCTGCAGTGTAATCCATACCAGCTGTTGAACTTGAGCAAACCTGAAGAAGCAATTGTATCACTGTTGGCGAATCTATTCATGTCATCAATCTATTTGAATATCAGTAGCCAACAAAGTGTGAATGCCAAACACCACAGAGAAGAGCCTGATCCTCAGCTGTGCCTGAATTCACTGAATTCTGTGCTTCCAGAGCTCAGCTGCTCTTGGTACCTAAGGTAGGAGTCCCCTGTGCACCCCTCTCTCTGATGTGATCGTGCTTGTGAGTGCACTGTTCAACACAGCCCTCCTGAGGTGGTTTGGAACTCCTTTACAGAGGTTTCTGCAAGCTGTAGACCCTTCTCAAGAAACCTGGAGCTGCAACTTAAAAGGCTTTATTCCCTCTGCCTGTGATCCAAATGTATTTGCTTGCATTTGTTCAGATTAAATGCAGGTGGTTCTTGAAAATCCTGGTGTCTTTTGGCTTTTCCACATTTGTAATATTTCTTTCAGTGAGGCCAGAGATGCAGTGATATTTCCCTTAGTTTTTATTTCTTTTTCATGTGTAAATATGTGCATCTCTATCCCAGTTGTTCAGTTTATAGGAAGATGTCCTGGTTTATTTTTGAAAACTCTCTTGCCGATACTAATTTATAGCTTTTCCTAAGTTCTGAATCCAGCATGAAAAATTTGAATTTGAGTACTTCATGATTTCTAGTACTGAGTTTTGCCTCACACCAGCATGTTATCCGTTGACTCCTCCCTTACTGATAGGAAACCAATGGAAAATGTTAAAAAATTTACTGTGATTTTTTTTAAAATTAAGGGGATGAGAGTGTCAAAGACTATGCAATCTTTTCTCCCCTTCTCTCTTATTTTCCCTGAATCCTGAAAGAATATCCTTGAAAATAACTATTGAAGTTCAGAAGTAATCCATTTTTGACTCTTACCTCAGATAAAATTGCAAGATATTATTGATTTACATTCCTAAACATGTAGGGTTTGGGTGGTTTTATTCATGGTAAGCTGTAATGACATGGTTAGAGGATCTACTGTGTGTTTAGCAGTGAGGAATGAAGCTCTAAAGGTCTGGAAGTTTGGAAAAGTTCAGATGCCTCAAAATGCTTGGATTCCTCTCAAAATTTTTTCTTAGCTGTATAAATCTACCACCCAGCTGTCATCCTCTGAGGAATTAGCAAAAAAACATATTTATAAGACAAATCATTTGGCTGATGAAGAGAAATATGCTAGCAATATTTTTTTGATTCACATTTGAAAGTAGGATATTTCTTCCATTTCAGTCAGAAGTCAGGGCTGCAAGTAGGTCCTTTCCAGCAAACTTACAAAAGCCTTTTTCTTTCTGCAGGCATTTAGCCACACCACTGTGGGCTGTGATCTTGTCAGTTCTCATAAGCTACTAACACCAATGGTAACAAAATACTTTCCCTAGTTATGGGATGTACATTTCCATGAATTGGTTTGGTTCATCTCGTGCATGAAGTGTCAAATCTTTTTTTTTTTTTTTTAAGGCATGAAGAACATTGGAAGAATTTTGAGCAGTTTTCTTGCTACTAAAAGCTCGTTATATGAGTAGAAGCTGTATCTTAGAAGTAATTCAGTAATGGCAAAAACCCATTTGGCAAAGATGTAGCCTGAAGGGCTGATAGCCCCTCTTTCTGTGCCTGTCTTCCTGAGGTAAGCTGAATGAATGAGACAGGATGAAGCCCAAAGCACGTAAATGAGCTGGTATTCCATGGTACAAAAATTGTGCCTTTTCTGCAACACACCCCAGCATCTGGGGTAATAACACCAGAAAAGACAAACAGAATGTGAACCCTCTCTCCTTTGCTACATAAGCAATTATCATTCAGGTGGATTTAAAAGGGCTTTACAGCCTGGCTCATTTATACAATATGTTAATTCTCCCACCACTGAAAGGCAGCCACCTCTGGCCTGAAATGTGGCATCAGTTCAACAGCGTGTAGCAACAAACTGTGGCATGGCAGGAGCTGAGCACAGCCAACATCTCCATCTGCAGATGCCCAGAGAGCAGCAGGAGGGAGAAATGAAATTGCACAATGTGTACTCAGAGGCGACTTGCAGCTCGAGGCGACTTGTGGCAAAAATTGCCTGGGGTAGTTGGTGATGAGTGCTTGGGATGAGCTGGAACCTGAACCTGGAAGGCAGCACTGGTATTCCTGGGCACTCCCTGGCACTGCAGCGTGGCAGAGTAGCACTGTTAGCAGAAAAGGAAAAGAAACTTGAATATGTTGCCAGCACTGCTAGTGAGAGCAGCTGAGATTTCTCCCCTTAAATAGACCTCGCAAGTTTAAGCAGAGCTCAACATCTGAGTTCCTCTGACAAATCTTATTTTCATTTAGTAATATTTCAGTTGGTAATACTTCTTTGAAGGTTTGTAGGTTTTTAGAGAGAGATGCAGTTGCTGCTCTGCTGCAATAGGTCTCTCTTCCTGTGAAAGCAAAGCATTATGAATGCAAAAGACTTTTCCAACTAACACTGTTGAGAGGATGGAAGTTCTGGTGGGAAAATTTCCAAGTGAAACTTTGGCTTCACTCAGCTGGAGTGGCACAGGCTCTGTACTAACAGCACCTTTTTTTTTGTGTGTGTATGTGTCGTCCCCCAACCCCCCTTTTTTTAAACCACAAACTTCCCTGTGTCACAGCTCTGTGCAAATATTTCCCATATGTCAGCTGGCTGATCCAGTAATCACTTAGGGCTGGAGTGTAAATTACACAAGCGGCAGCACGCACACAAATACCTGGCTTGTACGGATCCATAATTCAGTGAGATTTAACCATGGTGAATTGAACTGGCTTTAAATTAAAAACTTTCTTTTAATAGCTGTGTAGATTCAGTGCTAGAAGGCCTATTATTCTGTCTCCCACTTCATCCCTAGCCAATGTAGAATGTCTCACTTTTGTTCTAATGGTGCCTCTCTTGCTGTTTGCATTCTCGATTTGCTTTCATTTCTACCTGGTGTGCTGTCATTATGCCATGAAGTAGATTCTTTGGGTAGGAAACTATCTTTTTTGAACATCTAGAATGTGCATGGCATTTTGTAAACTGATTAATAGAGTATGTTATTATTTATTTTATATCTGTAATACTGCTGTTGAGCAGTTGACTGTAATGTTTCCGACAGGGTAATAGTCAGAGAGAATTTTGATTTTAGGGAATTCTGGGAGGCTTTAAATTAATCTTTGCATTCAAGATGGTAGGAGTACACTTCTCAGCACAACACTGACTGAGTGTATGCTGGTGTTCATCAGAGGCAGAAGAAATAGAATAGTGTAGGGGACTTGGATTTCTGGGACTTTTTAAAAATAGAAGATTTTCAGAAAAGAATGCCTTGAACAGCCTTGACTGCAAGTTTCCCTCTCTGCTCATGTGTGTGTGACTGTGCACAGGGCTCCTCTGGTCCCCAGCAGTGACTGTGCTGTGTGGGGCTGGGCTGGGGGAGCTGGGGGTGGGCTCCAGGCTACAGTGAGGAGGTGGAGGAGACCCCACTCCAAACTTCACAGTCTGAGGAGCAAGAGCTCTTGCTGATGCAGTCACTTTTAGTGTTACTCTCCCTGCACATGCAAAGGTTCTTTGCATACATTTCACTGACCAGTCCTTACACTGGCTGTGAGTGTTCCTGTGCAATGCTTACCCCCTTTCCCTTGCTTTCCTTTCCTTTGTTTCTTGTTGTAGGTTTCTGCACTTCCAATTTCTTTTATTTTTCTTACTTTACCCCTGTTTTAAAAAATTTCTTCTACTCCTGTCTCCCTCTTTTATTTCCCAACATTTTTTAATTTGGACTGTAAGAAGACATTCCACAAGAATGCTGTGGAAAAATAGAGTCAAGATGGTTCCTACATTGGAGAGTTAATAGATGTATTTGTCCTTTGTCCCTCGTTCAGTTGTATTGATCATAAAAGCATCTATTTTGCATTGAACAATAGTGTGAGTGGACATAGCCCACGGTATATCATGAACAGGTTCAGTCTCAAGGACTGGAGGACATCTTGGGTTATAGGTGGCAATAAAGAGGTTGTAAATGCAACATTTTAGTTATATTGCTTAGCTACCATTTCACTGAGCCTTTCTTTTGTTCTTTATTCCCATTTTTGTTTGGTTTTAGAAGTGAAAAAGGTGCAAGCATTCGGTTTTTAACTGATTGTATTTAAGAATCCATCACTGGAGGTAAGATCTTCAGGATTTAGGAGGAAAAATTCCAAGCCCAAAAGGCAACATGGTAGAATTTTCACATTTTCACTCAGACTTGATGTGAATTGGCTGAGCGTGATCCTGACAAGAACACCCACCAACAGGGACCTCTACATAATGTGAATTTCTGAGAAAATATGCAGATGTCTGCAATCTTTCCTCCTCTGGAGACTGCCATCATCCAAGGAGTTGGTGGAATTGGCTCAGATAAGGACCACCTAAGCCAAGCTGGCTGGTACCAGTAGACAAGGCTTGTATTGTACATCTTCCAGGAAGATTTATAGGTATAGCTCTGGAGGTTCTTTGGAGATGATTCTGAGTTCAAGGGAGTTTTAAAGTGTAAGGAGACGGGAAGTGTGGTGTGATTTTCTTGGGGTGGAGAGAAAAGCCATCACAGAGGGCAGTAGCCCTTGATCATGCATGTTTCTCCCTGCACCTGCTGGAATAAAACTGGTCTTAGATTTTTTTCCCCCCCCCAAGTTTCTTTGAATGTATATGTAGCAGCTCAGCAGAAATCACGTAAGAAAAATTAATCTCATTGCCTTGAGTTGTAAGAGGAAGAAGCAAAGCAATTCTTTTCCACATTTTCTATAGCTCAGAATTGTTTGCTATAGCAATTATTTTTGGGAGTTCAGAGTAATTTTAGGATCTTTTTATTTTCTGGCAAGAACCCACAGAGATAAAAATGGCTCTTGCCACACTGGTACAGTGGCAACCACTGCAAAGCAAAGTGCTCCCTTGAGATGTGAAACTCAGCAGTTTCCCACTGAGCCCTGGACCAGCTGTGGAAGGAGGAGGAATAAAAGGTGATATGAGTTAGATTTATGCTGATGTATGAGGTGAGCGTAGGTTTTTGCTTAGAAGCTGCTAGAAGGTCATGGTATTTTACCAACTGAGATTTATACATTTGAAAATGAACCTCCAAATGGGAATGTTTCCAAAGTCTAATAAAGCAGAGCTATGCTCATACACTGACCTTGGCAAGCCTGCAGGTAAGTTCCACAACTTCTACCACCTTATAAACACTAAGATGGGTTATACAGAAAAAACTATAGAGGCTCTATTTAGAGACTAATGGTAGCAAGTAGGCAGAAAAACTTCAAAACCACCAATTTAATTTATTGAAGGTCTCAACAGGAATATATAGGAAAAAATTCTGTCTTCCACTGCAAATATTCCCACAGCAACCCGATCTACCTGCCAAGAGTATCCAAAATTTAGGGCAAAGGGTGGAGGAACAATGTTAAACTTATTTAATAATACCACTAATCCAAACTTGAAGGATGAGCATGAACCTGGATCTGTATTTCACCTGATTACCTCACAAGGAAGCCTATGGCTGAGAGGTTTGTCAATCTGGAGTTTGCTATTTATGTAGTTGTATATCATGGTTGTAGACAAAACAAGAGAACACCCACTGGGACCAACACACATTTTTAAAAATTTTCCAGCCTGTCTCTCATTTTCATAAAGGTTCTTAAAATTTCCTTTTGTGAATCCAAGTTGGGAAAACATGGGTGAGATTAAGAAGTTGTTCCTAGTTCCAACTAAAAAACTAAAATGCCAGGTTAAGGGTTCAAGATCTCCACTTCCAGGGAGACAAGCATGAAAAAAACAAAAAAATCCCCCAACCTTGGGCCAGAACAGGAGTCAGGACCAGTCCAGGGCA
The DNA here is from genome assembly GCA_013397195.1 of Hylia prasina. Taxonomy (NCBI): domain Eukaryota; kingdom Metazoa; phylum Chordata; class Aves; order Passeriformes; family Sylviidae; genus Hylia; species Hylia prasina. Next base: position 1,045,037 of record VYXD01012026.1, on the reverse strand, counting down.
CAAATTAGAGCAGTTTGAGGAAATGACAACTTGCACCAGCATCCTCCCAGCTTGCCAATGCAACAGGGCATCATGGCTCTGTCTGTGCTGGCTCTCTGCCACTCCTGAAATCTAGGAATTTCTCAAGGCAATTTATGCTGCCTTTGTTTTATTAGCACTGCATAAAAAGGCCATAATGGATGATGGCATTATTTACTTGTATAGTTCCAGAAAATGATGTCCAGTTGTAATAATTTTGTATTAAGCCATCATTAGCTTTTTCATTAAATATTTTTTTGTTGTCAACATGGGCAGTGGGATTGAGTGCACCCTTAGCAGGTTTGTAAATGACACCAATCTGTGTGGTGGAATTGACACACTGGACTGTAAGAATGCCATCCAGAGCAATTTTGACAGGCTTGAGTTGGGCCCATGTGAACCTCATGACGTTCAATAAGGCCAAGTGTGAGGTCCTGCACCTGAGTCAGGGCAATCCCAAGCACAAATACAGGCTGGGTGGAGAATGGATAGACAGCAGGAAACTGATTGGGGGGTGTTGGCTGATGAGAATCTCAACATGACCCAGCAAAGTGTACTCACAGCCCAGAAAGCCAACCATATCCCAGGCTGCATTAAAAGATGAGCAACTAGCAGGGCAAGGGAGGTGATTCTGCCCCTCTGCTCTGGTGAGAGCCCACCTGCAGTGCTGCACCGAGGTCTGGAGTCCCCAGCACAGAAAGGACATGGACCTGCTGAAGTTAGTGTAGAGGAGGCCATGGAGATGATCAGAGGGCTGGAGCACCTCTCCTGTGACAGGCTGAGGGAGCTGAGGCTGACCAGCCTGGAGAAGAGAGGGCTCCAAGGAAGACTTTAGAGCCCCTTCTAGTACCTAAAGTGACCTTCTAAGATGGCTGGAGAGGGGCTGTTTACAAGGGCATGTAGTGATAGGACAAAAAGTGCTGTCTTTAAACTGACAGAGGGCAGGCTTTGATTCAATATTAGGAAGAAAATCTTTACTGTGATGGTGAGGTATTTGAACAAGCTACACAGAGAAGTTGTGGATGCTGCATCCCTGGAAGTGTTCAAGACCAGACTGGATCTAGTGTTAGGTGTTCCTGCATATAACAGAATGTTGGAACAGGGTGATTTTTAAGGTCCCTTCACACACAAACCTTTCGTGATTTTATACTTTTTTTTTTTTCCCTTGCCTTTCCAGGAAAAGAAGAAAAGGAAAATCACATTTTACAACAGTCAAAGAAATAGTGTTTTAAATCTTAATATATCTTGTGATATGTTATGTCTTTAGATTTTGTAAGCAAAAGATGTACCTATACCTCTGACATATTTCAATATGAAAGTTCTAAAGGGGCTCTTTGAAACAGCTAAGTGTCTAGTGTGTTTGCATGCAGCCTTCTGCTATATGAACCCCAAGGAGCTGCCCCCTTCGTGGCCTTTTAGGTTCTATTTTCCAGAGACATAAAATATTCTAGCATGAATAAGAGGCAGAGGGCACAATATGATGTGAATAAACACATGCTCTGTGGAGCTGCCAGCATGTTCTGTCTTAGTAGAGCTGCTGTAAGGATGGGATTATGAACAGGGTCCTAACTTCAGGAATTTTTGGTACTTTATATAACTACTATATAGGTTTTTTTCCTTTTCCTTACTGTTTTCTAAAAGTTATTTTTTGTTATATTTTTAACTTAGTTAAATGTACAGGTGTTGCTCTGCAGCTTGGTCCACAGAGTGTAGCTCTGACAAAATGGTTTATGCTTTAGGGCTGGGTTTTGTTTCTAGGAGTGTACTTCACTATGCAAAACTGACTTGGTTTGTGGAGTCTTGCCAGTGCTACCCATAAAGTGGACTCTTACCTAACATAAACTTTTTAGGACTTATCCTACATCTGCAGTTCACAATTTGTGGAACATACAGCCCATGTGCTGGAGGATGCATGGAACTCCCAGCTGGTTTCATTAATGTAGGTTTCCAGTTGTGTGCTGGAGATCTACTTTTGTCCATGTTATGCAGTGTTTTTGCAATGATTTTGGCTCTTCTAGCATTAAGTCTTTTAAATGGTGGAATTTATTCTTGATTATCCTAATAAAAAAAAACCACTGTTTTTTTTTTTCCAAGAGTCATATTATTGGTCTTGTGAAGGAAACATCATTCACCAGATATTGATCCCTCTCCTCTGGTTAGAAGGACTGGCCTTCCACTTCCATGAAAGACTATCTGGCACAGCAAACAGAAACGTTTTGCATTTAAATGTAATTGGTCTCTCATGAAAGCAGAAAATAGTACCAAAAATTTGTGCCTTTATTCCATACTTCTTAATAGAAAAGACTGAATCTTGCCTCTGTTTGGTGTGTGTGGGTTTTTTATGTTGTTTTGTTTGTTTGTTTGTTGGTTTGAAGTAATTAAGCCAACCTTGAGTAAAACATCTTACCTTATTCCAGTGCTCACACCAGCATGTTATCCATTGTTATCCATCAATACAGTCTCGCCGACTTGTATTGATTTTTTATTTTGGACTCTACCCCAAATACGTATTTTTTTCCAGACTGTGAATGTAAGTCCATGAATTGGGGTGGCCTGAAGTCAGCCTCAGTGCGTGCCAGATGAGGCATTGTGGGACTAGGACATGTGTCAGTACAGAGCTGAGTTTGTCCCTGTCTGGAGGGAGGACCTGCCAGGGCATTGCAGTCAGAGCTCTCCTGTGGTACTCTCACATGTGTCTGTGTCAGGTAGATAAATTGATGTGGGATGCTTCAACAAGAGCACCAGGGAGGTAAATGGGTTATTTAGGTAACGTGTCAAGGCTGACCTCATAGCATAGAGAATGCAGTGCTCTGATGAGCAGCTTGACAATTTGGGTACTTAAAGGCAGACAAGGTTGTCTTTCAGGATTTAGTATATTTTTATATATGTGCCTTCCTAATCTGTAACACAAGCAAAATCTGTATAACCAGCAGGACTGTTTTATGAAAGGAAGAATAGAGGGAACTGAAAGCTACAATATTACATCTTCTCACTTTTGGTGATTTATTTAATTTCTATTTTCTCTCTGCTATATCTTTTCTCTGGAATTAGATGTAGTTTTTGTCTTTCCCTATATTTTAACATTATTAAAGCTCATTATTATTACCTTATTATTAACTTATTATTAATGTGCAAGAGTCTTTGAACATTATTTCCTCTCAAAAAATACATGATTCTTGACCAACACAGAATTTTATACATCTGCTGTTATATTCTCTTTTTAAAATATTTAAAACACTGAGGCCTAGGATGGGAGTCCTGGCTGCAGAATTGTCAACATTAATTTTGTAAGTGAGCTTGAATTTACTCTTAGAACACACAAATAAAGGGAAAGCAGCTTTGAACTCACAGTGAGTGTGGCTCACTATGTCTTGGCAATACAGAACCACATATACTAAAATTTCTGGAGCAACTTCTGTAGCTCTAGACATCCACTGTGATTATAGTTAATTGAGTTCACTGAATATACAAATCCCACATCATTAAACTGAACATTTGAGATCTTGGAGCTAAAAACCCACAGTTGTCATACCTTCCATCAGTTTTGTCACTTTTCTTTCTGATACACTACAAAATCTATATATATGTTTTAATATACTATCTGTAGAAACACAGTTTTGTCTTGGAAGATAGGTATTTTAAAACTGAGAAGGGTAATTGCTTGTGTCTTTGGAGATTAGGGAAACCTTTTTACCTTTTCTCATAGGGTGCATCTGCATTGGTAATTTAGTGTTCTGCAACAGTGCCTGTGGTGCAGAGAGACACTTTACCTCAATGTCAGGCGTGTAAGGTTGTGCTGTGAACTGAAACTCATCAGTCTGTGATTGGGCACAGAACATTGTATATTGCTTGTATTATACCTACAGAAGGTATACCTTCTACCTACATGGATGAAACTTCTGAAACACTAAGTTCATAAACTTTAGAGAGAGCTAATTAGTTCACTATGAATGAATAATTAAAACCACTTAGAGGGTGGACTGGCAAAGTGTGGCCAGCACTTGTGAATAAAGTATATGATATCATGGTGAAACCATTTAAAAATCTGCAACACAAGTTTCTTGGGAGTAAAAAAAAAATCACCATTTTCATGTATCTGGAATGTCAAACCTAACTGTTCTTAATCTTTTTGTAGAGAGATTAGAAAGGAGGCATTTGAGGTGGATAGGGGGTCCTTCACGAGAAAAGAATCATGGGGCAGGTTGATGTTGTGGATGTGTCAGAAAGTTCAGACCCCTGACTGGGAAGCTGCTACTCAAACTTCATAATGAGGATGTTTTTCCTTGTCCTGACCTCTCTCCCCAAGTTTGGCATTTGGCTTTATAGTACACTGATCAGTTTGTAGTCAGCATTTCCTCAAAGGTTTACGGCTTTACTTTAAAGGTGGAATTCTCATCCTGAAAATGATAATCCTTCATCATGTAGAATGACCATGCTGTAATAAGATCTTCTTGCAGGGTACAAATGTGTTATTAGGTGTCAGTCTGCAGACTCGGGTCATCTGCCAGCTGTTACACTGCACAGGTTGTATTTTTTTGCAACATTTGGTGGAACATTTCAGGACTGTGGGATTATCTGAACCAGATGTGAAAAGGCATCTCCCTGACACAAGTGTGCAATTAGTCATAAGTGATTACCCATGACCCCTTATGTGCAAGGGGAGAGAAACTTAGGGTTAACTGCTGTCTGCACCTTTACTGAAGAGGGCTATAAAAGTTCCTCCCTTATACTTCTCAGACTGCAGCCAATTTGCTGCTTGTTCTCACTTCAGAGATTTTTTTTTCAGGGACCTAGTAACCCAGGAGAAACCTAGAAACCTGAGTCCTACTTGGAAAATTGTAACAGAACATCACTGAGAAGGAGATGTGAATCCTAGCTTTTCTGCACCTTTCTCTGCTGTTTGTGGTTTCAAAGTCACTGTAAGATCACAGACTCTTCCCAGTGAATGGACTGATACATTGGTCCAAGGGCACAAAGCAAATTAAGGATGTCCCTTTGACTAGATAAACTTTCTCTTTTATATGGAGCAAGACTTCATTTTGAGTTACTTCTGCTGTAACTTAGAGTTACAGCTCCAGTAACATGACAAAGGGAGAAATATGGTCTCATGGGGCTTTACCTATTAACATTTACACGTTGTCAACCCCTGGAAATGGATAAGTAGTCAGCACAATTCCTAGACCACTGCTCAAATGCCATTTCTAAGAATGAACACACTTTGCTCAGTTTCTGGGTGGATCTAAGTGGCACCTCTGTCCCTGTGTGTCTGTAGGGTTCCAAGTACAGAGGCTTCCTACATCTGCTGTATGCTTTTTGACAAAATTGAGCAGATGAGTTTCTAACAACATGAAAACCTTTGTTGAAATCTACTTACAGAGTTGTGATAGCATAGGGAACCATGTGAAGCCTTTTAATTTTTAGAGACAAATGGAAATATCAAATGCTTTTAGGAAGCTACATATTAACTTACCTTCATTAGCTGATTAATGATTTCCTGTTGTCGGACTGGTGTTCATCTTTACCCATCCAGTGACTTTCTCCACGCTTTCCCTCAGTTATGTTTGTAGGCTATAAACTGGTCAAGGGTCAACATTTATCTATGAAAGAAAGGACCACAGCTGAGGCGCAGTAAAAGAAAAGGAAAAGGTAGCTGGTGCTACATAGACTTTGAGCAGCAGGTGGGGATATAAACCCCCACAGGCTGCTAGCCGTTGTCACAGAGGCTAGAAGTAGTCAAAGGTTACTAAATTGGGTTGTGTTCTAGCTGCTTTCTTCTCTCCAGCCAAAACTGGCTCAGGATTAACAACACTGAGTCTTATTTGTTAGCTCCCACCCGTGTCTCTAACACAGTCAGTGCAGAGTGGAAGGATGTGGGGAAATTAGGTAGTACCATCTGCTTTCCAGGACATAGTGTGAGAGCAGAGTTGCTCCCTGACACTTTCAGAGGACCTGTGGATGAGGAGCCTGAGACAAAACATGTCTGACATGAGGTCCTCAACAGTAAGCACAACATTTGCCTATGGCTGACTTTGGAAAAGGAACAGACCTTCACAAATTTCTCTGTTTGTAGCCTGCCTAACCGCACCGCAGCTCTCAGAAGAAATTCCTGATGCAGCACTAGACTTTCACTCACAGCCATGGAGAGATGAAAGAGGACAGATGTCAACAGATCCTATCATCGTGTCATCACATATCATATCAATCGCCTACTCTGTGCAGGTTAATAGCATGTGGTCTAACAGGTCCTGTGAGAGCTCATCAGAGCTCCGTGGACAGTGGAAATTTAGATTGTCTGAGAGGAGTGATTGTTTCTTAAGCATAGGGCCTTTATGCAAAATCAAAAGCCTTTCTTCCCTCAATGAGGTATTAAAAGCTTTTAAAATAGCTCTCTACCTCTTTTTCATCCGAGTGGGGTATAAGCCACAGTGTGGCCAGTGAAATCTTCCAGACAGTTTTGTGTTCCCAGTGTTAGCCAGGGTCAGACAAAGAAACTTTGGCATTTCTCCCCTAGAGAAATTTTCCTCCACTTCAACAGTGGCTGGTTCTTTCTGAAACTGCCTAATTTTAAGTAAGAAACATCTCAGTATAGATTTAAGCCTTTCATCATCTTCTTTGAAGTGTTTTTCCCCCTCAAGTGCTTACCATCAAGGCTAGTCTGCATGTAACAATTTACTTCTGAGTTTTTGAGCACTGCCTGCACTGTAGAATTTAATGGACATCAAGGGAAGAATATTTGTTGGTCAAACAACGATTTTTTCAAGATTTATAGTTCCTATCACTCCTGGTTATAACCTTACCCTTCATCCCAGGCACCCCTCTCAGCATGCAACTGAATTTTTCCAGTTTCATGGTACACTTGAAGTTTTTCAGAATTCAGTATTCATACCAAGTCCTGACAAAGCATTGAGTGTTCACTGAATGTTCAGATAAATATTAGACCCCAGCATTGCCCTCCAGACAGAGAAAAAAAAAATCAAAACAACCTCTGGAGGTAAGGTCAACTCCATCCAATGCTCCCTTGTTAGCTGTGACAATTCTGTCCTGGCTGTGTAGGTCTTCATCCTTCTCTCCGAATTGCTCAGGGTACAGCCTGAGCAGAGGATGGGCAGAGGGTTGGTGACACCTGTACCTGGATCTGATCTCTGGGCAGAAAGTGAGATGCTGTTCCAGCAGTAAGGGATTAGCATGAGTGAAAGAGAGCTCTGACTGCAATTTCCCTTTGGCAGCTAAGGTACATGCTTAACTTTGAAGGTGGAAGCTGGGACATGGAAGCAAAGCGGTCCTTTTGCCTCCCTGCAGTGTGATATGTGCTGAAGCCTTGTGGGATCAGCACTCTTGTTTGGATTTCTGAATTCCTGCCAGATCAGGGCATTTAGTTTGGATCACAGGAGAAGCGGAAGCTGTTCACAAGGCTTGGCTCCAAATTTCCACACCATCTGCTGTGTTTGTAGATCAGTGTGGAGGTTTGAGCCTCCCATAAAAGTAGAGGGAAAAGAAAGTAATGTTTAGTAAGGGAGTTAAATGCAGGAAAAATAGGGAATGAACCCAAAAGGTGTCCATCCCTGTTCTTGGGCATCATAAATTAGGAAGGGAGTAGCACTAAATGGAGAAAAAGGACAGGTATGGGACAATGGAACACTCTACCAAGGGTAAAATGAAGTCACTTTTCAGTGGAATAACGAAGGTGAAGGTGACCAAGTCTTGATTACTGTCCTGGAGTTAAAAATTATGAGTGATGTCTTCTTTGGCAGGTCTGTCTGGAGGTTCTGGAGACAGAGATAGGAAATGGGAGTGTGGCAGTTCTGAGACCCTGGTGTTGAGCCAAGACAGTGTACACAGCTCAAACCTCTTTGCAGCCGCTCCTGTAATTTCCAGTTTGAGCCTTTTGTGTGTCTGGTTGGAGAAAATGAGAATAGGTCTAATGGGAAGAACATTATATTTCACTGATGACTTATACAAACGTAAAATATTAATAATTAATATTGTCATGGTTAATTAAGATTAGAAATTGGAGAAATAGCAAGAAATGCAATATAGCAACATTTAATTCGAGAAAATATTATCTGTTACCCTTTTGAATCTCATTGCAGGAAATTGCTTTCAGATGAAATTACCATACCCATTATTTCAATTGAAAAATAACTTTCAGAAGAAAGGCCTGGTATTTCATAATAAAGATAGTGTAAATTTTACAGTAAGACTTAATAGCCAAAAAAAGGAAAAAATTAATGGAAACATCTACATGTCATTGCACAAAAGCCAAATCAGTAGCAGAGTCACGGCTTTCCTTCTGAACACCTTCCTTAATTGAAGTGATTTTCACTGTTGTTCCTAAAAACTAGAAATGTGCCTCAAAATTTTAAGTTGTCGGTTTGGCAATGAGAGATTTAAACTCCATTAAATCCCTGTTAATAAAAAAACCCAAGTACTCTTATGTGCCATCAAACCACAGAAGGTGAATGATGACTGAAACACCTGGCACTGTCTGTTTAACTCAAGCCCGGCCGCATCTGAATGTAAGGGGCGTTTTTATTTTCCTATCTTGGGGCTGCTGCCTCTCCCTTCCTCTCTCATCTGTGTGAGTTTATTTTCCATCCTGTTTTTGTTGTTTAGGTAGGTGCAGTAATGGCATTCCCAGGGCAGCATTGGAATACGAAAGCAAAAGCTATTTCAAAGCTGAAATCTGACTATGTAGAGTACCCTGCATTTGGGGCAAATTTTCTTGAGGCTAAACATAAAATGTTACCCATGTACATTGCTTCCAATGGCCAAGGAGGGATAGATATTAAAAAATCTGATCTGTAATCCTTGGTATTAGGTTATTTATTTGTTTTGGGCAATGAGGAATGTTATTTGATCTTTTACTCACTGCCATTTGTCTTGCAGTCTACACTGCAGATGCACTGGGAAAAGATTATGTTCCTTCATCTCCCAAATAAGCTTTTTGCTTGTTTGTCATGGCTTTTGTACAGCTTTCAAGCCTGCATTTCCATGTGGACTTAGGTAAATTTCTGTTCTCCATATAGCTAAAGAATACAGTAACCTGCTTAAAACAATCAAGCTATGAAAACACCACCTTTTTCTTGTGCACCAAGAGATATTTAGGAGCGTAGTATCTAAATAGATAGACATACACTTTTGAAAAATAATAAAAATAGCTTTGTAAAAGATTAAATGAATGTAAAATACTGAAACAAGACTTTTAAAATGTTTTTAGTCACTCCTCAATACAGGATTTAGAAATTTTGTTAAATAAATTACACACATCTGGCTTTTTGAAAGTGATAGTACTTGAAAAATAATGTTACCTTTCTCTGTTGAAAGCATTTAATACTCTCCTTTACATCTTAATCGTTAACTCAGTAATCCTTGCAACACTTCCCTGAAGGAAAGAAATATTGCTAATATTTTTTATATAGAATTATGACACAGGCAGATATTAAGGGAATTTCATGGCATAAATCCTCCAGGAATGCTGATACCAGGTGGCTTTGGATGACCATGCCTGAGAACCTGCACTGAAATTCCTTTGGCCTAGAAAACACCATTAGGGAGGACAGTGAAGCTGGGATTGCAGAGAGGTCAGATTAGTTCTGCAGCCACCGTGCAGCGTTTCTGTGTGTTGCCCTCTCCTCATCTGCCCACAGCTGCAGTCCTCACAGGCTTACGGAATTCCTGCTTGGTGAGGCTGTGTCAACAGGGTGAGACCTTTTAGCTACCTGTACATTCACAGTAGTTCTAGTCAGTGTCTCAACTTTTGCAAACAAGGGTCTCTAGCAGGTACCTGATGTTCAATTTTTGGCAAAATTTACTGTAGGCGACCTAAGAGCAATATGGAGCATTAGTTGTGTGACAAGTTTCAAATGCTGGCTGTTGATGAGCTACCTATCCTTTTATCAGACAGTTTGTCAGTATCTTATCCTTGCACTGTCTACAGTATTAAAGGTAAATTAGATGGTTAAACTCTGCCTAAAACAAATTTTCTTTTAATTTCCTTTCCAAATTTTCTTTTATCTCCACATTTTGTATGTGAAAGCAGTCAGTTGCATTTTACTTCTTTGACAGATGGTCACCTTAAAAATTACAAAAGTTCTATAATTCCTTGATTCTTTGGTAGGGAAGCATAGGAAAGATATTGTTTTAGATTAGAAATCCCAACTGAAGCAACACCATTTAATTGTTTATTTAGATTAAGCTAAAAACATTTGTCATTAAAAGCACAAGAGGTAATTTCCTGCCAGAACACCCAAACCATTGACATTTTTCCTTCAAAAAACTTTAAATGTGTGGTAGAGTATCAAAGCCTTTTCCCTGCCATCATCAGAAAAGGTCAATGGTTTCTGACAGATGCATATTAAGCCTGACTTAATTATGACTGAGTGCCACAAAGTTTTATAACATCTGCTATCCAGTGACTAAAGAGTGTCTATAATTCTATTTTTTTAAAGGACTTGCAGATGAAAATGACAATTTCAGTTGGGAAATCTGAACTGGCAGAAGAAAAAAAAAAAGTCTTTTTTTTTTCCTGGAATATTTCTAGTAATTGCTATAATTTTGAAACAACTCAAACATTAAAAATTCCCACACGTGGCCTTGACAAGGTCAGTGAGGCCTCAGTAACTTTTATGTTTCCTGCATGATCCCTGCAGGTTAAAGAGAGGGCCTCACTGAAAGGAGGCCAGCCTGTGGAATAAAAGCTTTCTATAGGCCTGAGGAGCAGCTGTTCCTGGGCTGCTATAACCACTAAAAAGTCTACCTATATTCAAAACTCAAGCAAAAATCTACCTGCTAGGTCATTAAAATGTCAGAATGCCCAGGTCATGCAAAACATTTCACAAATAAATACTCTTGCTTGGACTCCAGCATTCAAAAGCATGAGTTGGACTGGCCTTCTCAGACACAGCTCATAGCATGTGTATTTTAGGTTGCTATTGACCATAATTGTACTTAAACGTCTTTTGTGTGAAATAAATAGTAATCAACAAGCCTGAATTGAGCTTCATGGAGTCTTTGCTGTCTCTTTTTTAAAATAAAAGCTTTGTGTTAAAGTCATAAGTTTTACTTTCATTTATTTGTTTTTCTTTTTATTGCAGTTTTTATTCATTATTCTTTTAGAACTGTATTTTCAGGAGAAGCTATTGATGTGTTGGTTGGTTCTTTGGGCACAATACAAGATACAAAGCTATTAGAAGCAAAGCCTTTCCATTTCTCAGGCTCCATAACATCTAGGCAGTTTATATTTCAAGTGCCTTTTTGCACTAAGCATGCTTAAGTCTCAGAACCTCTGTGCAGTATTTGGGGCTGAGGCCTCAGCACTGTGTCCTTTCTGACCTGGATGATTTGGGGATATTGTGATGTGCTACAAGACAGCTCGGATTTCCCAACTTGTTTCATTTCTCATCTTGTTCAGACCAATCTGTACCACCCTGAGCCACTCATTTGAACTCCAAGACCCATGTTTGTCTACTCCAGCTCCAAACACCTGAACAAGGAACCAAAGGTAGGAGCCTGGGCACCCATGAGTTTTTCATCTCTTGGTGTAGAGACAGCATAGACAGGACAGCAGAATTGGGTCATTAAGGTTTGGAAATACATCTCAAAATGCCCAAGGTCCATTTTGGCTGAGCCTATGTTGAACCTCTGAGATTTCAATCCCAGAATGGTGGCCTATGTTTGGCTTTCTCTGAACTTGAAGCTATGAATCCTCATGAGATCAAGTTATTACTTTTCTGTTCTTCCAGAGAAATTTCTCTGAGTTTTCTCTGTGCTTTTCTGATTTAATGTTAATATTTGTAAACAGAATTCCAATCTAAAATCAATAATAGGATCTGACACTGCACACATTTCAAGACTTGGGAGATGGAAACTTTTCTGTTTGAATAGAAATACACATTTATTACTCAGCAAATCACAAGTAATTTTTCTAAGAAGCCAGTTCAGGAGCTAAGAGCTAATGGGATGACATGTGAAAGAAATTACAGACCATTTTAGAACTGTTGGACAATTAATCAGATCTTGCTTCATTTGTCATGTATGTACAAAAGCTGCTATACATTATTATGCCCATGCTGTTCTGCACTAGAGTGCCCTAAGTGGGGATGACTTTGATTTGTTCCTTTTTCTAACAGACAAATATTGAACTGCTACTTAGATTGAATAGTTTTCTTATTCATACAGATCTCTCAGTAGCTCTAACTGAAATTAATATGTATTATTAGAAAGTTTACTACAAAGTAAAAGGGTTTAGCAAAGTAGCTAAAGAGAATGAAGAGATTAAGATTTACTTGTGACTGGAGAGTTTCCTTAATTTGTCTGAATGATTTTAAAGGATCCCAGATTAAGTACCTCATTTGTTTATTAACCTATTGTAGGAAAATTATTTCTATATTGTAAGCATTAATTTTAGCTATTTAAATTGAAGAAATCCTTTATTAGGCTTATTTGTACCTTTTTGATACAATCACAAAGAGCAACCAGGATGCTGTGTACTGTGTGCTGTGGTTTTGTGAAAATGGTGAGACTGCCAAAGGACAGCAGACTGTATCTGTTAGTATTGACATTTACTGCAACACCACCAGCTGAGGTTGGATTTTATTGGAATGACATGACCATATATTCCTGCTGTTTTTTCTGGGATACACTATTAGAAAAAAAGAGAAGCACAAGTGTGATATCATGGTGACAGTAACTCAGAAAAAAAATAGCTCTTCAATATTTTTATTAATTATCCAAGTATTTCCATAACTATTCACTTTGGTTTTTGCATTTATTCATTGTTGTATTTGAATAAGTGTCTTTTATATTATTGAGAGGATAAACTGGATTTTCAATTGTTTGGTTTTGTTTCATGTTTGAGTCACGGAAAACACTGGAGGTCATGCACATGGCAAGAGTCCCTAACTCCTGACTGCAGGACCTACTGATAGCATCACTCAGACAGGTTGAGATGCAAATCCTAATTTGCCTTTGGATGTTGGTGAATTCTTGCCCAGGTGAAGCCTAAGACAAAATCCTTACCCGCTTAAATGGAGTTGCAAGGTTTAGATGTGGGTGGCTGTTAATGATTTCTTTCATCCATTCTTTTCTCTTGTTTACACTTCTGTACATCTTTGTTTCTACTGGCAGTGTTGAGCGGCTGATTTTCAGTGTGACCATTTTTATTTCAGAAAACTGTTATCTATGAGTGGGATAAGAGTGAAAGAATACATTATGTTACAGGTGGCATGGGCTATGTATGTCAGGCCTTTATTCTTAGGACCAGGGTCAAAACTGAGGGTGTAGATTAATTGTGTAACAAGGTGTCAGAAAATATTCCACAAATAAACAGAACATGGTTAACTCAACACTTTGAATTTATAGAAAGTCTAAATTATATCCTTAAAATAACATGATTATTGCTAAGTTCTAGCCTGAAGCTAAACTGGGGTTCTACTTTGAATGAAGGAGCTCCCAACTGGGCAGGGACTTAAAAGGTAACTTAATACGCTCCACTACTAGAAATATAACAGACTGCTTATTGGGACATGTTTAAAAAACAGAATGTAGAATATTTTTCTGATCTCACTGATACGTATTTCTACAAATAACACCAGAGAGAAGTGAAATCTGGTTTATGGTTTGGAAGAAATCAACTGGACAAAACCTGAGTTTCAGTTTTAGCAGCTCTACATATACAGAGACTCCCAGCAGAGTATTTAAAAATAAACATATATTTCCCCGATGACATCATATTTTTGTTATCTGCATTGTACCATAGCGGTTTTTCTTAAAATAAAAGACAAAGAGAACTACAGAAAAGTTAGACACCATAACATTTCAGTTTAGTTTTGTTTATTCCTATGACTGTGTTTAAAATATTTTGATTAAGTAATGGTGTAGCTAAAAAATAGGAATGGTGAGTACTTCCAGGGCTGAAAACCATGTAAACTAGTGCAGAAACTGGACTTAATGCTTTATTTTCCTTACAGATTATAGATAAGAGATCCATATACATGATCACTGAAATATTTAAGGGGTAGTAGTAGATACAGATTGGCCTTTTAGTTCACAGTTAATTTTTTAGTTTTATTTTTAGTTTTGATTTTTGGGACATTAGGGTTGTTTCATTTCACCAATAGAGTTGGTGAAATCAGAAAATAAAAGACAAAAATAAAGAAATTTTGTGTAGTAATAATGGATTTCATGCGAAGTAGCAGATAAGTAATTCCAGGTTTTAATGGTCATATCTAATAATTAGAGCCTGTATGTGTGTTTATAGATTTCTTTTGTGATCAGTAAAGGCTTTGCCTCTGCCGTGTCTATGGGTTTGTTATATATATATCCATACAAAGCACATGTGAGGGTAAAAGGTCAGCTCCAGTGTGAGCTGAACCATCCTGTTCTATGATGGGCAGGGGCAGCTCCTTTCATTTAAGGTGTATACTGTTTCTAATGAAAATCTGTATGAAAATCTGTGAATGAGATTTGGTATCAATGTATAAACAACAGGTTTTCCTCTGGTTTAGCTTTTCTTTCTCAGTTGCCAAAAGAAATTAGAGTGTGAATGATTCAGTTTCAAAATTTAATTAAGAAAAAAACCCCACATTAGAAACATGATCATAAAAATGCCTGTACCTATTTCTTCTGGCTTGGAACATTTTGTTCTATTTTTGGTAGCTTTTAAAAGGGAACAGGATGGACATAATGGGAGTAAAAATACTTGAGAAGAGATGCATCAGTGGTGTGAAGTACAAGGAAACCTTGCTTTGAGCTTGTGTGAGGAGACGTTGGTACTGAGAGAGAAATATGGAAATGTTGTCTAGAGCCCTATAACTCTATATGGGCCATCATGGTTTGTGACATTCACAAGGATCAGTTTCACAGCTGGCACAAAGTCACTGCATAACACATCCTTGTCCAGCTGTACATCAGCCCAGGATCCCAGATTTTGTTTGCAATACTATCATCATTTGAATTGCTTCTGCTCAGAGAGCATCAGCTCATGCATCAGCCTCATGTCCTTGCTGTCAGTATAATTGAAGTTCTGCTCACTGGTATCACCTGAGACTGCACTATGAACTGTGTGGAACTTCAATAATTTTATCCTCTGTGCATACACATGCTATTACCACAGTCTACCAAGGATCAGGTTAGTTTAAAAGCAATTTTTACTCAAGAGTATCTAAATCATAATTTCTCTGCCTAGCCCTAGGCAGAAATTATTCATCTGCCAATATCCTCCTTTGTAAACCAGACTGAAGGTTGTGTTTAGGACAGGCATTAGTGGCTTCCAGAGTCAGATTTGCATTTGAATTCAAAGGTTATAGAAGACACTTGCAGGTGCTGCATAGAGGAGCAATGCACAAGATTTGAGAACATTTCCTTTGACTTTACAGGTTGTATCTCCACTTTTCTATCAGCTTATGCAAAAGGAAAAGCCAAGTAAGCTCAACAGGAGCTGCAAGTGCAAAGTTAATGTCAGAATTTTCCTGGTAAGAGCTCAGTTTATAGTGTTGCAGAGAGAACAAGGGAAAATAGAGAGGCAGATGGAGCAAACATTAAAACAGTAATCCCTGCCATCCTAATGATTCAGTCCAGGCTGTCCACTGACATAACACTGTATTTCCATCCACTGCTTTCCTTGGAAGTTGTGCTTGGCATGACTGCACTTTTAAGAGTATTTGGACAAATAAATAACATCCCTTTTCATTATTTATTTGCCTTAAAATTTTAATCAGTATTTGTGTAATCAGTAGTAATTTGCTACATTCCTATTCAAAGAAATTGGAACAGTGTTTAAACATAGTCACCCAATGTAGCTATTTTATTTAAGTGCTGGGTTCTAAATACACATAAATTCAGCAATTATCACTGGAACAAATTTTAGACTTTGAAGAGAATTACATGAGGAGGAGTTTTCTGTAGTTCAAATTGGAAAAACAAACTTCATTTGCCCAGCTGAGGAATCTGACTGTGACTTTTATGCACATGCACTTGGTGTTTGATTTTTGAGTGAAAAATGTATAAA
The DNA here is from genome assembly GCA_013397195.1 of Hylia prasina. NCBI lineage: Eukaryota > Metazoa > Chordata > Aves > Passeriformes > Sylviidae > Hylia > Hylia prasina. Next base: position 1,029,013 of record VYXD01012026.1, on the reverse strand, counting down.
ATTTTAGGAAGGCTTTCAAGTGACAAAATGCAGGGCTTCCCTCAGCTGCATGGCTTCCCTCAGCTGCATGTGAGTGTACTGTTTGGCTTGTGAGGCTACAAAATATGCCTTTCCATTTGATTGATTTTTCTTCTACATAAAACAGCCAAACCGAATACTAAATCAAATGCTGATAGCATTTTAGCCTTGTTTTTTTTTGTCCTGGGCTCAGTAGGTGTGGGCATCCTTGCCCATGGTAGCTGAGGATCTTTGTTAAATGTTTCTAACCTAGTTTACAAGGAGGAGCACATTCACCTGGGCTGGAGCTTTGTGAATGAGTCCTCTGCTACTCTGCACTGGAGCAGCTCAGGAACGTGTCTTTATAATGTGGTTGGTTAGAGCTGGAATAAAGAGCCAAAGTCAGCAGCTGAAATAAGTAGAGTAAATCAAGTTAAGAGGGAACAGGACAACATCTTGGAAAAGGAGGGAATACGGGGTAAAACCATTACCTAGAGGGTTAAAGTGATGAGATATAAATGGATTGGTATTTCCTGGGCTTATAAGGGCAGACCCTGGTTTGTGACATCACCATCTGATGGCTTTTCGTGCTGCCCTGTGCCTACTTGGGCTGCCAGGATGCCACAGATCATCCTTTCCCTTTCAAATCTACAAGAATTTTATCTAAACAGTCCATGAAGGATCAGATCCTTTATAACAACTTTAAAAAATCTTATGATGGTTGTAGGTCATTATTGATCATCAACATGTTATATTCACGTGGACATCTACTGGATAAATGTGTTTCAGGCTGTGCAAGACACATGAACTTGCAATAATCTGGGTTTAATGCAAATGCCTAAGTGAGCATACACACTTCTGATTTGGTGTCTGGTTAGGTTGCTTTGTTTCCAACTGAATGGAAATTTGCCTACAAATTATGTATGTTTCAATCAAGGCAAGACATTTATTCTAAAATAATAGGTTTATAGTCTTACCTTATGTTGAATTGGTGCACTCTGTAAAACATCTGAGTGATTGGTATTTAATAAATCTGGGAAAAGAAGTATTAATCTTCACAGTGAGAATTTTCAGCCTGCATGATACAAAGATGGGTGTCATAGTTTAACCCCAGCTAGTCACTCAACTCCACACAGTCGCTTGCTCGTTGCCCTCACAGCAGGATGGGGGAGAGAATCAAAAAAGTAAAAGTGAGGAAACTCATGGGTTGAAATAAAGGCAGTTTAATAGGGAAAGGAAAGGCCACACATGCAAGGAAAGTGTGATAAAAGACCCTGAATTTAAATACAAGGATCATTCCTTCTCTTACTGCACATACCTTAGTAGTGAGGTGCCTGCTCCTGAAGGTTTTACTCAGCAGTTTGACCATATGGAAGATTCCTTCCTTCCACTGTGGAGACAGAGGTGGCTGCAAGCAAGCAGCTCTCCACCACAGGAGTGTCTGTAAATGTGCTTCTTTCATGATTCTTGGGGAAACAAGAGAAATGAGCATCTAACAAAAGACCTAGATGTTCTCCTACCCAGAACTCAGTGAGGGTTTGGTCATAGAAAGCTTCTAGGAAAAAGAGACAAAGTATTTCACAGCTTCCAGGAGTGAGCAAGTCTGTTGGGTTGAAGATTCAGGACCAGAAAGGTTTCATCAATCTCACTGCCCCTTTGTACTTAGGTTTATGAATGACACTGGAAAACCAGGCCCCGAAGGAATTAGTGAGTGAACAAAGAAACTTTTACCAGTTTGGCTTCATTTTCTTTAAGAAAGGTTTTTCCTTGAACAAAGAAACTGTATTCATTTATGAGGTTATGCTTTCTGATTGCCATCATAGACAAGAAGAGGAATATACCAAGGCTAGGCACAACTGGCCGTGGGGATCATCTGCTGCCTGTGACATATGCAAAGGAGAGACTGCAAAATCTAAACATGCATCTGAAATGTTGTAAAATCAATAGTACATGTTGAGGTTATCAAGGCCTCTTTATAGAATGTGTTTTATATTGCCTGTCACTGCCGTTATGGTAATGGCTCCTAAGAGCTGCAATAAAATTAATAATATGGTGCATGATTAAAATAAGGAATTGTGTTAAGGAATTGGTGTGTACCTTGAAAATTATTAGACATAGTTGGAAACACAGCTGAAAGAAAGACTGTCTTCATGTAACATATTGCCAGAACTAACTGCTTTGATTTCTTAATACTAGATGATGATTGTTTGATCATTTTATTAAAAAAAAAAAAAAAAGCCTAGGTGTCAAAGAGTTTCCTTATGTCTAAACAAGTGTTATTAACTTCAATTATGGCTGCCAGGTGGGGAACTGTGCAGTTCTTTTACCATGTTTCAAAATATTTCATTTAGACATTTTGGAAAAACATACATCCCTATTCATAACCCCTGTTACTGTTCTGATTTATAGGTTCTGCTCCACTGTAAATCATTCAAAATGAAAAAAATTAAATTTTATGGCATCAAACTTATGTGGCATCGTGCCTGAGCAAAGGGCAGAAGGAATGTGATTCTTATACTGCCAGTTTCTATTGAACTTAATTTTTTTTAAACAAATGGCTGAGATACACATATAAAGAAATGTAGTATTGAGAGAAATGTAGAAATGTACTTATTCTTTATTTGGACTTTGAATTAAAAATAAAGCACTCTCTTCAATCATTTTTTCCAGTTGTTTATGAAACTATGACTGCTGAGTATTTTTTTTACCTTTTAAAGTATACAAATATTTGCAACTGAAACTCAGAAATTTTGGTTTCAGGCCATGCACTTTAATTACTGTGGATGGTTAAATGTATCATTTATTTGACCTGACAGACTCTTGGAGAAAAAAGGGTTGTGATGTCAGAAGTGTAAGGAAAAGTGTAAAATATTATTATTTTTAAATGGAGAAAGAATCTTGGAATACATTAAAATCATGGCCTGTGTTATCTAGTGTCAAAGTGGTTTTGGATGAGGGGATATGATATTTCATTCCTAAGACATCTATAGTCTTTGCTTTTCATGTTCTCTAGTAGAATACATCAATGCCAGTGAACATTACCAACCTGGCATGATTGCTGGCTCTGAAGTGGTTCATTTTTGGCAGAAGAAATTTCTGCTCCAGTTTCTAAAATTTTCCTGAATGGCATGATGGCATTATAGTTTTAGGTGTAACTTTAACTCACACAGCAATGCTGGAGTTGGTTTTAAACTTTAGTTGAGCTAACAAGTAAAGTGAATCTTGGGGACTATAGCTCAGCACTTGCTAAAGGGATACTTTTCAGATATTCGTGGATTTGAAACACTAGGAGACAAGACTGAAAGTCTCAAAATGATGGAGACTCATCTTAGAAACGTAGAATCTGTACCTGACCACATCTCACATTCCTCTCCTGCCACAAAACATCTTGTTTTAATGAGCTTCCTTTTGCTTTAGCTGGGAAACCTGTTCATCACCTCATCCTACACTTCTCAGCCCAGCCAAATCCCTTAAACATCCTTAGGACCATCCAGGCACATGAAAATCTGTCAGAATCTTTGAGACATGCTGTCTCCACTTATCACTTGATGGGCACAGTCTTGGTCATATAAGAGATGACCCTTGAGCACTTCCTTACTCAACAAAGTGGTTAATAATGAGTTTTTTAAGGAAACTGAAATATTCCAATAGCAGACATTCTTGACTAGTATAAGGTGTGAAAGGCAGTCCCCAGTGACAGAACTGCACCTCACCATACACCAGTCATCAAACACAACCCTTCCCACATTGAATGTGGATAGTCTTTCAACTCAGGAATATTTTGACCTTAATGAATAAATTCTGCTGACAACTCTATTAAAAATGCAACAAAATGCATGGTCAGAAAGAAAGCATGGCTGAGCCTTGTCTTAATTTGTCTCTATTAAATTAATACAGTCAAATTAATTGAGTTTAATTTTTAAAATATGTTTAGTTTATAACATTGTGGCTTTCTGGTCATTTGCAATTCCACGTATTGTGTTAATAGATAAATTTGCAGCCTTTTCTTTTATAGCAGGTATGATTTTACCTCACTTTTATTACAGGTAGGTTTGTTAAACCTTATCTATAAAATGAAATGAATATTGAAATAGCTGATCTCTGTGTTGTAGGTAACAAAAACAATATAAATGTTAACAACATTCCCTTTAAATGCAGAACCAACTATATTAAGTACCTTGGGGTTAAGATTTTAACTTCCTTAGATTTATGGTGGGAATTAAAGAATCTCTTGTTACATTTGTAAACACAGTGCTCGTTAGATGAAGGGAATTTCCTTTATCATTAATAGGTCACATTAATGTGATAAAAATGTCTGCACTCTCAATAAATTTTATTCTTATTTTAAGCAGTTACCACATAGAGTGTTTATCCTTCAAAACTCTCAATAGCACTTTTATATCCTCCAATTGAAATAATAAAGAGCAAAGAATGAGAAGAAACAAATTAATCCTCTCCTGGGAAGCAGAAAGACAAGCACTGCCAGATTTAAAGTTGTAGCATTGATTTATTAAGCTTTTTTTCCTCTCTTTCCATGTTTTAAACGGGAAAATGAGTGTCTGATACTGAAATTAGACTGAAAATTGCTTTGTCGAACCACCTTTATGTAAGGGACCTGATACTTCCTTCTACTCTTCACTGCCCTGTTAGCTAGAATGGACGTTTCTGAAATTGGAAAGAGGAGTGAGTTTTATTTATTTTTGTGTGTACTGATGATTATAACACCTTAGAATGGAGGAGACGCAAAATTGGATGAGGTTCTGTGCCCACGTGGAACTGATATGAAAGTGAACACTCATCAGCTTTTACCTCAAAAGCTCTATCTTTCTGAAAACTTGGTCATACTTCATTATTTGTACTGATTCCAGGTCTAGTTTCATTTGGAGTAAATTTCCTGATGGACACAAACAGAAAAGTTGTCAAACCTTGTGTTGTCTAGGCAGTAACTCACAAAGTCTAAATCCAAAACATTCACAAATACAGAGAGAATTTGTTGGTCTGCTGAGAGCAGACTGATCAACCTGTGTGGAGTTTATTTCTGGTTTCTAGCTGCTGTTACATGTGTTAAATTCATCCACTGCGAAATGAACATGTTCTGTGAAATTATAAAGTTATCTGGAAGAAGGGGGCCAGTGGTACATAAGATAACCAGACCTGTGGTAAGATCTAAAACTGCTGTGGAAAAGCAACATTGTTCAGAGTGGTGAGGGAATCAAAGAGATAAAAGTGGCATGGCAGAAGAATGAGTTTCCAAGGACGGCATGGGAGGGAGGGTGAGTGAGGAAAAGGGATGATGATGTCTGTGGTCTATGGAAGCAAGTCAATTCATGTGTGCGTCTGTATGGGTGTGTGAGGGCTCATGAGAGACAGAGCAAATAGCAGGAGAGGGACTGATTTTCTGGACTGTCTTCCCCCCCAAATGATATTTCTTGTAAGGTGCATGTAACAATATACCAAAACAGAGTATCAGATTTCAGGATGAAGTTTGCTTCATAAATGCCTGATCACACTTTTCAGGATGGAGCCTGAAGGAAATCTACTCCTTGGACATGATTATTAGAGTAGATTATGGGTAGGACATAAATTCTCTTTTCCTTGAAAAGGAAAATAAGAAGAGGTTTATTAAAAGCTTTTTTTCCCCTTGGAATGTTGTCTAAAGATAGTCTTTTCAAAAGAGGATGAATGAGCCTGGACTTATCCACACTGTCATGGCCATGTTCTTTTAAAATTCTAAGGAAAGCATAAGGCACTAAAATTTTATTTTTTTTCCTCAGCTTGGAGGATTAACTGCCAAAGGAAGGAATGATCTCTCATTAATCACCCTAATCTTAAATGTCTTCACTTAGAGAAGGCAAAACCAAGCAAAATTCAGGAGTTAGTTCTGCTGAATCTTGTATCAAAGCTGGAACACTTGCTTGGGAACCCAGAAAAGGCTCCTGTCTGATAGAATCAGTAGCATCAAGTTGGTACACCAATTAAAACAAACAAAAAAATACTTTCTCAAGGGGTAGACGCCTGCTAAGTATTCTGAATTTGACAGGCTAACCCAGTAGGCTATTCCCATGAGCTTTTAGCAAGCTTGAACATATTATGAGCTGGAGGGTCCCCAGGTGGAGGTGCCCACCAGGAATGGATTGGGTGCAGAGGTCCCACAGGACACCTGGGTGTCACATGGGGTGTCACACAGTGTGGTGGTTTATTTTGTTGTTTTTTCTATATTATAATGTCAAGTGGTTCGTTCTATGTAGCCCCTTGGTTTTCCCCTACTTGGGTTCCCCCATTCCCTCCCACCTGTCAGTTTTGTAAGCCCTGCCCCTGGCCCTTGTCAATCCCGTCCAGGCCTCTCACTGTTCTCTAGAAAGTTCCAGGGAGAGCGTCGAGGGATTGGCTGGGACCCAGAATCTCCTCCCCATTCCATTACTCATTTGTTCCCCGAATGATTGTCACCTGTTACTCCCCACCCACTCTGTTACCCTATTGGTTGAACCCACTGTACCCACCTCCCTTCAAAAACCAGTGCAGAGTCTCTGAGACCCTGGTTCTGTCCCGGACAGCCTGCCCTCAATAAACCTTGTCCTATGACACCTGGATAGAGCCCTGCCTTCTTACTGCGCCGTGGTCTGCGATCCCACTGCTGCGGGTGGAAGAACCTGCGTGGGCTGCGAGCCTCGCGCTGCCAGCTCGTAGCGTCTGTAGCAGGTGGCGGCAGGGCTAGCCGGAAAAGCCAGCCATGCCTACAACACAGGATCCCTGTGCCCTGGAATGGCTGGAGATGGAGCTTTTCCCTTTGGCTTGAGGTTGTCTGTGGAGGCAGGACAGCTGTCCTCAGACCAGACTTGGAGCTCAGTCGTTTTCCTCACTGAGAAGCTTTGCTAAGCCACTGCAGGAACTGCAAAAATTTGGATTCTCTGTCAATGGATATGAGCAGTGGGAACCAGAAGTACCACAGACCCCCTCCAGCCTCATTTCCTCTGCTGCTGGATTTTGGATGCTTTATCTCTGTCGAAATCCTCTCCACAGCTGCTGTGGAGCAGCAACATTAAGTCAGGCAATAACAGCAACTTTGCAGTGGTTGCAAGCAGTAGGGAAGGATGTTGCTAAGTTAGACTTGTCTTTGTTGTGTTGATTTATTTTTTAAAATTTCCTCTGAGAAGAAAGTGCATAATATTGCTAATAAGAAACTTTCGTTCCAAAAGAGGGAAACCAGTTTGTAATTAGGATCATAAGGTTTAATAGAAAGATGTTTCTCACAGGGGAAAATAAACATTGAGGAAAGAACTTGAAATACAGGCAGATCAAAATTTTAGAGTGGTCCTTTAATAAAGATGGAAGAATTACCTGTACAAAATAGTAACCATACTCCCAGTCTGCAGCCAGGAAAATGATTAGTTGCTATTGAGTTTGGAAGAATAAGAACCTTTGGCAATATAGCAGTGAAAAAATACATTTCAAAATACAAAGAAATACATGGAAAACTTTTTTCTTATCTGGGGAACTAGAAATAATACACCTGCAAGTATAATGAATGGCATAATATTGGCACCACATGGGGCATTGAGCAATTTGTACCACAGTTATAGGTTCTTTCTTGCTATTAATCTCAAATAAAATAAACATCAATTCCAAATCCTTGTATTTCTGGCTCTCATTTATTGTTCACCAAGACTTTTCCTTTGTGTTTTGTCTTTGCCAGCTCTTTCTGTTTCTCTTATGTTACTTGCCCATTCTCTCGGCTGTTTCCCTGGCTGTGTTCCATCTCCTTATATTACCTTCAAAAAAAGAAAAAAAAGTATCTCATGTCCTGAACTACAGAAACAGTCAAATGTACAAGAAGTGGTACATCAGTGAAGCGGTTTGCTTCACTGATGGCTTTTTTTTTAGAAAAACACATTAAGTAGCAAATACTGGCTTGTAAGAGACTGTTATGTGATCTGAGTAGCATGGGGGAATTCAATAATGCACTTCATATATTAGATGTTTATGTTCTTAAAGCTCTGAACTAAGAAAAGCAATCCAAAAGAACATTAAAAAGCCTTGCTTCTTCTTTTTGAAATTTACATCTTAGACGTACTCTTGCTCTGAGCATGTGCTTACTCTTGGTGTTGTAGCTGTAATGATTTAATTCTTCAGTTTTTATGCTTTCTATTTCTAATTCCTTTCAGCAAAATCAAAACTTGTTGCTTTCTCTCCCTGAGTTCCCATTACTGATTGAACACCACGATCTGGATCCCTGTGCTAAGGATGCTGCAGTGTTGCTACCATACATGCTGTGAATTTATGTCTTCCTCTGATGGTACTGCTGTGCCTCAGATTTATATAAAAAATTGCCAGAAGTCACCAAAACTGACTCTGCTCTTCTAACCCTGGAATCAAGCTAGCAAAATGAGAGGCAGCTCAAGTACAAGGTAGTATGAGTAGCTGACACATTGCTGACCCAAGGCTAACGAGTGCCAGTGAAAATCAAAAAGCAATGTGTATACTGGGCAGATGTAAATGTGGGATAACACGTAGTTCAACCACTTTAAAATCTCTAGAGATGTTAAAGAAAGAAGGTTTGAATCTGAATTTCTTCCTTTCCAAGTAACAGTGCCAGCCATTGTATGCAGGAAGGTAGACCAAGTACATAGGCTTTATTTAAAAATATTTGTTCGTATTTAAATAATTCATCATTGCTAACATTCTTCAGCTTGGTCACCAGGCCCAGGAAAAGCAGTCTGTAACTAGGAGACCCTCACATATGACATGTACACATTGGAGTTCCCGTCAGGTTGACAGCTCCATTTCCAAGCTCTGTACCCTGCTGATCCACTGCACAGCCCTGAGCTGGTGTGACCTCAGTCTTCCTCCATCTTCTGATTCCTGAGGCTGTGCCATCAGTGGATCCACTGGCAACAAGGCAGTGACTTCTAGGCAATCCCTTCATGGGCACACACCCTGCAAGGACAGCCCTAAGGATTTTCTCTCTAGAGCATATGGTATTACTGAGTCAAAACAAACTTAAGTTCCTCGGTCTGTGGTTGCACAGCATGGTTATTTCAGTCAATAGATAGGAAAATATGATTTTCAGAATGAGAGTCCTACTATATTAGTCTGGTAAATCCCAGTGTTATGATACAAAAGAAAAACAATGTTCTTGTTATTTCTGGAGATTGCCATACCCTGGGATACAATGGTACTTTTCAGCTGTTAACGCTTCTAAAACGCATTGAAAATAGTATTCCAGTCCAAGAAAGGTTACATTGTGTTCTGCATGTACTAGGCAATGTTCTGAGGGTAAATTCAAGGATACAAGTTATTTTATTCTTAATTAAAAAGAAAAAAGTAAAAAGGATTAGGTTCAGAGCTGTATGCTATTTACTTGAGTAAATCAAATGGACAAGAATAAAATGCTGAACAGAAAATAAAAACACTCATCTCTGTTTTATGATGGAATCCAGGCAGCTGCAGATTAGCAGGAGGAACAGTATAAACAGAAGGTAAATAGCTAAATAATTATATTTGTGTCACCATCAGAGACTAAATTAAAAATTGCAAGCAGATTCCTTAAGGGGTAAACAGAGAAACAAGACCTGGCATAGAAACAAAGTCATAGGGCTATCTAGATGGGCTGCATTCTCAGTTGTGCTGGTCTACACAACCATATGAGGTTCCAGTGTGTCATGTGGAGGATATGGAGTGGAAAATTAGCAAGTCATTAAGGAAATGACTGGTGAGCAGCTCATGATATACTGCCAACATCAGCTTATTTGCATTGCTGAAGGTTGAAACAGAATGCTACCTGGAGCCTACAGGGAAGGAGAAGGATCTACACTAATTATTAATCTATTTATACCTGCAGGCTGCAGTGTTGCTCTGATACCATTATAAGTGGAAGTGGAGATAAAAAAGGAGATGAAAAATATAAATGGCAGCAACTGACAGTCAAAGACAAATTAGAGTAATGATCCATTAAAATACGAGAAACATTAAAAAAATAGGTATTGTTTACAAACAGCCCTAGCAGAAGACTGAGTGATCTGTGTCTAGAAAGCTTATTTTAACTCCCTTCTTTGGATGCTATTGTTTTGTAGATTGTCTCAGAAAAGCATGTATGGAGCAGTGTGTGTCAGCATACAGAAGAGATTTTCGTGGGCACTATGTGAAGGTGGGTGCTGGAATTGGACACATCAATGTGCAAATACCTTTGATTACTTTTAAAAATCTGAATGCTAATCTTTTGCAATAGCAACATCCTCATTGTATGACTTGAATAAGTGATGTTTTTCTTCAGTGCCTGGTATAATGTTTAAAACTCTGCTCCTGTTCTTATCCTAGCACATCCTTCACAAATTGTTTATTTTTATGCTGCTGAATTCCCCACTTGAAGAGGTGACCACTGCACAGTCTGACACAGGCAGAGAAGGTGCATGAGGGGAGTGTAACATTTGCTGACTGCCACACTTCTGAAGACAGCTTATATGTTCCTCTTCCACATGGGCATTAATTATAGCTGTTCCTCGCATAAGGATAATTGTGACCTTTTGCTCAGTGAATACACTTGTGAGGGCATCTGTGCTGATCAATAATTAGTTAAGCACTTCGAAATGTTTTGGCCTGAAAGACACTATATAAATAAGTGTAGCACATCCTTCTTAATATATCTCACAATATTTGTTCTAGGATTTGATTTGTGGAAAATGCATTCTTTCACAGGGTTGGATTCTTCAGACTGTAAAGCCTATCGAGATATGGATGAGGATTTGCTAGAAATATTATGAACATAGGAGAAAAATCTGTTTATATAGAAATTCCTGCACCGGGAAGAAATGAATTTATCCCATTTGTTTTTGTGTATAGTACTTGATTTTTGGTTCATAACTCTCACTTTTTAAACAGAGTTTGTGGGCTATATCCAGGATCTAGGACATCCCAAATTCTGCAGCAACTCCACCAATGTTCTCTCACTTAAAAGATACCTGGTACCCAAGTACCATTTGATCCCTTATTTCAGCTTGCTATAGGCCATTTTCTGCAGAATCCTTTGGTGATCTCTGTTCCTGGTTACTTCAGGGCTGTAAGTTTCCTATTATTTTTTCACTGTGTCAGCTGCCTTTTCTGTAGCACTCACACTGGCTATAGCATTTCTTTTCCTGGGCTTAGCATACTTCCGCACCCATCCAGCTATTTCCCTTGTGTCCTATTGAGTCTTTTCTATTAACTGTGTCTTACAATTTTAATGCTTGAGCCTGTTTCCTGATTTAGGTAAGTCTCAGTAAACCATTTATAACATATTTTTCCTTACACACATGAGGCACTGTTCAGGTCTCCATTTTTTGCAGGCTTTAGGTCTGCCTGGACTTGTGTGAGATACAATCACTCCTCTCCTGTTTCTGCAAATTTTTCCTTACCAGATTTGTTATCATTGTCTCTATTATTTGAGCTTATCTGGCTTTTGGACAGACAGAGGAATCCTCTCAATGAATGTCCCTGTAAGATGTGCTTGCTTGCCAAAGAGAACCATAAAAAACACTTGAATGTTTGAGCACAGCCAGATGTGCCTGTTAGTTAGCAGCACACAGAGTCGAAAGGGTTTCTGGCTAGCATGGAGCCCTATTTAAGAGAAAAACTAAAAAAACCTAAAAAAAACCTAAAAAAAAAAAAATTAAAAGGACCTATGGGAAACCAGTCCAAACTGCTTACATGAGATTCTACTTTTAGGCCACCAAGGAAACAGAGGTGTGTCTAGTTCATCTCTGGGGTTGATGGGCACAACTGTTATTCTCATAGGGCTGGTGGTACAAAAAGTTGATAGAGTTGGTCACATCTACTGCCACATTGCTCTGTAATCCCCAGGCTGGAGCAGGGAATGACTGTGTGGCACCAGGCTATTTGAATGTTATACCCGAATTTACCACATGGTTTCTGCATGATTGGTGGCCCCCTGAGAATGTCTCTGTGGCTAAAGGGAAAAAATTGTACTGCCAAAGACAACATAAATATAATTATGTCCTGGGCTGGTATGAACAGCCTGAGAAAGACATGCAGAGCCTTCTGTCCTTGCAAATTTCTCTCATATATTTGGGGGATTTTCCCTATTGTTATGTTCACAAGTCAACATAATAAGTTCCAGATTTTTTTCTCATTAATTCCACTAAAGAAATTAACTGTGGGGAACATTAAGTGTTTTCTCCTTTCCCTGAGAAAACAGAGTGATGATGCTAAACAGAGCTGTGGCAGCTGTGTTTGCTTGCTGTGTCCTCCCTGCTGTGTGCTGGAGGAGGCAGGCCAAGTGTTTTCCCTCCAGGAAGGGCTGACATTCATGACAGAAGGATCTTCTCTTACATGTTATGAAAAATATCAAGGGAACAACCAAAACTGAACCAAGAACATCCTCAAATTCCTCTATAACCTCTTTGTCTGAGTTCCTAAAGTCACACAGGACCAGTTCAGCTGCTTTGGACAAAGCTTGTAAGCTTGATGAGCCCCTTTGGTTGATCAGTTTGTGACATTGTGAGCAGCCTGGTCTTATTTTCAAAAACTTCATAACATTCACCAGAGTACTTTAGAATATCCAGTACTATATTCTTGATTTTCTTAGCCTCATTGTGTATGGATAAAATTTCCATTTTAAATGCTCATCAGTTTTAATTAGATGTTGACAGTCACTTGCTTTATCAACATTGTTAAAGTCATGTATCTTTTTTCCCCCAAATATACAGAGTAATTGTGGAAACTGCAAATGTAGCTCACTGTGCTTCACTAGAAAGAGAAGTATTTCACAGCTGAGCATTTTTATACTTGCTTATTAAAGAAAGTGGTAGGTGTTGAACTTTTTTAGAGAAAATCCAGGTATGCAATCATAATTAAAGTGCCCAACAGTATCAGTCTCTCTTTTAATTGCTGTTATTCAAGGTAGTTTTCAAACTGCTTCTCAATGTCAAACCATTTTCCAGAGATATTGACAAATGGAAGTAATATTATTTAAGGTCATAGCTTCTGTCAAAATGAATTCCACATGTCATTAGGTCAGGATTCATTTATGTCAAGGGAAGGGTCTGATCCTGTAAGTCTTGTGTACCAAGTATAGCTTTATTTCAGACGCTTTTTTTTTTTTTTTTTGTTGGCTGAGTTACATAAAGACTGGAATGTAAATAATTAATACTACACAATCTCAAAATGAAGACTATTATCAGTAAGGGTTACAGCATCTTTTCCTGGTGTCTGACCTGATGTTTTACTTCAGCCTACAGAAGCCATAGGTAACACTCCAAGTAAATCACATTAACAGGTTCCCCAAAAGCGGTCAAATTACACGATTACTTAAGAAAACCCCTGGGTACACGTGAGCACATAATGTGCTGTATCAATGCAAAAAAGACAGCAAGCAACACTAAAAAAGCTATACTTTTATTTTGCCAATGAATCTGTTGCACTTTGCAATGTTTAAGTGGGCTTATACAACATAAACATTTGGGACATTTAACATATCAAGCTCAAATAAAAATGACACGCAGATCGTTCACTTCTGAAGCTGCCTTGTGTTCAGTTATTGGAACACTCCATCTCTGTGGTTTCCGAAGTATTATAAGTATATATTCCAGATTAAACTTTCTATTTTCCTCAAGGTAGTGCTGCTTTTCAGTCCTCAATGGCTTGGTTTTTACCTAAAGAATCAGGTCCTATCAGAAAAATCAAAGGTGATTACACAGCTCAGTAGTCATTTAGGATTTCTGTGGCTCAATTAAGCATGTATAGCATGCCACAGCCACTGAGACTCTGTTTATTCAGTGCAAGTGCTCTGTAATTTATTTAAAATAATCCATCTTTAACAAATAAAGAGGCCATTGACTGGGCATTGCTGCAGGCATCCATTTCAATGCTGCCTTCTTGATGGTCTGTTTTGCTGGTTTAAGTTAAATACCTGACAAAAGTGATTCAGTTTTTGGGAAATAAGATTTGTATGTATAATGTTTATTTTATTTTACACCAGTAATCAGTTAGAACATCTTTTAAACAGACTGACCATTAAAAATGATTAATGCTTTTCATTCTGATAGCCACAGGTTGTGATTGCTAGATCTGTGTGCACATGTGAGTGTACATGTGTGCGTGTTTACAACTGCTCAGGAGCCGTGTCTTTATGACACTTTACTAATCATGTTAGACCTATTACTGTAGATATTTATTGGAAATCAGATTGGATAGCTGTGGCAGTGGCAAAAGCTCTTTTCTTTCCCAATGTGCACTTGCAGATTTTTTTTTCTTTTCCCACTTGGTTCTTTCAGAAATGAGTCATTCATCTAAGCAACACCAGCAAGCTGCCATAAAGGCTGGCCAGTACTAGTGAATCTTCTCTGAGAATCAAAAGATTGCAGTATAAGTTCCTGGTAAGTGCTGTTACTCGTTGCACTGGAACCATGCCCAACTCAGAAGAAGCCTTTTCTCTGTAACAAGAAACAGCCATTAAAAACCATCTTGGGAATAGAGCAAAGTATAGTGCTAAATTTCCAGTGGAAAGCCAATAGAGAAGGCTATTGGTTAAAGGGCTGCTTCTTAGGGTTAAGGATAAATAAAACTCTGGTAGCCACAATGGCACCTCCTGTCCAGCAGCCACACAGTATAGCTGTGTCTTGTCCTCTTTTCAGACTTAAAAAAGAAAAACAACCCACCAAGAACAACCCCAACCTTAGAGGAGGTGAAACTAAGCTGTTTGTGTTATTGAATAATGGCTTTTTAATGGTAGTTAAACAGAATCATGGACAGCACTCAATATTTCTTTATGTAAGCATCTAAAGAGAGTATGTCACAAGTTCACAGGAGAATTTTAAAGCCAGAGCAGCATATGTGTTTTGTTGCAGTAAGTTTATTCTCACATTATTTATTCTTTTTGTTTTCCTACAGAAGCCTCATTAATAGTTCATTTGTACCCGCTTAGATGAGAATAATTTTTCAAGGCATGCTGTTTGAAGAATAGCTAATTCTATTTTAAACATGAAGATTTATTCCAGAGGCCTGGAGACTGCAACACATTTACAGTCACTTAAGTTTTCATGTTTCCAAAGGGAGTTGTGTTGTACCTAAAGTTGAAGAATTCATGTGGCTTCATTTCACATTTCAGCTACACATGACAATGTAATCAGTACCCTCTCATTTGGAAATAAGACAAAGCAACAGAGATTCTGTCTAGCATAAGATATTAATACACATAGTAAATGACCTTAATTTTAATAGTTAATCACAGGCATAGGACTAGAGTCATGGAAGAGCAGTGAAAACTATCTTACAGCTTTGGGGATGGTCTAAGTCAGCCTTGATTTTTTAAGGAATTCTAATTTATATTTAGTCCACAGACTGAACAAATTTATCTTCAGTTTTGTCTTTTAAATGTTAAATGTCTCAAAATGGTTTGCTGGACTTTTAATATTCAGTCACTATCTAGTGTTCAACATGCAGTTGTGGAAATGATTTTATTTTAAGACATTAAATCAACAAGCTAAAGAAGCACTGGCTCCTCATTTAGGACTGATGATTGTACTAAGGATTGTGGCTAAGTTGTAGCTGCCCATATAAAACTAGGGCAACAGGATCTTGTAGGAAAAAATCACACATTTGGCATTGGTGAGGCTGCACATGGAATTCTGTGTTAGGTTTTGCCCTCCTTATGACAAGAAAGATATTGAGGTTCTGGAATGTCCAGAGAAGGGCAGTGGAGCTGGGGAAGGGTCTGGAGCACAAGTCCTGTGACAAGCTGCTGAAGGAGCTGGGGGTGTTTAGCCTGGAGGAAAGGAGGCTCAGGGGAGACCTTGTCACTCTAGAACTACCTGAAAAGAGGTTGTAGCTAGGTGGGTCAGCCTTTTCTCTCATAGAACAAATGATAGATTGACAAGAAATGGCCTCAGATTGTTCCAGGGGAGGTTTATATTGGATATTAGAAAAAATATTTCCATGGAAGGTGTTGTCAGGTGCTGCAACCAGCTGCCCAGGGAAGTGGTTGAGTCACCACCCTTGGAGGTGTTTAAAAGAGGTGAAGGTGGCGTGCTTAGGGACATGTGGTGCTTAGGGACATGTGTTGCTTAGGGACATGTGGTGCTTAGGGACGTGGGTTAGTGGTGCAATTGGCAATGCTGTGTTGATGGTTAGACTCGGTGATCTTAAAGATCTTTTCCAATCTAAACTATTCTCTGATTTGGTGAAATACCTGAGAATGTACCAAATGAAATGAAATTTCATCAGTGGACATTGAAGCTATGCAACAAGAAACATGGAGGTGAAGGGTAGCCTGAAATCCTGTCCTACTCTCACTTGCCTGGTGCTCTCCTCTGCCTTGGCGGATACCAGTCCAAGATTTCTATCCCATCCCGGAGGATGCACTGGTTGAGAGGCACAGGAGGATGGAACTTGAAGCCTGATCAAGCTGAGGCAGGAAACACCCATGCACCTCTTCAGCTTGGAGGGTGTTTAAGACAGACGTCCACACACTCAGGGAGCTTCCAGATTACACAGAGTGCAACTGGAATATTTAGATGTCTCCAGGACTAGAGGGAGTAGAACCTGTTCAGATACATCTAGGTACTAAACTCTTGTTTTGTGTGGACTACTCCTTGATCTTAAAACTTACTGGCATGGAAATGTTTCCTCCATGCTTTAGCATAAGGAGAAGCTTAGCTACCCGATACTCAATTAATTATCTAAGGTCACATGGGCAAGGAGGGAAATATGGAGCCAAAAAAAGGTGACCTAACTCCAAGTATCATGTCCAGTGTGTGGGATGATGATTCTGTGCTGAATGGGATCTTTGTTTGGGTGATGAAATGTAGTGGCCCGAGAAAAGGTAAGAAGGCTTTAGGAGCACAGATTTCCTTTGCACTTATAATTCAGAATGTTGCTTTTCATCCAGAGTGGTGCAAATATATTACCTTGGTGAGAACCCAGGTAGAACAGGGACCATAGAGCAGGAGCAAGCCTGTGGGTGTACATGGGGAAGAGAAACAGAAATTATGCTGTATAAGGTATTGGAGGACTTCCAAGTATTTTTATTCATTATTACTACTTTTATGTGACAGAGAACAGCCTTCCAGGCTTGGCTGATTAGTGCTGGGTAGGGATTTTGGCAAGTTTTAATCCAAATCCATGTTTGAATGTGTGTGTGCATATGTCTACATGCTGCTTGCATGAGATCCAGAATGTGCAGCTTTTTATCTTCTACTGCTCACATTTGCATGTTCCACTGTCTCCTGTAAGTTCAACAAGCCTTTTATTGAGTCACATGACATTAAACTTCAAAGCTTACTAGTATTTTTAGACAGCAATTCGTTGGATAGGCCTTTTTTATCAAAACACACATTAAAATACCCAACTAAGTGATAAAAGGATATTTTAAAACTTAGTTTTTTATATCAAAATATGAAAGCAGTTTTACTACCTCAGATAGGGTAAAAGTCGTGCTTTTTTTAAATTGATGTTTCATTTGAGTTTATGATACTTAGAAAAAGGCAAAAAGAGTGTTTCTGTGACACATTAAAAGAATTTAATTAAAAAAAAGTATTATTGATAGATCTTTTTCAGAAATGTCTCCCAACTCTCCTTTAATAACCATTGCGTATAGGCATATTAATGACTGAGATCTTCAAGGAAAAAATATGTGATCCTGTACATAATCTGATTAAATATTTTTATTTGTTGGATGTTACTTGTTTATCGATTTGTGATATAATAGTTCCATCACAAAAATTCAGAGACACTTAAAGTTTCCTAGTAGCAAACCATGATGTGATATTTAACTTGTTTTGCAAAATGATATGAAATGTTTTTACTAGAAAAGGCAGATTTTATGTTTTAAGTGACTCATAAAGTGAGGCAGAAAGGGGAATCTCCTTCATTAGTTACATTTTAGAAGTAAGAAACAATTGGAGAAAGTTTTATCCAGCTGTACAGGCTTGACCTTGACTTTGAGCTTTAGTTTATTGTTTTTGTGTTAATTTTAAGTGGATTTTAATAAAAACATCCTCCAGCCATTATATTTAAAATAGTCTCTTAAAGTGATAGTCATCTGTAAGCAGAATTTCAGCCCAAGAGCTGGGAAGTGCTTTATGTCCCTACCAGGACTCTGAAGTAAAAAAAGGTCAGTTTTTGGTGAAATAAGCTCACAATAACTAAGTACAAATTTCATGGTTCAGTGTTTGTTGGGTTTTTAATATTTTTTTTTAATTTATTTTGTCACTGTTGTGATGAGAAGGGAATAAACATTGTATAATTCCAGAAATGTGATGCTAATGCAACAGAGAATGAAAACTGGCAGCTGCCTTGCTGACAGGCTGGGGTGCTTTGGATGAAAGTTTCTTCAGAGGTTCCCCAGGTGGGAGAGATGGGTGGAGGAGGCAGCTGACCTTGGGGTGGATGGAAAGCCCTTGTTTGGACATGGTCTGTGGCATGAAAGCACTTTGCATTTAGGACCATGGTGGTACTGGTGGCTACAGCCAGGCTTCCCTTGTGGCTCCAGGGTCTGTCAGGGCAGGATCTTGATGGTATGAGTAAAGCACAGCGCTGAGCACCAGTGGCTGGTCAAGGCAAACTCCTCCTCCTCCTCCCAGGAGCCTTCCAGGGAGCTTTGTGTGATATTGTGTGGCAAAGCAGTTGAGAACCTGTGGGAATGCACTTCAGGAGCTTATTTAAATAACTACAACTGAATTTCTACCGTGGTTTGGGAGTTCTTGTGTTCTCCATGCAAAACATGGCAACATAAGGAGCATCACCTTCCTGTAATGACCTCTAAACACTTTTCTCTGTAGCAGCCCACAAAGACCAAATTGAAACCTGGTGGGGAGCCTGGGGATTTAGCCTTATGGATTAATTTGCTAGGGCTTCTACAGCATTTCAGGCTGAGGCACCTGGAGTGAAACACCCAGATAGAGCCCTTCAAGTACACAAGACAAAAGAAAATGGAGTGTGAAGGCAATTTCGGCTGTCTTTACCTTTTCCCAGTATTTGCAAATCAGTCATCTTTTAAAAATATTTAGGAAAGGGCTGATTTGTGAAGCAAATATCTCAAGGTCCAGTGGTTTGATTAGCTACGTATTTATTCTGAAAACAAACCATATCACATGCAAAGGGAGCCTGGAATAAATTATCTTAACTTTGTCAATAGCTTCAGTGGAGGATCTGTCCCACTGTGTATTTCCACATCTTCTATGGATTCATTTAAGGTGCATGAGTATGGAAGCCTGAGACACTGTTTTAAAATTGTACCTGTCTAATTATGCAGAAGTGGTATTACTTTTAATAAGTTATCAAATTACAAGTTTTTCAAATATAAATATCATCATTATAAGAAAGTTAAGACATGCAGCATTGGTGCTTGCTCATCACATCTATGTAAGAAAGGGTAAAAGTAACACAAAAATCATGGTGAGAAAGCATGTAGTTAAATCTGATTTTAACCAAAACTGTCGCTAGTAAGTTGCTTACAGCTTCTCGAAGAGGGTTGTTTTGGAAGGAAGGGCAATTCCTTTCTCTCTTTCAAAACCCCACTGCCAGCCATCTGTTGATAATTATTGTCCAGTCTCTGCTGAGGACTTGTGATATTTAATATTTCCTCACCACTTGAACAAATAAGTGATAATAACTGCAAGGTACTTGACCACAGGAGTAGAAAGCATGAAAGAGTCAGTGTACACCTTGGTTTTTGAAAACAACTCAGTTTTCTATTTGTGACAAAGATAAATCTGGGATCCTGGGGACTTGGAAAATAAGTGAGTTCCACAGTGTGTCCAGAAAAAAATACTTTTAAAATGACGAACAACTTAAGAATTGCCTGTATCTGTTTGTGTTTATTATTATTTTAAATTTATATTATTCTTTCTCACAGAAAATTTTGGGCATTCAATCTATTTGTGTATTAAATATTTACAACAAGCAAGCTGGAAATATCTCAGGTTTTGCAATGTTTAGTCTTATGTTTAGTTTGTCAATGTTTAGTCTCTTTGTCAATGAGTAGAGATCTAATATAAAGATGGTCTCTGAGCTTGTAAAAGAAGTTGTCTGTAATTGCTGTTCTAGCTTTCTTTTTCTTGGTTTTTATGTATTATTAATATTAGTCTACGTTTTTAATTAAAGTACTTGGATTTTTATAAGTAAGTACTATCTAAACCTAATTACATCTGTCAACCCATCACAGACTTCTAACATTATTTTACAGATGGTCTGACAACAATATATTTGTGTTTAAACTTTCACAGCCTGATGTTCCACTGCCTCTGGAACGACATCCCCTCTTGATGACATGCCTCAGCATTCTTAAAGACCTGAATCCAAGGTTTTCCAAAGCTGTTTCTGGACCCATGACTTCCAAACTATTCTAGTCCCAGTGCTCTGAAAAGCTGTTCCCTATCAAAGTGCCACAGACGGAACACACTGAGCTGATAGCAAGAAATGGTGCTTGTTGCTTTTGAATATGTGGCTTTGGATGATTTGACTAAAATCTCAGTATACTTATCCATTAGTATATAGGTATTTTGAATATTTTTCCTTTTCGTTTTGTTTTTCTTCAGAGGATTCAGCAGTACCAGTCTGAGTGCTCTCAAAGCTGCTGAAGTTGGTAGTAAGCCTTGGCTGCAGCTCCCTCCATCTCTAAGGTGGTTTCCCAAGCAGTAGCTCAGGAGCCTTCCCTGTTTACTCTCATATCCACCAGCTGATCTCCCTGACCCCATGCACAAATGGTAGAGAAAGAAAAAAATTCCAGCAATGCCAATTTTTAAATCTTAGTTGAGTATGCATTCCATATAGTTGCCAGGTGCTAGTATTAAACCCCCTCTCCCCAATAAACCTTCAAATTTTATGGGTGTTTCAAATTGAAAATAAAACCACTGAACAGGAAATAGTGATTCTAAAAGGTTCATGCAAAATAATTATTTCTAATACTGCTTGATAATGAAAAATGAACCACAGGTCCATGAGAGAGTGAATTTCTTAATGGATACAAACCCCAGAGCATTTATTTCAAAGTAATTTAGTAGCTAATGTGATTTTTGAAAATTGTTTATGTCACTGAGCATTCACTTTCTTTCTATAATTTTTTTTCACACTGTTTTTAAAAGATGAACAAACAACAAAATTCCAAAGTTACCTGCTTGTCGCAGATCATGGATTTTTTTTGTTTATCTGTTTTCCTTGATTATTATGGAGAAGTAACAATTAAAGATTCTTGGGACATTATGAAAACCATCAAATAAAACAAATAGGAATAAGATAAGGGGTTGATTAGAACACGAGAGACTGGTTTCAGTCCATGCTACCTTTTCTTTTTGCTGTTGGAATGTAACAAATATTAACTGCTACTGCTCTGCTGTACTTCATTACATAAATATTTGTGTAAATTCACACTGTGAATATATGAAGTGCTTTGATGGGCAAAGAGGAGAGTTTCCCCTTGTGCTGGTTTCTTCTTTATATGAAGAAACAGCACTGTATGCACTGACTGAACTTTCACACTCATGCTGTTCAGCATCAGCTTGAGTTCTGTTCCCTTTTTTCCTCCTTCATAACTGGTTTACTTACCAAAACCGGCTCTGTTGCTGTACAGCAATTCCTAAGTAAATGCTCTGAGCCAGCACTATGAAATTAAACTTAAACTTCATTTTTTTCTAAAATAAGCTGCTGATTTGGAGGTTTTTCTATACCCCGCTTCCTTTATAAGATTAATTAATACACCATGCAAAATTTCACGGAGCTGTACATATTCCCAACTGTGACCTCACTAAGCCCTCAAAGAACAGAGTGTTTGGATGTGGGGAATTTTTAATATTTTACTATACTCTGCTTCTAGGAATGAGTGTGGGTTTTTTCCTTACATCAATTTTGAAAAACGCTAGTGGCAATATGTGTGCAGAAATCCACAGGGAATTTTGTGCTATTTATTTATACTTGTACATATATTGAATCTATCCCTTCCTCCCGACAATAATGTTGCTATATCTCAGGTATCAAGGCAATAAGCAAAACCTTTTTTCCTCTGTTGTATAAACATTGTTGTAGCCATGGCAGTTAGGGAGATCAAAAGAGAAAGTATTGGCATAGCGAAAGATATCACCTATTTCTGCTAGTTTTGCTTCTTTATTATATACTTTGACAGAGACAAGAACTTTCATTAGATCACTTTTATGTGTTCTTGTTCCACTTACAACATAAAAAAAGAAAAAAAAGAGATATGAGTATGGAGTATGAGTTCCCCTTTAAAAAGAAAAACACAGGAAAAAGTAGATGTACACTGACTTTACAGTGTTATCTTTCACTCAACATTGACTCAGGTGAGTAAGTCATGATGAAAAAGTGCTTAAAATATTTGGCTTTGCTTTCCACCAATATATTTCCTTTCAGTAATTCATAGTTTTTATAACTGTTCATTTATTGGAGTAGTTTAGAAGACAAATTAGTCATGTTGTATTAGATATCTCTTAGATTTATACCCTCATCATTATACAGGGAAAGAAATTTAGATGAAATTGGTATATTAATCTGTATTTTAAAACAACAAAGATGGGAGCAAAGGAACTTTGCTTAGAAAGCTTTGTGAAAAGTTTGTAAAAGTTTTGTAAAAGTCCATACATTGCAAAATGCTTTCACATGGACTGGAGAAATTGATGTCTACATTTTTTGGGTTTTTTAATGATTGCTATGATAGGAATCAGATCCAATAGCTACGTACAATATTATTGGGATTGTCAGTAAAAATTTGTTGTGGCTTTCCAACAAAATTGAAAATACAGAAGTGTCACCTAACAAATACTCCAGTCAGATCTAGACAGTAGCAAAAACTTGTTTTTTCTCAAAAAGCACTTCATGCTTTTGGTTAAAATAAAAAAAAAGAGAAAAGTTTTGATACAAAGCAGCTGTATAGAATACTTTGCTGTACATCTCTAATGGTCCATGTCATTGTGCTGCAGAGTAGTGAGAGTAGTGAGCATGGCCAGGTTTGGTGGATGTTATGCATCTAGAATCCAATATTTAATGGAATGACATCTGGATTCAGAGATCTCATGAGTATTAAGGGGTTCAGCTAACAGAATTCAGTCCTCAAATTCAGGCTCATTTTATTCCTATGAAACTAAATGCCTTTTTTCCCCTCCTTGAATTTGAATTTAATTTGAAAGAGGTACTCTTTCAAGTAGAATTGTTTTTGAAGGCACTCATAGTATACCTAGTCACTTTCCTGGATTTTTAATTACAATATCTTTTTTTCAGTTTAATGAGGGAGACTCAGACTACTTGAGCCAATTTGAAGCCTATACTGTGAAACCTGGAGTGCTTCCAGTTCTTGGTGAATGATTCTTTCCTGTTCCCTCATGACTTAAAGGAACTGAGTTCTTCATGGAAAGGGAAATCAAATAGAGCGACCAACAGGAGGTTACTGGTATCTCCGCAGGTCCCTGATGGGGTCAAGAGGGAACAGGAAAGATGGACACTCTGTGGCAGAAATATTATTCAGGTTAGATATTACAATAGTTCCCATGGCCAGATGTGGAAATACAGCCCTTGAGATCTCTCATGTCATCCAATGTGTTTATGTGATGGGTTTCCTCTGCCAGCAGCCAAGCACCCACACAATTTTCTCTTAGTTCCTACCTCCTAACAGGAAAAAATGAGAAAACTTGTGAGTCATGATAAAGACAGGTTAGTAAGTGAAGGAAAGGGAAAAAAACCCCCACAAACACAATCATTCACCAACCCCACAAACAGACCAGTGCCCAAATGCTCTCTGGATGATGGCTGTCATGGAAGTGGAAAGACAAAATCCTCCTCCTCCTGCTATCCCAGTCTTACTGATGAGCATGACATTGCACAACCTGGACTATTCCATTTGTGCAATTAGACTCAGAATCAGTGGTCAACTCACAGTCTGTTGTGCTCCTGCAATGCAGCTGCTGGACAGGGCAATGTTATGGACAGCAAAATTGTGAGGAGAGTGGGAAAAAAGAGGAAGCCTTGGTGCTGTGCAAACACTGCTCAGCAACAGGCAAAATGCTGGCATGTTATCAGCACTGTTTTACTCCTTCTAAACAGCACCAGACAGGCTGCTATGAAGGAAGTTACCTCCACCCCAGCCAGACCCAGTACAGGTCTCTTGGAATGCAGACACCAGACGCTGAGGCACGTGTGAGGATTGCCCTGTTCTGAGTTGCTCCTGGGTAACCAGGGAATACTGAAGATATGCTCAAGATAGAGTTAGGTCTTCAAAATTCATTGCAGTAAAATAAGGATCTCCTTGGATATTCTTCTGAGGATACTGGATATGTTTTGATCTAGGATTGAAAAGTGAGTAGCAAATAAGAGAAAGATTAAATATAAATTTGAACAGTTACACATTCAATGAGTACCATCCAAATATGTACTCAATGAGCTCAGATGCTCTGAAAAAGGAGTATTCAAGTAAATAAGTAGAGGGCAATACTTCATTTATATAATCAACTTAATTCTTACTAAGTTCACTGTTCAGTTTTGCAGCTTTTAAAATATTATTTCAAGAGAACCTTTGTTCTTGTAACACATTGTTGCAAGGACATCAGGTAGTTTGATATAAAATATATTTCTAAAGTGATAATCTTGGGTAAAATTAGTGGCTTTAGAATGGAAATTCTTTTCATAGCAGGAAATAGACATGCAGGCATATATTTGCATATAAACAGAAATGTGATTAATTATCTAACTTTGAAGTTTTGAGAGAAATCTTATCACTTCTCAATTTTTTCGAGAAAGACACCTAGTGCTATTTTCAGCATGCAAACTATTACTGAATAACCCAACATTTTAAATCTCTTGTGAATTTGTTTATTCTTCTGTCTTATTTGGATGATGGAATGTGTCAGATTTTAATACAACTGGTAACCTTTTCACACTGATTGAGGATCATTACCTAGATCAAATTATGAGCATATGTTTCTAGAATGGCATACTAATCTCTAAAATTTCTAGATGAGAAGGACTGCTTTAACATGCATTCTAAGTTTCACATTTCTATTTTCATATTTTAGTTAGAAGGAAAATTTTAAAAACCCAAATGACTCAATAATCAATCTAGTATGAAGTGTAATCAAACATCAGGGCAGCCTCTGAGGCATCTATCAACAGATACAACCAACTGTTGCCACTACATTCATTTTAGGAGCCAACCCACAAGTCTAGGTGTTACTGCTGGAAAATATATAATGCAGCTTCACATCAGGATCCTAGAGCTGCCAAGCATATCTCCAGAGTAACTTTAACAGTGATTACACTTGATGAAGGAGGTAGAGGAAGTATAATCATGTGCCAGCAGCACCAGGAGGATAAGACCAATATTGAAGTTAAATACAGTTATGTGGATTCCTACGCAGCCATTAAAGGGAAGTTTTCCTAGGATGAGCTTTGCCTGCAAAAGTCTCAGGTGTTTCCTCTTACTGCTGGTCTCTCTTTGTAAATATATAAGCTTTTAATTACAACAAGGAAGCTACCTCACAAGGAAATGTCTGAAAACACTGAAGTCAGTAAATCCCATAATCATGAATCGCCTCTGTGATACCATGCTAGCTGCTGAAATTCCCAGATGAGTAGGGCTTTTTAACATGCATAAGTAGTTTCACATTTTTGTTGGAAAGAGAAGTCAGGCTTGTGACAAAGTAGGAACTTAGCTGAGAATGGGGGAGGAGAGTTACAGTCTGCAGTCCTAGAGATTGTGATATTGTAACAGTCAATATTGACTGAAGAAAAGTACTTTCTTTCTGTCTTTTATTTAAATTATCTAGTGCTTGAAGTCAACACCCACTCCACTGCAATCTCAGCCAGCAAACAGATGTCTAGCCCAGAGTCTACAAAGCAGTTCCATATGTTCCCACTCTTCAGAACTACATTTAAAGAACAAGCTGGAGCTTATTAAAAATTTTCTGTCCAATTTTATCTTTCTGTCACAAAATATGAAATCCATACCTTTGCAGGCAGTGGAACCCAAACCAAATATTTTATTCAGGCCTATTTTGATGCTAAAGTAACCTTCCTGTTGCTGTTTTGTGCAGCAATGCCTCTTTATGTATAGAGTGCATTCTCAGCATGGCAGCTTTTGCCAAAGTTCCTCTTTTCAACCTTGTCTGAGAAAGACTTGTTGGTAGGAATGAAGCACTGACTTGGGAGAAAAAAATACACTCCTGGAAAGTAAGTGAGGGAGAAACTGTCTGAGAAATGAAACTGCTACTTTTAGTCTTGACTACATAAACAAACCCATCTAAATCTGAGTAAGGAACTCTGCCCTGCAAGTAGAATTTCTCAGATTCTCCTCCAACAAAAATTATGGCTCAAGGATCATAGCTACTTATTGCAGCAAAGAATTAATATTTCTTCATTTTCAATTTCAATGTGGATGGAAGTATAATTTCCCTTTTTACAAAAAAGAAAAAAAATCTACAAAACATAACTTTTATTTTCTGGTAAGGATGGCTTTTTTTTGTCCTGTGTTGGAGTAAACCTGACCACAATGGGGGTGTTGAATCATGATAAAGTTTACTGTAATACTAATAGTTTATAATAGTTTTTATGGAGGAAGAATGTAAAAATACATCTGTCAAAATCTCATTTATGAAAAAAGAAAATTCACTCTGCATATGGGAAAGACAAAAGTTAAATTACTCACAATAAAGAATTCTATATGAAATTAACAGAGGAATATGAGATTCACCTCCCTAGTAGAGATGAAAAAACACCCTTTCTAAGAGAGAGAGAAATCCTCTGCTGCAACTGGAATTCTTACTGGGAATCCACATCCTCCCTTTTAGAGCTACAGCTTGAACAGTTTTCAATAAACCTGGAATATCTTAAAGAATTTTGGTGAATTTAGTCATTTGAAGAATAACGTGGAAAAGAACTCTTTGACCCTACATCACCCTTCTGTTCTCCTCAGTCTAAATGTTTCTGTAGTCAGGAAAAAAATTAAAAAAGAAAAAAAATCAGAAACTACTTTAAAAGGAGTGAGTAAAGAGATTGTCAGGCATTGAGAAATTTGGAAACCTCAAAGTTAAACAGTAAGTTCAGACCCCATGTATATGATAGATCAGACTTTCAGCATTTTCTCAAAACAGATTGTTCACCTCTAGTGAAGTCCTGTTATGGAGGTAATGTCTATCTCTTCCCAGACATAAGTTTTCCTTTGTCTTGCATTTTCCTAGTCTAAGTCCATCAGTGAAATGGCAGCATATGTACACCAGGATATGAGTTTGAAAGCATTAATCTCACAGGGCAGGTTGCAGTCTTGTCAGTGGGAGAACTTGTTTTGCATGTAAAGAGACACATATGCAGCCAAGTTTAAATGAAGGCAATAAATAGATGCACTCTGATCTCAGCTAGAGTAAATATTTTTCGCACTACTGAAACATCTGCTGACTGCAGAAGAATAAGATGTCATAGCCACTATCTTCCCAAAATGGGTTTTATGGGTTGCACATCTACTTCTTTTCCCCAACATTTGTTTTCATCCCATTGATGAAAATGTATCCATTAGCAAGGTAATAGGAAACAAGAAATCCAGAATTCAGCAGTCTGCTGTGTGTATCTGCCTCACTCCTAATGAACTTGAGAGGATAGATTACAAGTGTATAAGACAAAAACCGTAGGAGTGACTGTTTCTTTTGATCACTGTTTTAGCTAAATATTGTATACTGTAGTTGAAAGTAGCTAAATATTACACAAATTTGCTTTTATAGAGGTAACGTCAGTGTACAGATAGGACATTGTAGACAGAGTTTGTCCCTACAACTGGTGTCATTTCTGCCTGGGTGGAGTGGTTATTGCATGTCTAAATAGTCTGTTTCAGCACAGAATTAACCAGTATCCTGTCCTTTTGTTAAGGCTGAGAAAACTTGTTTTGGTGTGGTAGATCCATCAGCAAAGGAAATGGTCTCTCTGAAACTCAGGTTCCTGGTCCAGTGCTTTGACAGTAAATATGGAAGTAAGAAGCAAATCTTCCCTGGCTCAAACACACAACATGGTATTGACACAGAACAGAAATGTATCTCCAAGTAGATGCAACAGAAACCAAAACTGTAGCCAGCATTTCATGGTAACTGAGACATGATGTAATCTCAGACAAGGTCATCAGTGCAAAAATGTTTTTTCTATTTATTTTTAAGATCTTTCTATAGCTGCTGGTTATAGAAGGAAGCTGCTTCTCAAAAACACAGCTGAATGAGGTTCTGATAAGCTGTTTGAGCTGTTTTTCTCTCCATTTAAGCCTCTATTCTGGGAAATATTTTATACCTTCCAAAAATATTTCTGAAGGAACCAAAAGTGATTTGATTTCCTCAGTTTTTATCTTTAACTCCTGGATATATGGAACACACAGAATCTTTATTCTAATACACTTATGCAATCCCATTGGGTATGGTCATTCATACTACTGTACATATATGAAAACTTTGCTAAAAATCTGCTTACCTGATGTGCTAGATATCAATTTTCATGAATACATTATCTAATGTACCTCTGCACACAACATTTCTAGTATTGAATTTTTTCCTAAGAATTTCATTTGCTCTTAAATATTAATATAATTGACTAGGAAATGTGATTACACCAGCTGCTGTGAGCAACTACAATGTTTCAGCTGAGCTCAGATTTTTTCTTTCTTTTTTTCTTCATGTTCCAGAGAGCTATAGAACTTCCTAATTAGGTCTTTGGTGTAGATGCCTTTGTATCATCAAGGAATGTCTTGAAAAGCTGGATTTGAGGAAGAACAATAAATGTGTTTCTCAGGGCTTGCCTCTTGCAACTCTGATATGTGTAGTCTCTTTTGTCCTCAGTGATATGAGGAAAACAATAAAGAAAACATATACTTTCTTCTGATGTGTCTTCTTGAGAAACAAATGGGTCTGTCATGAGCTGCCCCTGGGGATGGGCAACTGGGAGGAGTGAGAGTGGGGGAACACTTGAGTGAGAAAACATGGAATTGTAAGGAAGCAAGAAGTGTGCTTGAGAGAGTCTGGAAGAGAAAATATAGGGTCTGAATGCAGCTTTGGTGATCATTTCCCCATTTCCTTAGCAGGAGATGGAACCAATCTGAGGCAACCCTAAAAATGGGATCATAGCTGAGTGTTGAATCTTCAGGTGGAAAATGTCTGTGGGCTGGTCTCTGGTGGAAACAGGGCTATGGAGGACTTTTCCTTTGAGAGCACAGTAACAGCAGATAGCACACAGCATAGCACACAGCTTGAGGAAGGTCCTCTTTGGGAGCCTCAGATGTGAGAAAGAAACATGCTCGGCGAGACCATTAAGGCTCTCTTCTGTGGCAGTCCGAGTTAGGAGGAGAAAACTCAAAGTGACTGGCAGCCAGAGAGGAGAAAGGGGTTAAGAGGTGAGAGGAAATCAGAGTCTTTGGGGAGCAATTGGTTTCATTGCATTCATTTTGTTTGTGTTTTTCCATCAGTGGGGAATGGCCATAAGTCCACCTGCAGCTTTGGTCAACTCTGCATGATTTTTCAGCCTGCATACCACAGAGGTGAGTGTTTCTGATTTTTCAGCAACAGAACAGAGGGAAATCCCATGTAGCCCACACAGTATCTGAAAATGTACACAGTGGGAAATGGGACAAAGCCTTTTGGATCCTGTTCACTTATAAACGTCTTACATATGAATTGGCAGAGTGCTTGCCTTCTCCACTGGGGAGAGAGCTGAGAGACTGAGGGTCAGAAAGGTGGACACCAAAGGCTTTCTTAAAAATTAAATTTTTACCCCTTTACAGTTTGCTTTATGATACATGCAAAGATCTCATATATTTGAAGAGGTTCTACATTAATCTCTAAATCTAAAATAGACATTAAACTATTCAAGAAAGAGTGATATTTAAATACTAAATTGTCCTCACATTGAAAACAGTCCTCTCTTTTATATTTTTCATTGTTATCATCACTTTTTAGGTTTCCATTTCCTTATGTACCTAACCTCTAAAATGCAACTATGGAAGTCAAGTCTTGTTATCCGTAATATATGGACCAACTTACTTCATCTAATATTTTCTGTATGACCCTAGTTCTTTCTGTCATGTAGGCAATATTTTTAAAAGACCTAGAAAAAATGTATTAATTATAAAAGTGTAGAACTGCAGATGATGTATATTTTGAATGGCAAGTTAAATTCTTTGAGATTCTTTATACTTGACTGTTGCAGAACAGAATGAAAACTGAAATGGAATGATAGTGAAAATGATCCACTATCTGTATTTTGGCCCAGTATTCCCTGTGGTTGAAACCAAAGCACCAGATAGTGCTTGCTGAACTCTCCATTTCCCCATGTTTGCATCTTGATTCCCCACAGATTTATCTTTTACTAGTCCTGGCCTATTCCATTAGTATTTTTTCTTTTTTGTTTAATAATTTCTCAGAAGCACACCTCAAAGATGATACCAGTAACAGTTTATTCCAGGAATGCAAATGCTTCTTGAGTACTTTAAAAAGTAGAATAATAAAAGCTCTCTGTACTGGGAATCTCAAATGTGTATGATAACAAAGTGCCTTTGATGTAGCTTATAACAGGACCATTTATTAAAAATTACACACTACCCAAAGGAGCTAACCAGGCTCCACAGCCTATTTTAAAGGAAGTAGGATAGAGTTATCAATATGCAGCTGTTATCATTCCCTGTGTACTTTTTCATTCCTTTTTCCCAGTTTTCTGCATGAGAATGAATTTTTGTGAGCTGTAGTTACAAAGTTAATGTCACTCCCCTTGTACATGATTTCTTCTGGAGAGACCTTAATTTTGGAAAGTATGTCATTAAGCAAAGTGTAAAGTAAATCTTCACGTGGAAAACAAACACAGGTGAGGTCTGGAAAAGCAAAATCTTTAACTAATCATAGACATTTAGGGTACTTTCACAAAATAACAAAAATAGGCTAATATTCTAAACCCTTTATGTTCCTGAGGCAAGCTACTTGCTCACTGTGAATCGAAAAGTGTAAATGATAATGATAATTTGTCCTCCAAACAAAACAATTACCTGTAACTCTGTTAAACAAAGTTAAACCAACATTTTTCTTGTTCTAACAACAATACTCTTAAAATTGTATACAAGTATAAAAATACCTTCAGTTCAAGAGTATCTTTGTGACTAAAGTCTGATCCCAAGCACAGGGAGTATGATCCACATCAGGTGGAGTTCCAGTTTTCACAGAGGTGAAAATATTCTGAGGGCACCCATCCAGATCTGAGAACACTTGGAGGTAGAGAAGGCAATGAGGAGAATGAGGCGACTGTTCTCAACATGAAAATGGTCTCACTTGAACATGCCATTCCAGAGTCCTGTTGGGGAGTTATCAAAGGAAACACTGGGTAGAAATGCTCCATCCAATCACAAAGGTAGGTAGCAGGCAAGGAGAGAACAAAGGCAGGTGAGAACAAAGTTGAGGACACTGAATTTGACTAGAAAATATTTGTGAAAACATCCTGAATTACTCAAATATGTCTGCATTCAGACCTTGAAAATAAGTTTGTCTGAATGACAAGCGCCATCCAGTGAGACCAAGCTGTGTTAAATTTATGGCTATTTTTGAAAGGATACTTGGATACTTTCATCAGGTATAAATGCATCATTTCTGCCTAATTCCCTCCCCACAATTAGGGTATCATGATTGAATTATTATAACTCTTAGTACAGACAAATATTTATATTGTCAAGACTTCTAAGACTTTTCTGTTCATCGGTAGGTAGCATTTGCTGGTTAGGTCTACAGTAGGTTTTATTGTGCTGTTTAACTGCTTGTTCCAGGGTGGTCTAAGCTTTTTGGTGACAAATGACTGCATGCAATTTGGGTGCTATATCATTAAGACAAGGAGAGGCATTTATGTTTTCCTCTATGTAATGTAACTGCTAATGTGTATTCACTTTAGGGGAATGATTTGCTTGTTATGACAAATAGTGCATTTTCAAGTATTTAAAGATCTTTTTTTTGGAAAGAGTTCCTCCTCTATGTGTATATTGAAGGTATTGCTGTGACACAGCATGAGAACTTATGGTATAGTTGTCTGAAAAAACTTACCCACTCCCTATAACATGTTTAGATTGCTTTTTTGGACTCTATAAAATTTTAGCAAGCACTAAACATAGAACTTCATTCATCATCATGCAAGCAAAGGCTGCCAAAGGAAGCCTACTCTTCCTGAGCTAAAAGTGGCAACACTCCAGTATTGGCAGAAATCAAATGAATCATTTCCTGCTTTTAGTTTTAGATAAATAATCAAAAAAGATTGTCTAGAGTCTGATCCAAAAGTAATTTTTCATAGCAAGGAATAAGACTGCAGCTACAAAGAGTTTAAGTGGAGAATGTCATCCTGTTAATTACTTGACTGGAAAGGCCCTTAGGAACCTATAGTCAGATCAAAATATCAAAATCCAATTTAAATCACAATGTTAAATAATCATATTGACTTTTAAGTAGAGTAACCTGAATTCCATTCAGAAACAGAGAGGTGAGAGGATTTAATTTGCTTTTGATGCACTGAATGAACTTGGTCCAACAGGTTCCTGGTGGATCTCCCTGCTTTCTGTGGGAGAGAGAAGGCAGAACAGGCAGAGCAGGGGCAGCAGCTGCCACTGTAGAGAGCTGGGAGTAGTGATTGCCATGAGGAATTGCTATTTGTGAACTCTCTTTTGTCTCTCTTTTGTTCTTTCAGTTCTTCCTCCTCTAGTACCCATCATAAAACGCGTGTCTAGACTGCTGACAGGGTGATGCCAGGCTGCATTTGGGTATGTATGGTAAGGGGAGAGCTAATTAAAGGGGTTGGAGGAGAAAATAATGGGGTAAAGGAACACTGGAACCACAAATGGATGCTGGAAAATAAACAGAAAAATTTGGTCAGACCAGGGCATGAAATCAGAGGTCAAAGGAAGAGACTGATGGAGAGAGGACTTGAGAAGGTTTTGGCTAAGGGAACCACTGGAACTGTGTTGGGAAGAGGGGCAGAGTCACTTGCATAAAGGATGAGACGAGGTAGGGAGAGGCCAGGACTCACTGCCTATAGGAATCCCTGTGGGCCACAGAGGCTCAAACTCATGGATAAAGTGTGACTCTTCCTCATCTGTCTTACCTGCCTGATGTAAGGGATGATAACCTCCAGGAGCCTGGGGGAAGGTATATAGGAGGAGTGCAGACAAATGAGAGATCTTGAATGATTTGAGGCTGAAGAGTAGCTAGTTCAGTAAATAACTCCTGGAGCAAAAATAAAGAATGACCAAAGGACAATTATGGAGTCCTGACCATAGCTTAAGGCCTGATTAAATGTCAGCTTCAGTATTTATAAGCTGATAAAAAGATGGTTAAATCAAATTTAAAGTAATCAGTAAATTTGCATTATCTATGCTATTAAAATATATAAATGACATGTTTGGTTTTTTCCCAGGTTGTAGTAGCATGACATTGCAATCAGCACTGAATGAATACAAGATCCAGCCATTACCAGATCTACTTCTTGAGCTCTGTGTGTGTTTCTTACAGGTCTGTAGGCTGGACCCTGGCTGTCCCATGGGAATTGCTACAGATGTCAGATGGTCAATGTGCATGGTAGCTTCCCACTTTTGCAAAATTCAGTATTTTTTTAACAGCACAATATGATGGATTCCATTTCTGCAACCAGTGTGGAGCTCCTCTAACAGTGCTCCTGTAGTGGAGCCCAGTGCCCACAGTGAGCAGCAGTAGGGCCAGTTTGAATCACATCATTTATAGTGATGTACTCCTACAGTCCATGTTGTACCTATCAACAGTGACATTAAATCACCATACAGCTGGCATTCTCACTTACCCAGCTCTGAAAATAAGATTGGTCACATCTGGGCAGTCTCCCACTCCCTTACGGGAATGTCATGGGGTTGGAAAAGTGAGCCTTCTCAGACATATAAAGGGAGTGAATCCAGTCATCTGACTCTCAAGTTTGGTTCTGAATCATGAAATATTTCTCTGTAGTGAGTGGTTCAGAAGACCAGTAATTTATATATGTAATATAAAAATTATATATTACAGATTTGTGGCTAAATCTAGTCAAGGATTTCTGTTTAGGATTTTGATTGTACGACAGAAATCTATAAACTTGTCTTTCCTGGGTTTATGACCCAAACCCCCAGCATTCTTGCACAAATCACAAGATTACAAGTCTGAAGGGAACATTTCTCTAAGATTTTGTTTGGATCTGAGTAAAGCATTTTTCACTCAATCTAGAATCCAAATCACAAGGGTATTCTTGGCATAAAGCTTGCAGTTGAAACCACTCAGAAATACGCATGAATATTGACTTGATATGTGGTTTTGGATCATTTCAAAGAGTAAAAGGTGTGATTTGCTGTCATTTTTGGGATAAAGACTATTAACTCTTTTCTTGTCACCAGGAACAGAAGCATAGTGTGATGTCTTTATAACTCATATCAGTAGACATTTTAAAATCAGCGCCAAGTCATGGATGCCAAAATGTTCAGACTATAACTGCACAACTAATAACGGTTGCCAAATTGGGTGATTTTTAAAACTAGTCATGCAACATCTAGTTTTCTTAGTGCGTGAGCTGCTAAGTTCAAGTATTACATAACAATGTAATTTCATTCAAAATAATAAAACAATGCATTGGTTCAGTGTCTGCTTCCATGGCTGCCAACAGAAGCTTAAAAATGTGACCATACTGTAGACTAAGAATAACAAAACAAAGACACTTTCTTCTTAAATTTGAAGTGCCAGCCAGTCTCATAACTTTTGGTGTCTGACTCATGATTTCTAAATGCTTGGGATTGGCAGTATTGTACCAATATGTTTTGTATCAAAATTCAACTTCATAAAAACATAACTTTTTCCGTCCAGAAATTTGTAGGTCAAGAGGCTACAAGGCATGGAAAGAGTGGGAAAAATGAGGGTTCCATCTCCAAACCAGACCTTTTGATACTGTTTTTTTTCCTAAGGAACAAGACCCTGAAGGAGGACCCATATTTCTAACCTTTTCTGGTGGGGCAGAACTTGCCTGACAGGGTGGTTGTGGCTATGCAGAGGGGTTGCTGTGTTGCCTCCACGTTATGACACCTCAGACAACTCCACTGGGAAATGCCAGTTCAGAATGCCCTGAAACTACCTTCCCTCTGTGCCCAGTCCAGAGCTGTGGGTGAATACCACATTTCTACTCACAGTAATGAAACCCAGTGTCTTCCAAAATAAATATTGTTTCTTGGTTACTAATATAAATAAATGTATTGCACATTACATTTTTGGAGAAGAATGTGCAAGACCAACATTTTTGAAGTCTAAAGGAGAGATCGTCCCTCTGTTTCCCTCCAGTCCTCTTACAGGGAAACTTCCACTTGAGTCAGTGGGAATTTACAAGACTAAAAACTACAGAGGCACCCCAAAGTACTTTAGGGTTTTATTGTTCTTGGTTTTGTTTTTTTTGTCTGAAAATAAGTATGATATTTGGATAAAAATTTTATTTGAGAAGGTGGAACAACTCTGGTATTTCTTTTTTCTCTAGTGTTATTTCTTGTTAAATAGTTGTAAGTTCTGTAGTTTGTAGCTCTCCAAAGGGAAAAACGAATAATTTGTTCACTAATGGAAAATTAAAGAAGACAAATAGTAGAGTTAAGAGTATGATTTATTACCGTTCACATCCTACTGTATGTCCACAAGTTCTTTTAATGCTTTTCATAGGAAACAAAACCTAGATTCACTTTCCTGGTGAATTTAGAACTAATTATTTTTCAAGAAGTTCTACCTTTCCTCTCACTTCATTTAGACTTGCCTTATTCTAAATTCATCATAGTTGTGATAGATGATAGTACTGGGAAGAAAGAGACAAGAAGAGAACAAATATTTCCGTATATTAATCATTAGTCTTTAAAAGCCAAAGAATTGTTTTAGGGTAGGGAATAGGACTAAATTGTCTTCTCATTCTTAAAGCTAAATCTGTGGTTTGTAAAGAATTAGTGATAGATCAGCCTTAATGCTTAGCTCTTTGGATTGTGTTAAATTAATCCCTTGAAGACATAAAAGTGCAGTCATGCTGTGTAAATACTTCATGTCTCTTTTAAGTGTATAATACAGTAAGAAATTAAATAATGGTAAGCTTTCTCATCATGGTTGTATAACATCATGCTGCAGATACCTTCTTTTGCTTGGTGGAAACCAATGTGGTTCCATTGTCAATGATTTTGTTTTCTTTTTAATTAAGTTATTTCTTTTCTGTTTTTCCACAAGGTGTTGATTTGGGATGTGGTATTTCAAAGCCAAAAAGCCTATTTCTCAGCTAATGTTCCACTCCTAGTTTCAGAGCTTGTGTGTGTGTGGAGAGAAGCAGTTTAAAAAATGGTTTAGGTCAAACTTTCTCCTTTCTCCCTTGAAAAGGAGATTGCCCCACTGGGAAGAAACCTCCAGTCAATGCTATTCTCTAAGCAGTTCCCAAGCAGTGTCTTGGAGATTCTGACGCCAGACCAGCAGTTTGAACTTCCTACTGTCAAACACTATCACCTAGAAGTATTTAAAATATCTCCACTTTTTTGTACACCTTTGCAGAGACACACATGTGATGAGGACTGTTGTGGCTTAGATGGGCAGAATCAAGTTGTAGACTTCCACTGTTCAGACAAAACTCTTTATTTCAAGAGTTTAAGAGAAGTGGAAAATAATGTTGCTGCTAATTCTCATTTTGCCTATATTTCTTTTAATAGCTGTATATTTAAGATATAGCCAAAGAAGTGGGAGCTGCATGGTGATTTGATCCCAGCTCCTAGAAGCACCTATTTATCATCCATGACAAAAGAATCTTGGTCCTGTAACTTGAAGCAGTCCAAACAATATTCGTGTGATGCAAAGTCTAATATATAGCTGAGTGACTAAATATCATAGGCAAATTAATACGTGTTAATTCTGGTTTTAGTCTGTATTTATTAAGGACAGAGATTATCTACAATTAGTGATATGGCATTTGTTCTGGTGTTTGCCCATGGCCAGATACGTTCCTTCAGACATTTCCATCATAAGATGTTGCTCTGTTTTTCTACACAATTGCTTCTCTAAAGAATTTTTAGAACATTAAAACAAAATGGTGTTTACTGACCACATGGCTAGTTTGTACCACAACTTTGGCAGCATTCAGAAATTTGACTTTGAATCAGAAATGATATACACTTTCTATGGCTGGTTAGAAATGAAACATGCTCTACTCCATGAGCATATAATGGAGAGTCAGGAAATTAAGGGCTTGTGATATATCACTGGTAAGCTAAATCTCTTCTGGTGTTCTACTTCGTGTTTGTCAGGTCTCATTATAAATTCAACATTCCATGTGAGGATGACCTCCAACAGTGTGAAATTAAACTATGGACATATCTTGTCTTCCTAGAAAGTACTTCATGTTCTTGGTGTTTATTTTAAAACCTGTGCTTTTGTTAGTAAATTAATAATTTCCTGGCTTCAGAGGCCACAAGGAAAAGCAAAAAAGAATGTAAGCACAGAGTTGGAAGCTGTGTCACACAGGGAGAAACTAAAGAAAAACGTGATTCTAACAAAATAGAAAAAATGGACTCATCTACATGAGCAAAACACAGCTCTGTCAATTTATGTACTATTTCTTTGTAATGTAAAAATGACAAAAACCACAAGACAAAGCACAACAGAGACAAAATCCACAATTCGTGCTTAGTAATCCATGTGAAGCGGAGCAACCATGGACTTTGGGAGCCATTTAAAAGTTTAGCTAGAATATAGGTGCAACAAAGTCCTGAGTCAAAGAAAAAGGTACTTCAGTTATGAACCTGAAAATGTTGAGTGAAATTTGTGGAAGAAAGATCAAAGACCAAGTAGCTGGTGGATGTAGTGGTCAGACAGGAATTTGAGTAACACATAGTAGAGCATTGCTAACCTGAAAGCATTCACAAATCATCAATCAAGCCTGGAATGTCATGAGTTTGGGGAATTTTTAAGATAATAAATATAGGACCTGTTTTGTCTTTTAAAGACTCAAAATCAGGGCATTTTTGAACCTTTTTATTTTTTTTTAAATCAAGTTGTGAATCATACTGTTATGTTTGGAAAGAATGAAAGCTAAGAATCTTACTGCTCAGGAAAAAGAGAACTTTGAGAAAACATTTGTTGGGTGACTTGTAATAAAGGTCATCAAATTTGGCAATGCAGAGATAGATTAATCTGGAAAACACTGTAGTTGAGGAAAACTGCTGGCAATAAGTATGTGACAAATTGAAAATAAGACTATATAATTTTTATAAAAATAGCAGTTATCATGCATAGGCCTGAACCTGAAAGCTGCAATAAGCTTAGAATTCTGGTTGACTCACTCACACATTATTCCTGCTTTATGAAAAATATAAATTATCAAGAAACCATCTGAGTTTTTATTTCATCTATGTTTTACCTTGTATGATGTCTTATCCTCTATTTTGTTGCTCTGTTTAGAAACAGGAATAGTGGCAAGCAGTATGTTTTTAGTAGAACATTTATAGAAGTGAGGAAAAAAATCCTTTTTTATCATGGATTGTAGAGCATCAAAAAGGTATAAGAAGCACAACGTAAAACATACAATCATAGACAATCGTTATTGTGTTACCTCTAATTTAGTAAGATTGAAAAGTTTTAATTAGTCTGGGCTGTTATGTTTGACTGCTGAAATTATTAGTGATCTAGACAGACAATGAACCGATACTATTTCATTTGCTTTGTGGTGGAGTCAAAAAGTTTTCAAAATCTAATCAGTAGTAGTTGATATTGGAAAGCTCTTATTTTTGGTTAGAACAATAAAAAAAAAAGTTGTGTTTATATTCTAGTTCAAAATTGGATTTTTTTTACATTAAGCCTTTTTAGCAGTCTAAGAGACAAAATCCAAGCTGCAGAGGCTTTATTGTCACTTCATTTCTGACTGCTATATATGTTTGCTAAACTATTATTTTATTAATCTGTTTTTTTGTAAGGAAAAACCCCACCTCTTATTTTAGCTGGAGAATTAAATGTCAGATTTCCTACTGAAGGACACATTTTGTGGAGAAGTTAT
Source organism: Hylia prasina (assembly GCA_013397195.1). Lineage (NCBI taxonomy): Eukaryota > Metazoa > Chordata > Aves > Passeriformes > Sylviidae > Hylia > Hylia prasina. The sequence goes on along the minus strand of VYXD01012026.1, from coordinate 990,007 downwards.
AAGCCCTAACATTAAGTTTACAATGGAAAATGTGACAAGCTTAACTATGGCAATGCAAAAAATTTATTCTTAAAAACACATGAATAATATATATATATGAAATATATTTGCAAAATACTATATATTTATTACTACTTTGACACTTAAAAATTGAAAAAACCAGCACACACCAACTGTCTACTAAATATTTTTTAATATAGCTAGAACACATTGAAAATTGTAGGACTGAAGAGTATATGGTAAGTGTTTAAACAGCATTAAATGCAATAAAACATTTCATTTGAAATGTTATTCAGGTGGTAAAACTGTCATGTAGAATTACTATTTGGTGTGCTTTGAAAAAAATATAATTAGGAGAAAAGACACAGGGAAAACTTAATTACTAAAGAAAAACCCGTGAAAATGAAGCATATTTGTATTTGTTCAAGTATTCAGCATTTTGCTGCTGATCAGAACCTTTATGAACAGCTGAGTTCTGCTGTGGCACACTGCAGTGGGACTGGACACCTCCATGGTCACAGGTATCAAGATGTCTGAACAGTTTGGTAGCTCATGACACATGCTCCTACCCCCTTACCAGCGAAGCCAATGAATCTAGGGAAAGAGGTAATACAGGAAGTTTTTTCTCTCCTTTCCCTCTTTTCCGTCTCTTGAGGAGAGAGGTGAACTGTAAGTTATATGAACCTCCTGCAAGAGAAAGTGGTAGAGAGCAAGAGAAGTTGACAAAGGAGAGCAAAAGAAGAAAATGTAGGATACCTTTAAGATTTATCCACTAAAAAAAGAAAGAAAAAAAAAGAAAGAAAAAAAAAGGTGGAAAGAGACATAACTCATGGGAGGTGATTCTTTGGATGAGTAATATGGTCTCTCCACTTGTTAGACAAATGTTGGAAAATAAGCGTGTTCTACATGTAGCCTTGTAGTTATTTTTTTTTTTTTTAGTTTGGGAATGGACAAGTAGGCTTGAGGGGATTTTGACTATAGATTCTTAATACCATTTAATGATTTTTATATAAATGATACTTTGAGGACAGCAAGGATAAGTTTGGAATCTAAAATAAAGCCATTACTATAATTATTAATCCAATAGTCTTACTCTTGCCAGAAGTTCTACCAATTCCTCTCTGTTGACATACACTGTTTTTCTTATTTAGTTGCCTATGATAAATCATCCTTTCCATTTCAGAAGGAGCAAGAGAATCTCTTGCCCTTGTTTCCTGTTGTACTAGCATCGTCCTGAATACTCACTCCTGTTCTCTTTCAGAATAGTTATTTAGTTACCTTGTCTGCCTTTGCTGGCACCAAAGACTTACTGTGCAAGAAGAAAGGTCATTTATGTCTGGTAAATAATAACCCTAGTTATTATTTTGAGAGGAGTCATGAGCTGCTGCTACTTTCTCTATGCTTGTCCTTAAGGCACAAGATGTTTTCACTGCTCTGCCATTTCTTCTTTCTCCCCAAGGTCGGTTTCATTTTCAGTGGATACACTTAGACAAGTCTTGGACTTGATTCAGTTAAAATTACTGTATGTTTGGCCTCTGTATCATGGAAGCACAAGCAAAGCAGCTAAACACTGTGGAAAGTTGTTGTTCTCTGTTTTCTCTGGCCATGCATAAAGTTCTTCAGTGCAGAAGCTTAAACATTTTGCTTTGAATTGAGTCCCCTGGAATTATATGCTTTGTGGTCTTATGCTAAGTTGTAGACAGAATATAAATGGGCCATTGCTTCTCAACACTCTTCCCAGTATGTTTTTTTTTTTTTTATTTTTATTTTTTTTTAACGTGGTGAAGTAAGATTAAAGCTCTTTGTCTAGACCCAGGAACAACCCAGCTTCTCTTGTCTGTATGGGGAAGACATCCAAACAAGTCTGATAGGTGGTGAAATAAGTTAAACGTCTGTCTTTCCCTATTCACAGATACTCTCCAAATTAAAATCAATTTCAAGAATAACAATTTTAAAAACAAGGAATGTCTGCTCTGCCTTGAATTGCATCAGTAGCTGGATTTTCCTTTTGCCTTTTGGCTAGTAACTGAGAAGAGCAAACCAAGTGGTCTGGGAGGCATCTTAACAGTGTCTTGGTGGTGTGCTACAACTCTAGCTTGCTAATCCTCTCAGTAATTTGTGATTTGTAAAGAAGAGGATATCCGAGGACACATGCTGGGATTAATTAAATGTTGTCCTCCATATTTTAAAATTACTTCGCCTAGTGGAACAAGGGTCTGTTTTGTGGTTAAAACAGTATGGCATCATATTGCACAGTTTGAAAAACAGTGCTGTCTGCAAGGTGTTGGAGAAACAGACCCTGCTAGGGACAGTCTGGAGCAGAGTTGGAGTTGCAGGAATTTCAGAATCAAGTTCAGGGGTCTGTTAGTCATGAGGTCACTACATTCAAGATTATCTCCTACTCATTCTGCCCCTTTTGTTGGAGAAAGACAGGTCATTGAAGTCTACAGAAGGAACACAAGGTTCAATTCATAGTTTTGCTTCTTCAGAAACTGATGACTTATGAAATATTTTATTTGTGACAAAAATCAGCAAACTCATTAAGTATTTCTTGCATTTGTTAAAATGGCTGATGAGTTCAATTATTTAATAACCAACATCACTGTTAATGAAATAAACTTGTGCAGTATGCGGTGGTTTTGGATGGGGTAGAGTTGATTTTCTTCACAGTGGCTGTCATGGGGCTGTTTTGGATTTGTGCTAAGTAGAGATATTATTGCTGAGCAGGGCCTACACAGAGCAAAGCCTTTTCTGCTTTTTGTACTGCCACACTGGCAAAGAGTTTGGGGGTGCCTGGTAATTTGGGAGCAGGCACAGCTGGGATAGGTGACCCAAACTGACCAAAGGGATATTCCAGACCATGTGAAATTGTGCTCAGTATATAAAGTGGGGGGAAGAAAGAAGAGGAGGGGGACACTTTGAGTGATGGCATTTTTCTCAGGTCACTGTTACGTGTGATGTGGCCCTGCTCTCCTGGAGATGGCTGAGCACCTGCCTGCTCATGGGAAGCAGTGACATAATTTCTTGTTTTTCTTTGCTTGTCTATGTGGCTTTTGCTTTCCCTATTAAACTGTCTTTATCTCAACTCATGCCTTTTCCAGCTTTTACCCTTCTGTTTCTCTCCCTGATCCTGCTGGTGAGAGTGAGTGGCTGCGTGGGGCTTGGCTGCTGACTGGGGTTAAACTATGACACAGCAATACAATTTACATTAACCTAATTTGCATTTGAAGTACCTTTTTGAATTAAGCTACCAAAAAGACAAGTGCTTAGGTATCCTATGTCTTAAAACACTACAGAGAGGTTAACCATAAATAGATGGCTAGCAAAGACTGGTAAAAAATTCTAAAGTACATTTAAATTGATATTTTTGACAAGAATTTTGAATTATTTATTATTTATTACTTACAAGCAGTTTTGAATCCTTTTGTACGCTTAATATTCTGCCAGAGGAGTAGTGGAGGAGTTCTGGTGTTTTAACCACACTTAAAACTATTCAAAAAGATACCATCACATTAATTTGACTCTAAACATCTTGGTTTCATTTTTTTTCACCATATTTCGGATTCTTTTCATGGTGACAGCAGTGTTTTAGAGGCTGACCTATAGCTTTCTGAGAAAAAAAAAAAATCAACAAAATGTTAACCAGACTGTAACCAGTCTGGTACAACTTAGCAGAACACAGGAAGTATGGTGGTGTTATATTTTCTTGATATTATAAAGAAATTTCTGAAATTTTTAAAAAACTGCACAAAGGATTACATTGTCTCCATTGTTCTCATAAACAATGGGACTATTAGTAAATGCAAATAGGAGTGTCAAAATGGATATAAGAAACCTAATAAATAAATGTGAACCAAAGTAGAATACAATTAATCAGCACTTGTTAATTTAATTTTATCTCTTTATGACACACGCTTGCATAACATGCTGAACATGATCTGAGTTTATTTTCACAGCACTGAGATACCATTAATTGCTACTAGGTAGAGAGAAGGATATAATTAGAAAAGCAGGTACAAACCTCTATTTAGACATGTTCAAGGCAACTCAGCATCCTTGATTCCAAACTAGGAATGTAATATTACCTGTTGTTCACTAGAGTTGCTCAACAGAGAAAATGTATGAATTAATGTCTATTCTCTTATCAAATGTTGCACAGTTGGAGAGTCAGGCTTTGGCTGCCCAAAGCAAAATGAGCCAAATTTGTTCGAAGTAATCTACCATTTAGAAAAATAGTAGCTCCATCAAAAGGTTGCTATTCAACCTAAAAGAACAGTATGACTTCAGGGGTAGAGAAAAAAAGCCTTGTATGAAAATGCTCTGTACGCTGCTTAAAAGAACTTGAATTAGTATAGTCAAAATTATTCAAGGTATAACTTTGGTAGGAAAAGACTTCAGTTCCATGTTTTTAATCATATTGGGTGGGCAAAAATTAAATGTTTGTCAGCTGTGCACTTAAAGCTGAGCAGAGTGACAATTCTGGACAGCCCTGTTGCAGATTGTCTTGACATCTGTTTCCCTTATCTCCTGTTGTTCCGAAGATCTTATAATCAGTGCTACATACAGACATTTATATTAATGGACACTGGAGACGGGCCCAACCTACTAGAAATTTAGGCACAACAGGATTATAAATGTTACTTGATACCTTATAAAGCCCAAGATACCTGACCAGTGCATAGGTTCTGTTACCTGATGTAGTCAGGTGATAACATATGTACACTCATGCAGCCTATTTCAGCAAGTGTCAAAGGTTCATGCTAAGTACTACATAAATTATCACCTAATTAAGCACTGTTATGGTTTGGATTGGGAGGGAAGTGTAAACTTGATTCTCCTTAGAGAGCTATATGCAGAAATATGATGTAGAATTCGTTTTACGAATAAAGGTCAAAGATCAATTTTTTTCCAGATTTTTTTGGAAGGAGGAACTGGAAGGGAACCTTGACTTCCTTAATTAAATCCTTTTCTGCTCATGAAAATTCAAGGAGGTTAATTTAGTTTTATGTGTACTTCCCCATTATATTGTAGAGATGTCAGGAGCACTGTTCTGTTATTGGCGCAGTTTATACCCTGGTGGGTTTCTAAACTTCTCATTGCTACACTTACACCAATAGTTACTGAATCATAATTTATGAATGTCAAAAAAAACATTCACCTGGAAGTATAAGTTTAGAATTAAAAAGATAAGGCTGTTACGAATCAGTCTTAGCTGAAGATATTAAATGTGCAAATGCGTCTATCATTATATTCAGGAAAATAATATAATATAAATATATAACATATTTATAATAGATATTTGTTTCTATTAAATGTAATGTAATATAAAATCTAAATATATTATTTGTGTATTAGGTGTGAAGACACATGTACTGCTGCTGGTTCAGCCATTATGTTATCCTGGCTGGCTATGAAATGTAAAATACAGATTCAGATATCAACCCTTCCTGATGCTTTAGATTACAAGGTCCTTTAGGACAGGAGCTGCATGTATCTATGTTTAACTCACCCAGCAAAATGTGGATGTAGGGGTGAGTGACTTTTTTGGCTTCTGCTAGATTATAAATGAAGTAAAATAATGATCATTTTCCCTGGAAGAGGGGAGAACAGTGAAAGATATGGAAGTAAAGGGAGAAATCAGAAGTCAGATTTACTAAGAAGAACCTAGGGATCAAACTGTATTTTCAGGCAATAAAGAGATTCTTCCAAAGCACTCTGTGGTACTGACAACAAAAACATCAAGGAGGTCAACATTAGCAGTGTAACAGTTAGAATATTAATTCAGAAAATTGTATGCTAGTTTATTTTTTCCTCCAACTAGACAGCTAACAGCTGAAGGCAGCTAAGCACCTAGGGACATCTGTGTTGAAACAACCCATGAGAGTGGAAAGAAACGCAGAATGGACTGGGAGGAAAAAATCGTCAAACACAAAGAGGCAAAGTAGCCAAACAGGCAGTTTCTTATCCCAAAATGCCTCTGACATTTCTCCTTCTCTGCACTTCAAGAAGGTAGAGAGGGGGGAAATGACAGCAGTGAAATATTTTTCTGTGTCAAGCAGTTTTCCACTTCACAAATACCACCACTACCACAGCTGGCATGACAGGTAGTCTGCAAAGATGTCCAGGGCTGTACCACTGTAGAGACAAAATTGCTTCCTCTTCTCCCCAGGTGAAGTCTGAAGCGTGTTGGCATTCCTGTGTTGGAAAATTTGCATTGGCATTACCATTACCAAGATACAATTTCCTTGCTATGGTGTGTCTGACCTAGTTATGCTTTCAAACTCTTGACTGAATGAGAGGAGCTGTTTGCAAAGTTCTTGAAGATCTTCAGGGGTACTGAACCACCTCAGCAGGGGTATAAGTAGTAATATTTTCACTACCTTCTATGAAGTCTTGTTCTTTATGTCTGCATGTTCTGAATGATCTGCTTTTACATATGATATTTTTTGCTAAAAATTTACTGAGGGCAAAATTCAAAAATATGTATCTATGCATACAAGGCAATGTGACTAACTGGCCGTTCCTGATCTGCAGATGCTGCTCAAAAACTAAAGCCAGACCAAATGGCTCTTAGACTGTTGTATATCAGCCTTTGTTTTCAATACATGGGTGTCAGAGAAAAGTGTAATATTCAATTTTTATTTTACCTCTGAACTCTGTATTTTGTTCTCTATTGCAGTGCTCAAAAATATTTTGCTGTATTATAGTTGTACCTCAATGCTGCAAAAATGTGTATTCTGTTAATTTTGTTACATTTAGTACCACAGAAATCAATAGTGGAGGTGGCACCTATTATAAAAGAGAATAATGTCATATTAGTAGGAAGATCCCAGCATTTCTTTCATGTTGTCATGCCAGCAGAATTCCCTACAATAATCACAGCCACTGTCAGAGGACTGCTTCTTACAACGTCCAGGTAACCTTGACAGGGTGTCCAGTCATTCAACAACTTTGTCCTGTTATTTTATATTATAACTGTGCTACTCTGCTGTTTATTTGATAGATGTTTAAAACCTGCAGATAGAAGAAAAGCTGCTTTAAATTGTTATTAGGTGGGTGATGAGCTCTGTCCCATAAATCAGCAAAATCACTGGTGATTCTGCAGCATCTGTTTTTCCCCTTCTATACCACAGGGAACTTAGGATAAAATTTATAAAATTCAATTAAGGTTTCATTTACTTCATTGAATGTACAGCCAAGTCTATAGAACATGGTCTACTCCTAGCTCTGCCATTTTTTACCACTGTATCTGTGAGTCAGATTTATTGCTTGTTGTTGTGCTTTTCTCAACAGGAAATTATTCTGATGCTTAAATTCACACAGATTTTAAATGCCTGCTGGTCAGGGAACAAAAAAATGGAGGAACGAGAGTGATCTCTGGGTTTCTAATTTTTGTATGCACAAGCCAGGTAATTGCATCAGTTGTTAGTTTTGTTAAAAGGCAGACTAGATGATGCAACAAATATGATGACATGAAAGAAACTCCATGGTTTGCTCCTTTGAGGTCTTAAGCAAAGAGGAACACATGCACTACTGGCCTGAATTTGGTTTACTGGTCTTTCATTTCCTAATCTGAATGCTTAGGATCAGTCAGTGTGCTAGAAATCCTACTGGACTCGCAGCTAGTGTGTCTGCAACACTTCTTTCAGCAAACACAAACCAAGCTTAAGGGCCTGGAAAACAGTACAGCAATTTGCTGGCCCAAAAGCAAAAATAAACCGTGCACAGTATGTCACATCAGCTCTTAACTGTCTCCAGGAAGTGAAATGTTTGACAGGGAAATATATTTGCTTGTGGCCTCATTTGATTCATGTTTCAAGGAAAGAATTGAAGTCATACCCCCAGTGGAGCACTTACATCAATCAAGGGGAGGATACTCCAAGATGTCATCTTCCTGCACCCTCCTCCCTGCTTCCCTGTGAAGGCATAGTGCCATTTAAGTGAAGGAGACTTTAGAAAATGGGTACAATGTGTTTTTTCTGTGTAGGCCAAATTGGATAGGATGAGTTAGGTGTAGAAATCTTTCCATACTGGGAGGGGATGGTTTAATTGTGGTGGATTTCTTTGCACTTAACTTTCCACTCCTTGTCTCAATCTAGTAGGAAAGCATGCAGAAATATTAGTAGAGGCTTCCACAATGTTTGTATAAATTTGGAACAACTCAATAAGGAGGCTGTGAAATTACGAGTCATGCAAAAAATGTATGCCAGAAGAGACCAGGTCTGGAGTGTAGAAGGTGATTTATAAAATACAGATGATAGAACACAATCTGGTTTCTAACTTCTGATTAGGTTCCTGATAGTTTTCTCCATCACACTGCCAATCCTGTTAAGGAAATCCTCTTGACTAAACTTGGTGTTAGATTCCTTGAGATAGAATAGTAAAACTTATGCTTAAAAGTAAAGATAAAATTTTTAGAGACAAATGGAAGAAATTTATGATGTTCTAGTGTTCTTTTCTTTGTCTCACCATCAAGTTCCACTATTTTTAACTTTGTTCTTTTTGGCATGGGGAGTATCAGACCCCTGTAAGAAACTCACCACAGCCCCTCTCCACACTGTTGTAATTGATGGGGAGGTAACTCCAGAACTTCCTTAAAGATGTATTTGTGTTTTTGTGCCCTAAATATTTCTCAAGCTATTTTAAGTAGGCAAGCAGATATGCTAATGTACTAAAAATAAATATTTAAAAATACATGACCTCAAAATACCAATCCATGAGAAGTAGAGGGTAAAAGGACCTTTAAAAGGATCTTTTCCTTGCATCCTACCCTGAACAGAGCCTCAGATTTATAGACTTGTGGTTGAGGCAGATGTAGACTGAGCTGCCACCTGACATGGCATCACAGGAAGGCCCAGAAAATTTTCAGGTTTCTTGTACTCTTGGCATGGGTGTTGAAGCTCTCAGAATAGCATGGGGATTTCCAATCTGTTCTTAGTGAGACTGTACAGCTCACAGAGGCTGCCTTATGGATCACAACCCATGCATAGGAGAGGTCTCTTATACAGTTGTGGCTACGGCAGGAATTATATTTTTGTGCAATATTAGCAAAATTGCTAATAACGGCTAAAAAAGACTTCAATTTTACTTGCACAGAATCATATTCCTCTTTTGCAAAGCATGAATCCCGCTATCAGCTTGTTCTCTTGACTTTATTTACTCCCTTTCTGCTCTTCTCATTTTGTTTTGTTTTGTCGTGGGTTTGGTTTTCTTTTTTCTCATTTTTTTGCCTTCACAGTAAGGAGACAGCCAGCTTTCTGTGGCTCACCAGTTCTCCATGGAGCAACAGGAACCAGACCACAGCTTGGGCACCTCAGCAGGCTCTTCTGAAAGGAGCATCAGACAGAGTATTAAAGAAGGGTGTGTTCTCACGGTTGCCCAGCACTATCAACACTAACCAGCAGGATGATCTGGATTTCTGCAGCCTGTGCCAGATGGCCCCTGACTCCAGTCTTCATTGCAGGTCTGTGCTCTGTGGTTATGGCAAGACTTTGTTCTGAAATAGCTGCTTGGGTTTTGGAATTCAGGCATGGCCCTCTTATTTGTATATTTCAAGCTGCAGGTTTCAGTTGAATCCATAAGCAGCAAGCAGCTGGGTTTAATAGATGAGGACAGATTTCCCCAGGTATTTAAAAGCTGGGCAGAATGATAATGTTTACAGGCAGCTTGCTCCATTCTGAATGAAATCCAGAGAGATCCATTGCTTCAGGGCTTACACACTGCAATGCACATACAGTCAGAAATTGAATGTTTATGCCCCACATAAACCGAAATGTTTTGCCTAATGAAAATGCAGAGGATTCTACAATAACAGTGAACAATGTGGGTTTTAATTTAAAAATCAGTGTTGCAGAGAACTCAGTATCTTAATGAAAGCTTATGGTCTTAAAATCAAAGCCAAAATCTGTCTTTAAAATTTGTGCTTTAGAGCTTTCCTGTTTTGAAGATAAACAGTGTTTCATTAAAAGACAAATATCTCCAAGAAAACAAATTATGTAAATATATGACTCTGTTTTTTCTTATGCTGAGGGTTATATCTAGTCTTGAAATACTTCAGAACAGAGATGAGAATTGCCATATTAAAAAAAATGGCATAATACAGCAAGGCAATAGTCCAGCATAAAAACAGGCAGTGTTTGGGGGTTTTTCTGAGCAAATGCATCACTGATTCATATGGAATACACTCCTTGTTACCAGGACATAGTAAGCTTAGTTTCAGCGGTTTTCTAGAGTTGCAAAATGTTGAACTAAAGGTTCATTTTAGTCGAAGTGGGGCAGCTCATTTTTCTGTAAATTCAACTTCTCCTTTGTCAGTGATCTCGATGTATTGGGGAGACCTGTCAATTTAATGAAGTAGCAAAGCCCAAGAGCAGTAGAAACAGGGGCTTGAATGCTGGAAGTGACAAAGGAAACGAATTCAAAGATCCTCTTTAGAAGATAAGGGCTCCCTTCCCTACTGTTAGAGGGAGCAAGTGATCTGTAGTGATGCCTCCTTGCTACATAAACCATTTTCAATGCAAGTCTCTCTACTAACTCAGTCACTGTTTTCTGGATGTTTTGTGACACCACAAAGCAGCTGTTCTTTTACTCTTCTGACTAAGATATTTATATTCAACCCTGACATTTTAATCTAATAAAAAAAAAATCTTTCTACCTCCTTGCAGTATAAACAGAGAACCTCTATATAATGGGCATCTGTGGAATATGGAATTAATCCCACTAGTGCGGAAAAACCTTCATAAGTCTCTTGCGGCTTCATCACTCTTTGAGTTATGAGGTCTTCCTCTCACTTGTGGGATAAAGTCCAAATCCCACAGAAGCTTATTATGTGTCCACTATTTATTAAAACTTCATCATTTAAAACAAAACACTTAAGAAAGACACTGGGAAACATTTAAAATCAAAGACGCTTCAGTCTGAGGAATATTTGTTATATTTGAAGGTTTTTCAAAGTAGAGAAGAAAAAGTTCATTTTAGTCCTGATAACCACTGAACTTGCTGCTTCTGATTATTTTTCCTTTTTTCCTTTTTCTCTATGGAGAGATTCTGAATGTTTTTCCTTTCTTTCCTACATGATTTTATAAATCTTTCAGTATCCCTCTGAAGACTTACTTTTCTCTGCTTTGCAGCCCAGTGACTAGAGCCATTAACGATGAGTGAGAGCCCTTGTTTCCTGGCTTATGGTCATAAATGTATGTACTTGCTGTACCTTGATTTGCAAAAAGGCCTGTAAGTGACACTCCCTGTTTTGCAGAAGTGTAATTTCACACAAATATTCTAGCTAAAGCTTAAACCTAGTAGTTTAGCAATACTGACTTTTTTCTACCAAGGCCATTCTGGAGCTAAGAAGATTGGGCAGGGGATAGGAAACCTGTTTGATTTAAAACTCTGTGATGTACTCTGTCGGGGAAAAACCCTCTTCTTCCCTTTCCCTGCTTTCCACCAACAGATCTTTTTCACCTCTATTTCTTTATGGTGTTTCTGTACCTCAAATCAAGTAGAAGCTAAAGTCCACCAAATCACTTGATGTAATGCAAATTAACACATCTGCTATGTTAGCTATTTAATCATTTCACTGGAGTGATCAATTTATTATGTAGGTTTAAACAAGAATCTTAAGTTACTATTTTACAAAATCAGCATAAGAACTGATTAAAAATATATTTTAATTGTCTTGCCGTTAAGCCACATAAGTGCTATTGTTACTGATATATTAAAAATAGTTTATTATTCCTGGGTTTGAAGCATTTATCCCTATTTCTACCGATTATAAATGAGTAATTGTTATCACCTGTATAATTCCCCCTTTCCCTCACGTAGCAGTAAGTAACTAATTCCCAAAAAAGTTGTGAAGAACACTATCTTACAGTTAAGGAACCTAAGACAGATTCTCACAGAATGACTACCCCAGTGTCACCCTGTACTGCAGTGTCAGAGCTGGGATGAGAAGCCAGAAGTTTCTGACTGCAAGCCCTGAGCTCATGGCATGGCTCCTAAGGTAAAGTCCCAATGCTGTGCATGGAAATAGGTACAGACTTTTTCATCATCTTGCAAAAGAGTAATGTTGAGGTGAGAATATTGAAAAATTTGTATGGTATGTGTGGAGCAGATCTGGCACTGGCACCTTTCTGAATCTTTTCAGACACCTGAAGCTGCAGGGGCTGTGTTCCCTTACTGAGGGCAGATGAAAAGAACAGTGTGGCTAAAAGGTGTATGCCTGCAAGACTGATGGTGTTGGAACTGTTTACCCTTTAAAAAGTAATGTTCTGGTAAGAGAGCAGACAGCCTCTGAGGAGTGGGGAGCAGAAGAGGATTGCTTCACCCTTTGGAAGGCTGTGGGCATGATGTATCATTCTTTACCTCTGGAAAAAAACCCAGGTCAATTTAAATAAATTCCAGGGGAGCAGCCAAATCTTTTGTGCATGCTTAAACTCTGAATCTCTTACCTTGTTCATATGTTCTTCCTGTTAATCACTTTTCTTTCCTTAGCCCTAATAGGGAAAACAGGATCTGAATTTAAGGCAGATGGGGGAATAAAGAACAAACAGCCATGTCTGCTGCCTATTTCTACAAATACTTCTAGAAGGGTTACTTCTAGTCTCCAACAAGAAGTCAGGGTGGGCCTGCTTTTATGAGAATCTGCGAGATTTATGGCAAAAAGTGTATAGCCAGACAGAGAGCTTCAACTAGACAGATCTTTCTGCTCAGGCTTTGCTGATGAGTGGGACTGAATTAGCACAAAATGACCCTTTTATTCTGCTATAGCATGGATTTATATTCATAGGGGCAGATCCTCAGTAGGGGTAAATTTTCTTAACTCTTTCAAAGGACTTGAATTTGGCTGTTTGAGGTTTGTTCCTGGCAAAAGGTGAGCACATGTTTTCAAGCTCCATGACTTCATCTGTCAAACCCACTGTCACCCTGTGGTGCCCCCAGTCTTTAGATTTCTTGCATTGCTTTTCAGTGATGTTGAAACAAATTTCTATCTCTTGCAAAGGATATTGTTGTAGACTAAATGTAATAATATTTTGGATTTAATTATTTTTAGGTGTGAAAAATTTTGGAATGTGATGGGAAGCAACCGAGATAAAATTCTTTGTTTTTATTTTGAATTGTTTTGCCACCTTCAGCAGTCATATTTTTTATTTTTCATTGCATGAATAATTTATGATCTATGCATTATTTAAAAAATAAACAAAACTAGGGCAATTCTGATGACAGTGTTCAATTTTTTCCCTCTGCTGCACGCACAAGCACATAATAGTAATAAACATAAAATGTACATAAAGTCAGTTTTTAGATTAAAAGAACAGAAAAGGCAAGCAAAGCATGGGATGCAGAAGCAACAGGAAGTGAAAAGGTGGTGAGAGTGAAACAAGAATGTAAATCACATTTTTTATGAGTGGCCACCCGGACGACAGAGTGCAGAAGCAGACCGGGTTGTTGTGAGAAAAAACAATGAAGAGTGCACATGTAATAATACAAAGTGCCTAAGTGAGGGGTAGGGCCAGGGCAGTGCTGGGGAAGGCTATGGTCAAGCAGGGCTTGGAGAGGGCTCATTGCTTACTCTGCCTCCTGCTTTTTTTGTGCCCTTAACCCCCCTTTCCTTTTTTCTTAAACGAGATTGGTTTTGGTAGGGATGGTCCAAAAAAGCACCCTCTTGAACAATAAACACTAATGACTGTGGTGGTCCTGTCAGCTTTGGATCTTTGTAAAATAACCAGTGATCCACAACATTTTCTGGAATTGATTTCACAGGCTTTCCCTCTACATCCTCACTGACAGCCTGGAAAAAAATTTCCCCTACCACCATCAGTGAATGCTATTCGTTTTCCCATTATTGTAAATTTCTGCAGGCAAATAGTCCTAAAGAGCAACTCCTTTGAAACAAAGGTGATTTTGCTACTGAAGGAGTAACAAATCAAGTATTAGGCTCACAAACTCTTAAATTTTGAAAAGAACACTTGCAAATGATTAAACAGTTATGCATGGCAGTCTTGAAGCTTTGACGATTTATTCAGACTTTGTAGCCTATAATAAAACATAAATTTTTGTTAATAGTGGCATAAACCATATTAGGGACATGGTTTAGTGCTGAATTTGGCAGTGCTGGGTTAACAGACTTGATGATCTTAGAGGGCTGTTCCAACCTAAACGATTCTATGATTCTATGATAAATGTAACATTCTCTCCTGTTCCCTCCCCCCCTTTTTTCCTAAGTGTAGGACTTCCAAGATTTTTCGAAGCAAAAAAGCATCTGTTTTTCTGTATGTTTGCTTTTTTTATAGACTTCATAAATCCAGCAGGCCTCTATTTGGACCACTAGGCCCTTTCAATAGAAGCATGTTTTCACTGGGATTTCCACATTCATAATTATTCCTCTCGTTTCTCTGCTGTGAGAAGACAAGCTGCTATTTCATTGCTTTGGGGAAGTTAATAATATGGTAGGCAAAACATCAGGAAAAATTATAATGAATGAACCTATACAAATTGTAGGGAAACACATGCTGCTGTTATAAAATGTTCCCATCATAAATCCCAGCAAATCACTCTCTGCACAAGTGAATAACTTTTTAACACATAAACACTCAATTAATTAAAGGTAATACACTATATACACTCAAAGTAGTGTGACACAGAAAAGACAGATTCAAATAATGGCATTCAAGATTGTAGGCCCAGTCCTGTCTGCCACACTCCTCCTGAGAGATTTGGGAATAATAACACTCCAAAGTAACTCTCTTCTAGACCTGAAGTGAAAATGAAGTTCTCAAGCCTCAGTGCTGCTGTACTTTATTATTGCATTCACTTAAGGCATAAGTAGGAAACTCCTTACTTTTTTTCTCACCTTATTTCAGACATACAGAAAATGTTTCTTGTAGGTCACCATCCCCTCCTCCTCCTTCTCCTCCTCCTCGTCTCCCCTACTATTTCTTATTTTTTTAAATGTATTTCTATCTTGCCCAGGATCTTGGAAAATTATTTCTTTTAACAATTGCATTATTTTCAAGGACAATGAATTTACTGATAGTGTCTTTTCCAGCTATAGCTGTGGTTCAACTTCACTAAGATATATCTGTTCATTTTGAGAGCCAATTTGGTTAGAATTTGCTGTGACTATTTAAAAAATATTGTTTAAATAAATTTTTCACTCTATAAGAAAAAAAAGGAAGCACAAGGGAAAACAAACTTTGAAATGTTTTCAGTTTTGATTACATTCGTGTCAAGATCAGACAGAGACTTACCAAGTGTAGAAAAATAACCAACTTGTACTCACATAGAAAGGAACAAAGCAAGGTTCAATGTTCCAATGCAGGGGTTATTAAGTTTTTTCCAGTTTGCTGCAACAAGAGTCACTGAGAACAATCCACCAAAAAAAAGTTAAAAGTAGTTACTTGAATCCAAGATTTTGCATTCAAGAATACTTATATTCACATACCTGCTTGAAGCTAAATGATATTGCTGTATGACTGGACCAGTGTTTGTATGTTTTCACAGGGAGAAATATAATGATAGCCCATTTTTATACTGAATTTTAAAGATAGAATGGGATAACTTTTTAATTATTTGAGGGTTTCTGAGATCAAGGAACTTTTTCCATTTACATTTAAACTGTATATTTTTAGTATGGCCAGACGCTATGTGTAATATATAATAGAGATTATGATTTGTCATGTAACTGTGGCCAAAGAAAAATTAACATTTNTCCCTCTCCCTCTCCCACAGTTCACATTAATATCTCCTACAATCATGGAGGAGTCTTATGGGGTAAAAGTACACCGATGATTTTTGAAAATTGCTGAGGAATCCTTGGTCATCCTAGGAGAGGGGTGTGGTTATTACACAACCTAACAATAATTAATGGCCTTTACAGGCCCTTGCTCAATATTCCTAATTTAATCTTAGTGTATCCATGTTACTTTGTCAGTCCTTGGAACCGATGTTTATAGGGCTTCCTAAAGTGTGTAATGGAAAAACTGCTGTACTGAGCACACCTGTTGGGCTCAGCAAGCCTGGTTATAGATTATGAAATTTCATACAAAATTTCAGTGAGTTTCAGAGCTTAAAAATGACCCTTCATGCTTGGCCACAGATCTTTTAAATGATTCCTAAGTATTTAGGCTGTTTACAGGTTTGTTGGTTGCTACAAAACTTTTTCCTGTTAAACCTTATCCTTCACGTATGAAGTTTGTTTCTAGAATGTATTCCATTACCCTGTCATTATTAATCATATTTCATATTTCATATTTCATATTTCATATTTCATATTTCATATTTCATATTTCATATTTCATATTTCATATTTCATATTTCATATTTCATATATATGTTACTCTCTCAAGAGCATCTATTTTTAGCCATGGAAGTTGTTTTATATAGTCATATTATCCAATGATGGGTCTTTCAAGCCAAATGTAACACTTCCAAACAATCTTTTCAATTAAAGTTATACTGATACTGCCAGTAACCACTGGCAAATCCACAGGGGAAGTGAAAATGACTTGATCCAGTCCTAGATCCTGTCAGCTAGTGATTACCTAAGGAATGGATCCTCTGAGAGTCCTTTATCTCATTTTTAATCTTTGGCCTTCACACTGCCCTGTGTTAAAAACTTCCACTGTTTAGTTCTTTGCTATGTGAAACTTGATACCTAAAGTGCTGCTGGTGGTACTCTACTTTGTGTGTTGCTGTGCATGTCATAATGTTAATCTATTTTGTTCTTATTTTATAAAAAAAAAGGCTGAACGTTTGAGGTTAAAATTATTGTAAAATTTAGGCACAAAACAAGCCTAGGAAATGCATGTTGTAATAAGGACTTTATGGAGTTATACAAACAAATTGTAAAACTGAGAGAATCAAAAATGGAAATCACTCCACAATCTTTAACACTGATTAACAATATCATATATTTGAAGGAGTAATAGATGACAAAAACAGGACAAAAGGAGATTTAAACACGGACTATACATTTTACTGAAATGAAACTTGAAATCATTTTTGTAAGGATTTCTCATTAATAATATACCATTAAATATAAGGAGCATACTTTTTTATCGATTTCATGATTATTTTTTACTTCTGTTTTTCCAGAAATCTCATCCAAAACTATTAATACTTTTGAATTGTTTATAACCTGCACTGGTAGAATTGCAGTGGTAGAATTTGCTTTACCTTATTCATTTCTGCCATTGGAAAGTTAGAAACCAGATGCCTCTTGAATAGTCTTACAATCTATTCAAGACGGAAAGAGAAAATGCTGTGTTGAAAGCCAGTAAAACATAATTCCCTTAAATGAAATAACTGGGAGAACTTTAGGTAGGGAGTGTGTGATTACATATTTGCAATTAAGTTTTCTGTCTGTCAGGCCAGAATACACAAGCCATCCAAACTGCTTTGTTCAAGGCTGAGTTGGAGCATCTGTCTATGCTGTGCAGGTAACTCTGCACGTGCAGTGAGTAGCTTTGGGTAGCTGCAGAAGAGAGAGCCAAAAGTGAGAGTTTGCTATATGTGCACATGCACATACAGATTTTGACATTGCTACAGAACAGCAAGAGGAAAAAAAAGGAAAAGGAGCCACTCAAAGAGGAGTTGTCCTGCCACAGGCGTTTGTTAAACTGAGAACCAGCCCTCTGCTCCTCCACTTGGAAAAATTCCTGGTGAGGAGATGACTTGCTATGGATTTGTGAGGTAAAAGCTTCAACGGAAAATAAAATCTGGCTTCTGCTGCCTGGGTTGAGGCTCATTCCACTTATCCACTGGCATGACCTCACTGGGAGTGGAGTCAAAAGCCTTCCTTGGTTGATGCAATCTGCCACTGCTGCTTATTTGCCACCTTCCCTCCTGTCCTCAGGGATTACCTGGTCCTCCACCCACCATCAGGCAATAACTCCTTCACGGATGATGCATGTAGGCAGTCACTGATGCCAGTGATCAGACATTGGAAACTCAGCCTTCCTGGACAGGATCTTAGCATGGTCCTTCCTGCCACAAAATGTCAGACTGAACTGGAGGCTGACAGTGTCCAGAGCTAGAATAAAATGTTTTAGCAATAAAATCTTACATCAGAACATATAAAAATACCTTTCAAAATCCCTCTTCTGGGCACTGTAACAGATTCATCTGCCCCAGATGAGTGGACAGTGAAGTATTTCCTCCTTCTGCACTCCAGGTCTCCATGGTGAGCTCAGATACCAGACTGATGTACAACATCTCAAAGTCTTTTACACTGTCCTCTTGTCATTGTTCAATAAATTTTCAGAGTGCAAAGTAACAACTAAGAAGTTACATTTGCCTGCATGATGACAAAGTACTTATTATAAAGAAGGAAGTATGAATTGTTATTTACCAATAAAACTAGTGTTTTACTATTAGTGTAGTAACAAGAATAAAATATATCAGAGCTAACAGTTCTGTGGGAAGCAGGTTTTATTCTTGTTGTTAATAGTTTTTATAATGATTTGAACTGCTTTCTTTACACAGTCTTCCAGATGCTCCCAAAGGAAACTTTTTCCTTGTTTAGTGCCTCCAAGTTTCTTGAAATGCTTGGATGAATGGTCCTCTGTAAGAGCCAAAGATTATTTTATCCATCAAACTTCAGAACATTAAAAATATCCCATCTGGTTAAGTAGTGACTTGATTTGGGGTCATTGTGAAGTAAGTTTTATATAGTTTGCTGGGAAGGGTCTGGTGTTCACTGTGCTGCAGAATATTGCTGAAATATAGAAATTGATACATTATTATGTCACAGAAAAGGTGCATATACATAAGCAAATGCCAGTTCCACATTTATTATGAAATTAAACAGGGCCAAGGAACTTCCTGGATACTGGAACTCAGACATCTATACTGTTAAATTGGCCCTGGTCAACATGCACTTTTCTCAAGCAGTTCCCATGTTCAACCTGGAATTTAACTAAGGTGCAGGATTAACAGGGAGTTTTCATTTGGTCATTTCTTTTTCAAAGGCTAAAAAGTTTAGTGGTATGGAGTCAGGACAGCTATATGTATGTTTCATATACTTGTGAAGACCTTGTATGTATAAAACATGCATATTTCATCAATGATCTTAAAAAATCAGACATTGGAAGCAAATATTTGAGTTTTCAAATTTTTTGGTGAAACAGCCAGCAACTGCTTTCAGGTCATTGGAGTTATCTGGGATGTGATTGAGAAGGATAAGATAAGATTTCCCCTTGGCAATTGTCTAATGAGTGTTGATTGCACATGTGTCTGTGTTTGAAAAAAGGACCATCCTGAGTACTGAGGTGAAAAACTTGTACTGATGGTTGCACGTAAAGTAAGTAATTAGTGAACATATACTAGTCGATATAAAAGATACTGACAAGTACTAATGTTTGTTTCATGAAAGCATTCCACGGTGGACTCTATTTTTCCCATCAGGCTGTAAATTTTGGACAGAAAATGTTGATTGTTGAGAAAAGATGTTCTTTGTTGTCAGTGAATTTTATTTGTTTCTGTTAAAGCCAAGACAACAGAAGTAGAAGAAATGTCACTGTAGATAATAAACTCTTTAAAGCAGATGAACGTGCCAAGCTGCTTTGCTGTCTGTTTGCTCGTAGCTGAATTCAAGAACAAGAAGATGATAACTAGTAATCCAGGCTATGTCCCTATGAAATCACATTTCCAGTCTCATTTATGTGCTTGTCCAATACTTACAGAGACCACGGAGCACCCACTTCCACTGAGAATTAGATGATATCATATCATAGCCTTGCCTTTTGTAGATAGAACAGTAAGAAGAGCTAAGACCACAGGAAGTGACCATCATAGACTAGTTTATACATAAGTGGAAAGTGGAAGAAATTGATGTAGGAAAGATCCTTTTCAAAATCTAAGTTTCTTCTTAACATAACCTTAGTTCTGTTTTGCTCATCTGAAATTATGTTACTCATATATACATGTATTAATAATATTTTTAAGCTGCTTTAACCACAATTCTAGCTAAGTTAAATTTTTTGTGTTTAGCTAATAAAAATGTACATAGAATCAGCTTTGAGTGAAAGTACTGGCAAAAGTAGATTCTGTTAAGTGTTTGGTTGTGTTAAATTTTTAGATTTTCATGTTTCAGAAACACACATGGAACCAAGTTCAGTGAAGGTTCTGCAGATAGAGACAATGAAATCATTATTACTGCCAATCAAAAAGTTAGATGATTTTTAAAACACTTAAAATTGTGAAGCAGAAAATAGAGTGGTTGGGGATGTGTGAAGACTTAAACTAGAATAAATTATTTTTCTATGTTGATCATATTCAAATGCAAATATTTTTTCAGAGAAAAAAAAAGATGACCCTCCCCATTATCTCTAACAAAACGAGATTTCATCATGAGGCAAAGCTTTTAGTCATATTTTACTTGTTATCCAATATTGTAGATTGGAGGTTATAATAATAATTAAATCCATTATTGATTCATATCTAATCTCTATGAAATCTGACAATAGTGACAGTAAGGATCCTTTTGAAAAAAGAAAAACAAACAACAAGACCCACGTAGTACATGGGGTGAAATTCTGGTCTTGTGGAAGTAAATAGTAAAACTCCCGTTGACTCCAAAGGGGTCAGGATCTCTTCCCCTTTCCCTCCACCCCCAGTGTGTAACCACAGCTGTGCTTTTGCTAAGCCACATGCAAGAACAACTTATGAATCACATCTGGTGACCCTGTTTGGCATCTCAGCAGAGAAAACATCAGGAATATTAACCCCTTTGTTACATAAATTTTTTAAAAAAAGACATTTGGGGTCCTTGGATAATGCAAAAACTAAGAGAAAGAAAATAAAAACAGAATAAAAATATTTTAAGGGAATGGAAAATCAGGGCCACAGTAAAACAAAAAAGCTGCTGAGGCATTGTACTTACAAAATTTAAGAATAAACACATTTTTCTTTCTTAAGTTTAGCTGCCAATGTAACTGGATAAATTTCTTTGGTTTGTTTCCACTTGTTCTCACTGACGCAAGCTGGCAACAGCCTTTGTAGAATTTCAGGCTCTTTGGTGTCAGTGTCTTGATCTTCTGTCAAAACCTCTTCGTTTTCCAAGAACCTCTTAATTTTCCATTTCCTCCTTGGCAAAGCTTAAAACCATATCCAAAGGCTGTATTAACATTTTTTCACCTGAGACATTGGAATTTCCACCATCGCTGGACTTCTTTCCCTTTTCTGTCTTTGGAAGATATCTTGTTAAAATCCAGTGTTAATATCCAAGCCTCTGCTCTTTTTTCTTTCCCACCCCCCCTTTTTGGGAGGTGTGTGTATATTTTACTCTGGGAAGGAATTTCAGAGTCTCAAATTTAAATCATAGCTATCTATATCCTGGGCTGGATGAGCCCTTTATATATAAAGTTCCCCAAATAAAACATTTGTTATCAGAATCTAGAATGTAGTGCTGTACTTTCTCACTGACTAGGTATCGAACTGTACCCATAAAGAGACAAAGTCCTGCATTTTAATCGCACTATAAGGTTTTGTGCTAGTAACTTTACATATATGACTTGTCATATGTGGAGAATTTTAAAAAAAGTAGAAAAGTGTACCACACAGAACATCGCAGGCCACTAGAGATAAGAATATGCCAGCCACATCCTCCTGACATCATTAAGGCCATTTCTATCACATTCCCCTGGTTCCTTCTATTTAAATAGATTGTGCTAGGCTGTAGAATATGTTAATTATGTCTGAGGGGTGAAAGGCCCTGACTTAACACATCTGCTGGGGCTTGTGAAGTTGCGGAGCTGAATTTGACAGGACAGACACTGTGTACCAGAAGCAGTGGAGTCCTCTAAATTGTGAATGGTGGTGTATCATCACAATGAACGTGTCTGGTTGAAGTTTAGCTCCCCTAAGAATTTGATCTTTCAACCACCTCTTTTGAAAATGGTGTCTTTGCTGTTTTTTTGTGAGCATCTGGCTGCTTCCTAGTGGGATCATGGCCACAGTCTCACTGGATATACCAGTGTCTAAACCCACTGAAATCAGATGCATCAGAGCATATGAAACAGATGCTTCAAAACTAGTCAGCACAGAAATAATTCTTAAACAATTTAATCTCTTTAATTCCAGGAATCAATTAAAATATAATTACAGTTATGTTAAAATGTACAGTAAAAAAAGAGTAAATTTTCTTTTTTTTTTTCCCAGTCTACACAACAATTTCAGATAATAGAAAAAGTAGACATATTTCAATAAATGGAATACGAAGTTAAAAAGACTACCTGGAAAGGTTAATATAAGATACCTGTATTTTGAACATCTGTGAATGACATTTCTTTTCATATATAGCATGCCAAGTCCTTACAGAGTGCGATGATATCTGTCGACCACAGGGAGAGTAATATAACGATGAAGAAATAGCACTATACCATCATAATGCAAAGAATTCAGTGAATATAGAAGTCAGCACAGGGAGAATTAATAGAATAGATGCAGCAAAATATTTCCATTTATTAGAATACTACTGCAGTTTTTAAGCTATTAACTGTCCAATAATAAAAATATTATTGAACAATGTTGCTTGAGAAATTCACAGTAATATTACACTTTTTTTTAATATTACACCTTTGCCCTGAAGAAAATTCTGATATAGGAATTCAATTCAGTATGAAAGCACATGTTACAGTTTTAATAACCTATGACAGAATTTCCTACTTTTCAAAAACATATTATTAATGTTGAGGTGTGAAGTGTCAGCAGGCACAAGTAGGGCAACCAAGACTGAGAAATGGTTGTAATGGGGTATTTCAATTATCTACATAGAAATTTATCCTTTCCAGTGGACGATTTAGAGAGAGAACTTCTTGACCTCTCAGACTATAATTTTTATAGCAGTTGGTTCTACAGCACACATGAGGGAATGTTACTCGGTCCTATGTAATACACAAGTGTTGGTTCATAAAGTAACCATCGCTGAGCCACTAATTAATGGTGACCACAGCATAATTAAGTTCAACATTCTCAAGGGAGTGATTGAATCAAATGTGGGACTGTGACACTAAACTTTTGATAATGAAATTTTTTTCAAGGGGAAAGTTAGTTAAAAAAACTCTAAAGTCAAAAGCGAGGAAATTAAAATCCTTACACTCAGCATGGAGGCTTCTTAGGCATCCCAGGAGTCACAGAGGAATGAATGCATCTTAACAAAATATAGAAAGCCATTTAAAAGCTAGTACAGTTAGATTGCAAGGTTCAAGGTGTTATTTAAGACAATATGGTAGCTTTCAGAAAAACTGAAATAGAGTCCAGTTCAAGGAAAGGACCAGATATTAAGGAATTTGGGAATTCTGGAGGAAAAAAGCTAAGGTATAAGATAATGAATCATAAATACTGCTGAAAATACTAAGAGTATATGTATTGTATATGTATATGTATATGTATATGTATATGTATATGTATATGTATATGTATATGTATATGTATGTGTCTTGGGAATTGTGTCAGAAAATTGGATGAATCATTTTCTCATCCTTGAGAAGTTATTGACAATACAGATATTAGAGAAAAATTGTAAATAATGCTTGTGTTAGGAGTTGTCAATGAGGCTGGGAGATCTGAAAGAAAATAATCAAAGTAATTCCCTGTCAATAAACTAATAAACTGGAAAACATCAGTACACAAGGCCTTCTAAAAACTCAGATGGAAAAAAGGAGTAGTGGAACTGTGAGTAGGAAAGTACAATTTCATATGATCTGTGATTCTAAGCTGAAATGTGGAACAGCAGCAAATGTTTAAAAAGCACTTGAGTCACTTAGAAAATTGCAGGTGGTTTTAAGTGGAAGAATTAATTAGAATAATCAGTAGGAAAAATTATAAAGTTGCTTTCCTAACTTTTTTGCTTTACTTTAAGCAGAAACAAACACCTTATGAGAGGCTGCTGGAAAAATGAGGAAGCCCTGGCTAAGGGCCAACATGGCATGAACACACAAGAAATGGAGCAGAAAGTGGCAAAAGAGGCGGGAGCTGCTGCCTGACTCTGGATGAAGTGCAGGTCCAGCAGCAGTGGGCTGAAGAATTTCTCTTTCCCCTCACCCCAGTGAGGTTGGTGAGTGATTTAGCATGTACTTGAATGCATCAGGATCTTACCAACAGGCTCTGGTTCTGGCTCCAAATGCAGACATCACACTGGTCACACACTATCTCCGGGTAGCACTCACTGTTTGAACAGCACTATCTCTGTCTGACAGAGACAACTGCTCTAATTGTGCCTGGCAGTCCTTATGCATAAAATGACCCAAAAATTGAATGGCATCATGGTGAGGCCTCAGTTAAATTACGTAAATACTGTTCCTGTTTCCGAATAAATATAATCTTTTCTTCAGTGGGACTTCTGCAGTGCCGTAGCCTGACCTCTTTCAACAGAGTTAATACTGAAATCTGAATTAAAGGCTTGGATATGATGTACACCCAGGCCTTGTTAAACAAGTCTGATAATGGAAACTACATTAATTGAACTGTCTTCTGGAAGGATATAATGATATTTCAGTGTGAACAAACTCCAGGCCCTGTATTTTATAAGCTGATTTTTGAGATAGCTAGTATATAAGAGTGTCTTATATCATTCTGCCTTCTGAAAGATACAGATTCATGATACACTTTGAGAGAAAACCTGACTTTCCAGTGAGAGGAACATAAACTAGAGAGAAAACACATGGCCATTTTAAATAGCTTATGCATTTGTAGAATAATTTTCATGAAAAATATTATGCCCTAAAGGAAACATAGAGCTTGTGGTGTTGATGGAAAGAGCTTACTCGCACTCAGTTTCTGTAACTTGCATAATTCACTTACAGCTTTAGTTTTCATGAATAATGCTGTCATTCCAAAGTCATGTCAACAGTAATGCCTTTACACCAATCCATAACATTGGGTGTTTTGCGTGTGCAAACACGCACTACATGGAGTTACTATCCAGATAATAAACCATCAGACTAGAGACTAAATTCATTTATCTTGCACCTTGACATCCTCCCATACACTAATCCATTTCCACTGGGACTGTTTTTAACAATCTGACCCTCCCAGCAATTAAGAACAGCTGCCATATTTTTTTTAAACAAACCTGCCAGGAAAATATTTCTTGCTTTCCTCACAAACCTGGAATTCTGAGCCACCCTCCCACCCCCAAATTACATTGGACTTATTCCCAGGACATGTAATGTTCAGTCCTGGGTTAATGACTGGTTTAAATTTCAATAACCCACATTTCGTTAGGACCAAAAATATATCACAGTAGAGGTGGGATTCCCCCTTTTCCAACAGGATATGGCCTTTTTTATCTCTGCTAGACTTGCTAGTATATAAAATACTAGAGTTTAAAAGTTAAAGTTCTGTAGGTGCTGGTTAATGTTTTAAAATATTTTGTATTGGGCTGCTGCCTACAGCCGTGACTACAACTGAGGCCCAGTGAAGAAGCAGGAGGTCAAAGATGTTCCTCACCATGGGCACTTTCTGCTCAAAAGAGGGAAAGAAGAGAAGGGAGTTGGTGAAATTGAGTTAACTATAGTCCTGCAAAAGGTTAGTACCAAGCTGCAATTCAATGCCATGACCCAGCTCCTGATCTGCTGTCCAAGCCTCATGAAAGCCTCAGCTCCGCAGTTAAAAATAGTAGTTTTAACTGCATTTTCCAGTTGAAGCTGGGGCATGTGAATTTGTGATCTTTAGGCAATATGGCTTTATAGGCACTGAGAAAAGTGACTCCAGCAAAGAGCTGAAAAATCCTGCTGCAATGGGTAAACCAGCTTATTTGTGTCATGATGTAAAACACCTGCTGGTGTGAAGTGGCCTGAAGATTTTATTGCTGCTCCATGGTCAACTTAACTCATGAAGTCAGACATTTGTGACTCATGTGCTCATCTTATTCCCACCAGCACCCAATATTTCTTTTATTTTCTCTGTTGAAAAGATATCAGTGCTGGTATGTTTTTTCATTTAATCTTCACAGTGACCTGTCAACAGAATTGAATTGATGTTTCCTACTGAGATGTGCCTGCCATGGTGTAAATAGTCTCATAGCAAATGACAAGTCTACACTTTGGGTACAAGGTGGTTTAGAGGACAGAGAGTAGAACATAATCCCCCACAAGAGGAGTAAAATGGCTGTTTAATCACCACGAGTTGAGGAAAAACTATCAAACCATATTCTTCAGTACAGCGTGGGTGTTTTCCTCATTAAAGCAAGGGAGAAAATGGCTTGACTGGCCTATGAGATGATGATAGGTGTGATCTATGATAGGTGTAAATGGTGATGAAACGAAGGCCTCCTGCTCTATGGCCTTTCACTGCTTTAGAATGATGGATTTGAACAAATTTTTGCTGTGGTCACCTCTGGCCATGGTGTCAAACTCATAATGCACAAAACTACACCATCTTGAAAGACACAGGGAGTTGAGACCATCTCTGCAAGGGTTGTAGCAAGTTCAAAGTAGTGAAGAAGTGACCTTCAGAATATGCAGAAGTCTTTGGCCCATGCTTTTGGCATATCAGCAACATCTCAGATTTTTTCTTAGCAGATGGAAATGAGACCAGCTTCCTAAAACTGTCAGATAACAACAAAGTACTCAGCTTTGCATGCGGATATTTCTCCTTTGTAAAAGTAGATATTTACATGTAGCTGGTTTTTTTGTTTCATGCTTTCATGACTTTGTTTTCAGCAAATCATTAAAAGAGTGATGACTTACTGCACCGCTTTTTAAAATCTAGTCACAAACCACAATTGCTGACAGGAAATGGAATGTTTACTTGAGTTTATTATACAAGGGTCTGGATATGAGCTGTGGGATTTTTACACCTCATAGCAACGGTATTACAATTTATTTACATCTTCATGTTGGCAGCTGCACAAACTCTTATGAAATAGGACAATCACACCTTAGGGAACAGTAATTATAGGCAAAGGTATAAATAGTATAAAGAAGTGCATGCATTTGGCACTTAAGTTGAAGAGAATAGAAACTATTCTGGCAAATCTTCAAAAACATGGACTCTTGTTCATTATGAGGGCATGAACTAATTAAAAAGAACTTGTCAGAATCAGCTGCATGAATAAATTCTGGTCAGTTCTGGCACAGTTGAGCTCCAAACCCACGAAGAGCAAAGTTGTTTTAGTGATGTCATAATTTGGACGTTCAGAGTATGATATCATTTTTGACAGAATTAATGCAGAATTAATACCATATGTATAAGCACTAATAGGTATTGAATTGAACACCCAGTGATAAGTCTATGTTGGTTTCCAAAGTAACAGTCTGGTTTTTTTCTTCAGAATGCTTACATTAATATAATGTCAGAAGGCAAATTCAAAATACATTTCAACAATTTTATAAGAAAGCATAAGTTTTACATCTTTACCTCTATATCAAAAGACATTTAATAAGAAAACTTCAATTAAACTTCAGTTTGATTTTTAATAGTGACAGTGTCATAAGAGAATAATTTTAAGGCGACTGGAAAAATTGTCACCATTTGATAGCTGGGTGGAGAATTCCTCTGAGAATTAGTGGCTTCATTTATAAACAATTTATACATACATACATACATACATACATACATATATATGTATACTATAATATAATATGTTACATATTTTATATATTTATGTATATTTATTCATATACAAGGAATCCCAAAATTAAAATGTAGTTGCATTTTGCAGCTTTTTCGTTCCTAGTTACTGTCAGTGACCAGGTGCTACTCTTCCTCAAGTGCTTTGGCTCTCATCTCCTTCTTTCCCAGCCTTGATATATTAAATTCTTTCACTGTTATCTATGGTGGTTCATAAGGTCTTCCTCTTCAGTTTTTCTTCCCCCCAGGATACAGTTATAGTTTGAGGATTTATGGCTGTAACAGGTTGAGCTAAAGAACTAGTGAACAGATGTAGTGTAAGGATATAGCAAAGCTTGCTGGTGGAGCTAAACATAAGAATTAAAAGCAAAAGTTGACCCTGGGTGAGAGAAGCTCTCTTGAAACTGAAAACTAGTGTAGTAAGCTCAGAAAAGAAATTTAACACCAACAATGGTAAGGGCTGCATGTGAGGAAACTGCCTCCATTCTACATTTATAGGCCAGGGATTTGAACTAAGAAAGAAAAGAAGAAAAATATCATGGAGTTATGAGAAAGTCAGCGCCATATTCAGCAGTAATAGGAAGAATAAACAAATTACTAATTATTAGAAGAGATAGAGAACCAAAGAAGACCTCTCCTTTTGTCCATGTGCATCCCTGGTCTCCCCAATGAGGCTGCATAAAGAAGGCTAAAGATATGACAAAATGGATGTTGAAAAATAAGGAATACCTTCCATGTCAAGAATAATTAAGTAGACGAGGACCCCTTAACCCAGAAAAGAGGCAACAGAAGTACAGTGATTGCAGACAGACAATATCAACTGAGCATATTACCAAGGCACTCCCAGAATTAGTGAAACAAACATTATCATATAAAAATCTCACATCAGATTCAAAACAAATAGGGAAGGAATAATTTAAATTAATTTTCTTTGGGGTGTAATTTTATGGTTGAATTCATTGCCATTGTTCAGGTGTGACAGAAAATGATACAAATTCATTTTAATACTACATGCTGGATATGGATCTTAATGAGTACTACATCTTGGAAATGGTCTTGCTTTGTGTCTGGAAATTATTGTCCAGGCTCTTCTGACAAGCAGAGAAATTGCAAATCAGTATGCCTTCTATTTATTCATGCACTGAACAGTACTTCAATGTGCCTGAGAGAGGGTGGGCATGGTCAGGAGCAGCCATAAGGACAAATTTTCAGTGAAATGGCTTTTTGGTGATGGGGAAATAAGCAGGTTTATCATATGCAATGACTGTTCTCTTTAGGCACTAAGATGGATATGGTTGCAGGGCTGATTTCAGTAAATAAGCAATCTCTCCCACACCATCCTGTGCTGCTAGAAGTGCAGAGCTTGCCCTTCTGATCACAGGCAGAATCACAGCTCAAAGAAAGTCAAACAATGCACTAAAGGTGTTTATTCTCTCTCTCAGCTGAGTGCTTACTGCCAGTAGTCTGGCCCGTGTTAATGCACTTTATGGAAATATTTGTAGTTGTCCATGGTAATGGGTACAGTATGTTCTGGAGAAATATTGGTTTTCAGAAAAGATCATTGCAAATGAAGGCAAGATAATGAGAAGATCTGAAGTCCCTCTCCACTTTCTTGCTGATGATTGAAAGGCAAACTGAAGTCAAGATTATTTTCAACTTCCTAAAATATACCTCCTGATTTTCTTTGACTCCTTTCCAAGTTCTGTGGTTTTAAACAAAGAACAAGTAACTATCTGGAAAGCAAACCAGTGCTCATTGCACTTGCACCTGCCTTGGATTCCACTCTTTTGTTTTCATATTACCCCTCTGGGTTTCTGATAAATTCATAATATGTTCCAGGCTACCTTTTCATCGTCTAGCCACAAAAACACAGATCCGCATGGGAGGTTTCACAGAATGCATTAAGTATGCAGGATTCCTTTTTTGCTTAAGTAAGAAAAGCAAACTATCATTTACAGGGAAATCAGAGCATCAAAGGGGGGAACAGAAAGACTTAATTATACAGTAGCTGCACATTTGTTGCATCTAGAGGAAGGATTTTGCTTTACTTCAATCTTAAAGATTTTAGATGTCACATGCAAGGAAAACAGACAAGGACAGTGAAGAATAAGCATGGTTTCTTTCTATTTCAAAAACACCAAACCAAACTCCTATTTCTTTAGTCCATCCTGTCTTAATTTATGCACTTTAAAATTTAATGGTACTCACAAAACCTGTAACTCTTTCCAGTTCTCGTGATATGGATATTTTTTGATTATGTAAATTCTGAGTGATTTTATTTCTCATTTCATAGGATTTCTCCTAAGCATAAACATAAATATGATTACAATTCTGATATTTCTGTTTTCCCCACTATGATGGTTTCCACACCCAAATTTTCAGTAGTCTCACTTTTTTTATCCCCAGCATATTGCCTAAATGAGAAAATTTTTATGAAGAGGAATGTTTTACATCTGCTCTTAAGCCTGAAAATTCTGGACTTGTTTTGCCTCAGGGAAAGGAATGGGATGGTCAGAACTATATGTGGAAACACTGCAAGATCTGTATCTGTATCTGTGGGTGAAAGATGGCCTCAGTGAAGAAAAATTCTATACTCTTTTTGGGTTAGACAATTTTACCCATTATCGGGAGCAGAAAAACCCATGAAGGTCTTGAGGTAGCCAGGCCACAGAGTAACAGTAACATCTTGTAATGACTCACTTTATGTGTTCATTAGCCATGAATTGGTGTGTGAGAGGGAGAGAGGACTTAATCCTTTTTGGAGACATAGCCCTACTGACTAGCATTGTAATGAAATGTAACTGTATATTTCCCCACAGACTTGGTAACTGAAAGACAGCCCAGTCTGGGATTTTTAAACATGGTATTCAAATATGATTTCATATTCTATTTGGTATGTGTTCCCATTTGTGGCTCTGAAGTCCAGGCTAATGTTCCACTTGGGCTTTACTTAAACTCTTCTTGTCTGTTTCTTACTCTGCTTATACATTGCTTGAACTAATTCTCCCCTGAAGTTCTACTACTATCAACTTATTAAAAAAGTATTATTAAACATGAAGGACCTGGCTGGAATGTCACAGTTTAAATGCAACTGGCTTAATGTGCACTGAGCATTGTGATATGTAAGTGATTCCTCACCTTCTGCAAACATACACCCCCCCACCATACGCACTCCAAAATATGATTCCAGTCTCCTGAACATGGTTGTTAGATATGGGGTTGTACACTTCCATATCACACTGACATTAGAACATTAGTCTTCCAGATGTTCATGTACAAATGAAGGAGGTGCCAGTGACCATGGACTTTTTTCCTGGTCCCTCTGAAGTCGCCTGAAAATTCTCCATAGACATAATCAGCACCATTAGGGCTCTGGAAAGAAGGTAAGACCAATGTAAATACATAATAATGATATTTATTATAATTAAAATTGAGAATATTGTTCAGTGTATCAGCAACATCAGCAACAGGTTATTGAAGATTTCATTTTCCCAGGGAAATAAAATATTTTTCCTGGCATCATATAATTTTCTTTCACACTTTTTACAATGTCCAATGTATTTTAGGAGATTTTTTTGAAGAGGCCTGTCTTTTTTAAGATCCTTTTGATGTGTTTTGTTTAAAATATGTACTTTTAATGGGTTTATTATGCCAAGAGAATGTTAAAAGCACCAGTAGGAAAAAAAGTGTAAACAGATAAATAAAGAATACAAATACTTGGAGTACATGGTTATCCTCAATGTCAATTCAACCATGTTAATAAGGTTCTCTTTGAAGAGACCATGTAACCTTCTTCTGACCTTTAAAAGAGAAATGCCCAAACTTAGTTGAGAATCATATGTTACTTCAAATGAGTAATTTAACATGTTGGCTAATAAACTTGAGCTGCATTTTATTTCAAGTTACATTTTAAGTTTGAGTCTGTTTAGGATTTCCAGACCTTTTGATACATAACAGCTCATTATAAATGTTATGAGAGTTCAGCTGGATATTTCCATCTTTAAGAGGAAAACAATTTCAAGGCTGAGAAAAGAAATGTTAAGTACAACATAGACTTACAAAACAGAAGGCTGACTTGGACATCAAGCACCAGTCCCCTATATGCTAGGTAGCCATAAAAGTCCCACTTCTGAATTGGTTAAACATCTTAAAAAAGAGAATTTTTTACTACAAATGCTGTCTGTGTTTTAACACTGGTCCAGATCCTCTGCTGACATGTAGAACTTGTCTTTTATTTCCCAGCTTAAATGAGCTGGTTAATAACCTCTGGTTTTTGGTTTGGTTTTTTTTTTCTCTCTCCCTCTCCCTCTACCTCTCCCTCTCCCTCTCCCTC
>VYXD01012026.1:888302-958070 GCA_013397195.1 Hylia prasina | reverse complement strand
TCTCCCTCTCCCTCTCCCTCGTCTTCTTTTCTTTTCTTTCCATTGGATGGTATTTACTTTGAGTAGTTCTTCAGCTGCTTTAGTGTTTACATCTTTTAGACTAGGAAATACCAGTACACCATGGTGCACTGGTGTAGATGGCCCGCTTGAAGAATATTAACAGAAGGGAATCCTAATTTCCTTGCTTAAAAATGAGTTGCAAGAGAAAGAAGTGGGCAGAGAGAGTGTTTTCAGATACAGTCAGGAAATAGATACATTGGAGAAAGAGTCTCATTAAGTCCACAGAAAAATCTATCCACTTGTGTTTTGTCAGATTATTGCAAAATATTTGTGTCTGTAGCTCAACATTCATACAAGAATGAACAACTCTCCCTTTGTTCTACTCTCTTTGTTGGTTTGCTCTGCTCCTTTCTTTCATGGATTATAATTTTTTAATGATTCTCTCAAATATTGCTGCAGACTCTTGACTGTTCATTTGGTTTTTAGTTTGAGTGCTGTGTCATCCCAGCTTTCTTTGTCATTAGAATTAGAAATGTGCATTCTCCACTGCCTAGAGGTGACTCTAGCAATTGTAGGTTCAGGGTACTCTTCCCAGAAAGATGACAGAGCTTGAACTTGCCCAGAGTATTATTTGATATAATGATTTCAGGCCATGGGTACTATAAGTAGCCCTTCCATGCTTAAAATATGTCAAAGCACAATTAACTAATTTCTTTACTGTAAAGTAATTTCTCTGTGATTGGTTACTAACACCAGTTCTTCATCTTTGTTCCTGGCATGAACCAAGGGAATTTTATGGCGGTAACTTTTTTTTTTTTGAATAGGTTGCTAAACACAAAAAAAGGAGAGTTTTTTAAACTATTTTTTGCAGTGCTTTTTATGTTTTAAATTTGGTTGATTAAAGACAAAAAATGATGAAGTAGCAATTCAGCATGTCATTATAATCTGAAAAGTCACTATGTCAGAAGTACTTCTCACACCACATTACATCACCACTTACAGAATCACAGCCTCTGTTTATGTGCCTTTTAATGACAGAGAAGAACAATTCTTTCACAAACAAAAACGTCCTGTTAACAGCTGAAGTCACAGCTCAGTTTGCCTCTTGGCTGGGATACACATTCCATCTGGAGTTCTATCAAGACAGTGCAGGGAGGTCTGGCAGCTGAATAATGAACTCTAAGTAAATAGGTCATTACAACACATTGTTTCTGTGTTACTGCATTTCCACAATATATCAGATTGGTTATGAGCTTGCAGCCTGGATTCTCATCTAAGTGGGGTAACTCTACCTCTCCTCAGTTCAGGTGGCAGACATCAGTCTGAGCCAGCAAGGACATTAGTGTTCTTTTTTTGAGCACTTCCTGATCAGGTACAATAATGCATGTGGTAGCATGTATTTAGAAATGTGCTTTCTTTAAGATGAAGAAACCTTGTACTCAAAAACCACTACACAGAATAAATTTAAATTATAGTTTTTAAAGGCTTGCAGACTTATTAGAATCATTCAGCTCCACACAGAGAATACCATGCCACTGCACTGCTAAGAGGTATTTATTATATATATAGTCTGAACTGGATCTGAAACATTAAAAAATTATAAAACTCATCAGTACATATAAATCATTTAAATTTCTCCTTCTGCTCTTATTTATATACGTATTTATGAAAGAAAACTTTTTTCTGTTACCTATTCATTATATTCTAGTTCTATGCTTGCATACAAATTCCATTAATTTTTGCTCCTTGTCTTTCCTGAGAACTCATTTCTTAGTCCGCAGCACACTATCATCTGGATTTTTTCAGAACTGAGGGCTGACAAACCTCTGGTTGTTAATTGTTAAAATTACAATGGGAATTGTGCTTTTACGTCTTTTATTTTACCTGAATAAACCTTTTAAGACACAGGATTGACTCCTTATATCTCAGCTTGAATAATTCGTACTTACTCAGGCTTTATGAATCCCTGGTTTGCACCTTCAGTTTGGCCTCCTAATCAACAATTCCTCATTCTCATTTGAAATAGAATAAACAGATCTGCCCAGTTATCATTTTTGACTGATGTATTTGAAGATACTATGCATTTGAAGCTCATCTCTGCCACTGTGCCTTTGCTCTGCTCTGTGGCTTTGGTGCTTTGCCCCCTTGGCTGCCACAATTAAGCGGATAGAGACACATACTGCGCTACAATCAATGGTAAATACATAGCTGAACTCAATGTGCATTTTGCCATCTGCCAGAAGTCTCTATTTTGCTAACAGGAGAGATTTTTTCTCCTAGTGTTGCAGTCTGAGACCATTTTTGATGGCAAACATCTTTCTTAGACTTCTTGCTCCGCTGTCCACCCACAGTCAACTTGCTTCTTCCCAAATTGCACTCATTGTTTTTGGGTCTGATGGATTCTTCTGTCAGACTATAAATACAAAAGACAAAAACTAATGAAATATAGGGACACAAACTACTTTTTCTTTAATAGTGCTTTTAATTTATTGCCTACTTAAGGTTTATTACTAGGATTCTTCTATATTCAGGCAATTTTAATCAAATTGCACTTCTGTAAAGACAAATATTTCAAACAACACTATGCTTCCTCTTTCTGGGAAAAAAGTACAAAATATGACTGCTAGAATATCCCATATGTAGTGAGACATGTACAGACAGACAGCCTGCCCTGGACTAAATCCTACACAGATATAAACTCTACAATGTGTAGGGAAAATCCTCAGTTATGAATCATTTATGACTGGATGCTCAGATTTTCAATTGGGTTTTTATACACTGTTGGTAAATATTTTTCTCACATTATCTTCTCTACAATGAGCCTCTCCCTCTCTCTTTGTACTCGTCTGTTTCTCCACCAGTGTAGTCTTGGAGGAAAATCTGAGCCTGGATTTTATTTTATTTCCACTCAAATCCTTGAAATGTTGAATTCTTTACTTCAGGGGTTTAAACTAGGCCCTCAAGGCTACCTTGGCAGACTTCCCTGGTTTTTGAGGATGGATTTTTCTGTTTTGTTTAAGAAGGTATCACAAGCAATGACTCTTTAGAACTTTCAGCAGGCAGTAAAAAATAAAGATGACTAATATCTATTTAGCAAGTAATGATGGCTTAGCAATATTTACCACTCTGATTTAGCCTCTCTGGCTCCATTACTTAGGATATTTTCCTGAATTAAATTTCCCTCAGTTCGAGAGCCAGAAGCTGTCCACAGGAAAATAAAAGAAGTCTCAAATACCCCAGAAATAATGATTTCATATTTCTAATAGGTTCCTTTAACTACACAATCAAAACAGTCTCTTGTGCCCTCTAGCACGTGGCATGTCATAATAAAAAAGTTCAAGTCAAGAAGCTAGAGAAATACTGGCTGAACAAATTAAAAATTTTATCTTACTGGCTTTTCATGACGCTTCATTTATGCATATGTAATAATTGGTCAATGGAAGGGGGAGAATCCTTCATCTCTGCAGCTTTGCTCTGGAGCTGAAGTTGATAACCACACTGGGCCTATTTAATGAGGATGTTCATATGAAGTTTGTGGCTGCTTCCCAGCCCCAAAAGGATTGTGCTGTTTTTCCATTTATGTCTAAGTGTCACAATATTTTGTTTCTAAATGGTTAGGTTAGGTCATCTTGAGACCAGCTGTACTAAAGGATTTAAAGACATACAAGAACATGTGTACTTAATATGTTTTTAGCTCTAATTTGTTCCCTAGTATATTTAGTCTAAACTCGCTAGACAAAGCTGTGCCTGGTAATTTTAGTGGAGTTGGCTGTCAGTTTGCAATAGATTTTTTTCCTCCAGAAACTTTGCATTATTTTGATGCTTTAAGATATTTGTTTCTATACATCACTGTAATTTGTCCTTGTAGACATAAAGATATATTCTCCTCCTTTATTGTTTTACGTGACATCAAAATATTTTCTAAAATTCTGCCAGTTTCTGTGGTTTCTGAATCATTAATTTACTTATTAAAGAGGTTGGTTTTAATTTAATAGAGATTTTTTGAGATCCAAAGACAAATTTTAAAGAAAATATAAGCAAAGAAATGAATAAGCATATATTAACTCTTATAGATCAGGTAAGGATTTTTTTCCAAAGCTTTCATCAATATTGTATGTAAGAAAAGTGTATACCAGCTACACATGGACAGCTCAGATTTTTAGAAATATATAAAACTATATGAATATAAAATAATATTATTAATATAATATAAAATCAGAACTGTATTTCAATTAAACAAGAAGCAGATTTTCAATTTCTTATGTACTCTCAAGCCGCTACTAGTCAAAGCTAGAATTTCTGTACCCTGCTAAAGTATACTGTGAATTATTAAATATTTGCTATTCATTGTGTCAGAACTGATTGCTACCAAAAAATGAAGTGTTACGTCTCCTGTGCATTCTGAACTGCAATTCATCTAAGAAAACTTATTCAGGAAATACACATTTCTTCTGGAGTAAAAATATATGTCAGAGCAGATTAAAGATTTCTTTTTCTAGGGAATCTGAACAAGGGCTTGAGATTTCAATAGAAAGGAAGATTCCTTTTAAAACAATAGAAGTTTTGAATCATGCTCCTTCTTGTAAAATACTTTAACATTTATGTAAGAGAAAACTATGCAAGTCATTTAAGTAGTCATTTGAAAGCTTAAATATCCACTTTTTTTTTCATACAGCAAAGAACCTTGAAATTAATAAATTGTTTCTGTAGTTCACTGAACTAGATTTTAGTTTGCAGAAAAATCAGTAAATACAAAGGGCACAGTTTTTTTTCCCCCAGTATATAAGTGCTTGACAATAAAAAGTCATAAGGAAAAACAATTTAAAGAGGCTGGCACAAAGTTGTAGCCAGTTATTCTCCTCGAATCAGGTGCTTAGTTTATAACCATTTAAAGAAACACAAAGTTCAAAGTTATAGTTAAACATTTTAGACCCTTTTACTAGAACTACCTCAGTAAACAGAGAGTGATGTTTGGCATCACTGTGTAACTTTGATTTTTGTTTAAACTCATAAAACATGAATTTCCTGATTTTGCTAGTCCCACTGTACCCAATAATATGGAAAATATTGCTCTCCCCGAACCTTAGATTTTTTTCTCTTGTATAAAATTATGTTCTAACCCTCATGAGCATTGTAAGCTCAGTTGCAAAACCTTATAAATTTACATTTTTTACAGAAAAAAACCCTAAATTTTTCTGTCGAAGTATTGCTTTAAATGTGTGTGAAATGAGTTTTGGTCACCAAAGTGAGAAAAATCCTATTATGCACTGATTAGGAAGTATATAAAGGAATGGATGAGCAATGGAGGAAAGAGATATAACATTGCACAGATATATAGGGTAGAGGGTGTATCTGTATAGGGTTTTCTGAATTTCCTTTATGCACGTACTGGTGGAAGTGAACGTCTGTTCCTGTAAATGGTAACAGAAGAGATATTTAGGTGGAGAATTAAAATTTGCTCAGTTGTAAAACAAAACTTGCACATTAGAAAAGTATGTGCAATGTATTGGACGTTGTGCATTGAAGTCAGAGTCTATTTAAATCATAGGAAACTTTCTACATGCAGCGCATGGGAACTACAGGCACTGCAGTGGGTTAGTGGCCCTCATGGTCTCGTTGCTGATGGTGTTCAGCTGCTTCTGGGAGGGTGTAACAGACAGACATAAAATCTGTCCTGCTTTACCATGGGAAACTTGGTATTCTGCAGATGGAATGTGTTTTCTATAATGAAATGTCCACCTCTGTTAAAATAATATACTAAAAATATTCTGAAAATGTTTGTTAATCTTTTTCAGTTTAGAGGTCTTAAATTTTCTTCAGAAAAGTAGAAAATTTTGGAAAGAAGACACTTCTATGATTTTCTTCAGGAAATTTCTGTGGATGTTTCAATGGATATTTGTTCTTGTTTCCAGTTGAACACTATAATTTAATATTCTTATTATTCGTATATTTTAACCTTGGTAAACCAATGTCCTCAGTGATATTTTCTGGCAATCAAATTATACAATTGTGGATTTCTTGAAAAGGAATTTCTGTTATTCTGTGTGGTTGTTCCAATTTTTTCAACTGCCATTCTGCATTTAATTTGAAAAAAAAAAGAACAGCAGTTGCCTTGCAGTTTCTGCCCCATCCAGGGTTCTGCTTTGTTGACTATCTCTTCTTACCCTCACATTGCTTTTTTTTCTCTTAAAATGGAAGCATTCCCATGCTTTGAAACTTTCTGTTTTTCTCTATTTCTTAACTTCCTTGAAACTTCACACTGCATTTACAGCCAGTATGATGGAGGGACTGTTTCTGGGGTGAGACCTTGACTGATTTTTGCATTGCAGGAAATCTTGAAAGTAAGGGAAGGTGATGGATGAAGACAGAGGGCATGGAAGTTGGTGGACAGTAGCATCTATCAAAGAGAAAATGAGCTAAATAGAAATGTGGAAAGGCCAAGGAGGGGGGCAATGCAATGTGAATACACTAATTACTGTAGGCATTCTATTTCTGCCTGACAACACTGCATGCAATCCACTCACACAGGGAAGCAATAAAGAGTATCCTTCCAGTATTATGCCACCATATCACTTCCCTGCAGCTCCATCAGTTTGAGTGACAAACTGCTATAGAAACTCAGAAACAGCTGTTCTGTAAGCAGGTACCCACAGAGAAACAAGCTAACACTTTTTCCTTAAGAACATTCTCTATTCTCATGCAAAACATAGTTAAGAAGAAATACTGTTTTTAAATAAAAGGAATAAATTAAAAAGTAAACAAACAGAATCATAAAAAGAATCAAAACAAAATTCTGAATGACTTTTTCCTGTCCTCACTCAACTGTAAGTAAACACTGTAGAGATGGGAGAAATGAAAGCTATATTTGTGCCACATATTCCATTTACTAAGAAGCAAGAGAGTCATTCACAAGTTCCATTATGTGATCATAAATTGTAGACGAGTTCCTTATGTTTGTCTTAATAAAAAATGTCACTCTCTACTGATAAATTGAGCAAACCCACTAGATCCCATCCCTCAGGCCTCATGGCAGAAGGAAATGTACATTTGAATGTTCAATTAAGCCAATCTTCTCAACTGAACAGGGAGAAAACAACTGTTTGAGGTCGATTCCGCAGTGACAAACATCATTCATGTCTAGGCCCAGATGTGTTATTTAGAAAGGCAGCCACTATTACTAAAAACACTCTTCTGTGAACATGCATGGATTACTTGAGCTCTTCCATTCCTCACAGCCAAGGTATAAAGCTTACCAGCTGAGCAGCAAGCCTGGTAGCTCTCTTCCTGGGGCTCCTTCACAGGTACACATTTTTTTGTATAATGGTCCCCTTTAACAAAATATTTTCGTATAACTAATCCTTTTAAAATTATACTCAACAACTCAGAACCACTACATAGAAATTCCAACTGCAGCCATTGCTTTTGAAATTCTATGCCACAGTTTGTTTTTTAAGACAACAGATAGCTGCTAAGAGATATAATAAAGGAATATATTAAACACTCTCTCACACACAGAATTAATTCAACTATAAAGTATCTTACAAGAAATATTCTTCATGTCCCTCTTCAGTCTATTGTTTAGTTAAATTGTTCTAGAAAATTAGTGGTTTGGCATTACTCTAAATTATTCACTGAATTTGCATTATGGCTGAGGTTTCAGAAAGCATGCCTCAAATTAAAAGGTGAAAGTCCTTATTTCTGGATCTAAATGAATGCCCCAGGTTTAGAAATGACTTTATTATAAAAATAATTAAAAATAAAAGGATTTCACTGCCATAGGAAGTGGCTTAGTTCCCACATGACCCCAGCGCTTGGGTTGCTGTGAATACTCTCTGTGATCATCCTGATTATTCTGTCGGCTTAGGAGAATTTTAGTTTGGAGTTCAGTGTTTCAAGTATTTTTGCTGTGTCACCACGCAAACAGTTATGCTGTCTCAAATAAGGCAGGAAACAAAAATGGACATGGGGAGAAGGACTTGTTTAAACTGATATGAGCCCAGAAATAATTTTTGTGAACATATTTATGTCAGCAAGGTGGTTCAGTGGACAGCTGAAAAGAATTTCTTACAGAGGTGTAAAATGTTAATGTTTTCACTTCTGAACAGAAAGAACTGTAAATGCTGTTTATTTTTTGATGAAGCCAGGAACCAAGCAAGTCCCACAGCTCCAGCAAGGCAGTGAGGCAGGACTGGTTCTTCCCTTTGTGGTCACAGCCATCGTCACAGGCAAACCTCTGGAGTGGGACATAGCAGGGGACCCCAGTACCCTCCTCCAGAAACTGAGGAGGAAATGTAGATAAGATTCACTCTTGACTCAAACAAGACAAAATTTTAAGCTTAAAATTGAATTTTTAAGGCAGTATTTTGCTTGGGGTTTATCCCAAGTGAATGTCCCTGCTTGCACTTCCCCTTCCCTTGCCAGCCATTTTTCTGGCTGACTACAAAGCTGACAAACCAACAAAAGACCACAGGTATTCATATGATGCTCAGTGGTATTTTGGGGAATCCAAGACCCTTCTTAAGTCTCCACAATTTGAATTTTAAGAATTTCATGCTTTAAGAAGAACAAGAAATTGTCTGTGGTTGCTCTTCCAATCCACCATGCTTATTTTTTTGTCTACTTGTTCCTTCTAACACAGTACTGGAGAAAGACTGATCTATGAAAGCAGCCATTGCTGGCATTTTTTTCTCACAATAAAGCATGCATTTCTGTTGTTAAGGGATAAAAAAATGAACAGCAAGGCAAAAAAATACCTTAAAGTTATTGAATATGAATGTATACATATTTGTTTTTTTAAAACTTATAAGCTTGTAATGAATAAGAAGCTTGTAAGAACTAAAGTTCCCTCATTATTTTTTAAAGGCAGCAGTTTTAAAATAGTTTTCTCTTACAAAAATGATTACAAATAATTTTTACAGCACTTTAAAAACTAGTTTGGGAAACTAATAACATAAAATAATCACAAAAAGAAAAAATAGAATGCTCTGGCAAAATCCAATAAAATGAATTCTAATGACCAGACTTAGAAGTCATCAGATTATTGCTAGCAGCAATATATTATTTTTTACTAACACCTATGAATGGTGGGTCACTACAATGTCACTCAAATGGGGCAATTCATTAATCACTGCCCATTCTGTTAACATTGTCCAAGACAAAAGACTGGTGGAGAAAGGAGGATGTGCAAGGCAAAAGTGAGACAATACTGGTCAGAGCAGCTTCAGTACATGAAAATCAGAACATTACCTAGTTCTTTCAAGCTTCATGTACTTCAGTAGCTGAGGTTATACTTATGAAAAGTATGGTATGCCAAAGGAGAAAGTGTGAATGTATTTGCTGGAAAACATAACAGATAGCTATGAAATATCATACAGGAAAAGCTTGAAAAATATTTCAAAGTGAAATATATATTTTGTTTGATATAATCATGGACAAGATTTCAGTAGAAGAATAAAAAGAATTCAGTGGAAGAATATACATGGATTCATAGCACAGGAAAAGGACAATATCACTCCAGGTATAAGTATTTTTATCACTTATATTACAGAGGAACTTAGGAAAGCAAGTCACGTTCCTCTGATGAAGAAACTCAAAGCGTGTCATTCAAAAATACTTAAAATGTCTTTCAGTATTTCTATATGTTTTATTCTTCATATGCCTTTAGGCATACACAGTACCTTCACTACAACATTAATTTAAATTATAAAATTCATAGAGGAATTTTTATAATTTGAAGCCTTTTTTGGTATGAAAATATCCCTCACTCAGGGGTGCTTTGAGACCTGAAGTGAAATACTTTGACACCACCATTTTCCAATTTTCCCACTCTGGAGGATAACTCTTTTTAGGTGTTTTCTGTTTCATAAATATCAATGCTCACTTTGTGAGCAGCTTCACCCCTCCTGAAGCAAACTAGAGTTAAAAAAATATCAAGTACTCTGCAGAAATACCAAACTCTGAAGTTCCAAGAAAGAATCTCTACCTCCCACATTATCTCTGTGTACCCTGTCACATGTTTAAGCTACAAGAGCCTGAAGTGAAGATAACATTTACAAATATTACCACTATTTTTCCAGCTGAAAAATCCGACCTGATAATCTAGGATCCAACTGGATTGGGATTGATGTCAGATGAAACCATGCATTATGTAGGAATTTTGTGTAAATTAGCTGTCCTGCATAGCTTGTGGGCTTATATATAAAGCTCAATTCATTTGAGCAGCACTTTATTCTTATCATCCATCAGCCAAAGTGAAGTTCTCACTGTAACTCCACTGTAAATTGTATTTAATATAAACTTCCTGAGTCAAATACCATTATTTCTAAAATAACTTGAAAAGTCATTTGCATATTTCCCAGAACGTCACTCTGGGATATTGGTCAGACTTTTAACCAGTATAAACCTGACAATTGTTTCTTCTCCAAGACTGCACATATTTTGACCATCAAAAAAATTTGCAGATTTAGTAGAAAAATTATTTTTTTGAAAAAGGGTCAAAATTGAAGCATTACTTTAAATAAAAGAGCTGTTTCTGAAGACCACAAGTCATTCTCAGATCTGAATAGGGAAACTGCATTGTTTACTTATACATGTATATAAAATCCCCATACCCTGTTAATAAAGCCAAATATCTTGCTCCTTTAAATTACTGTTTTAATGTATCTGGATAACCTTGATTATGGAATAAAATGGAACTTTTATTATGCTAGTACAATCATTTGATTAGAGCTTCAGGACAGTCAACAGACTTTGCAATAGTAGATATTGATACCAATTTTTCCAGTGGAGCTACAGAACATGTGAAAATTCATCTGAGGAGTAATTGCACATGAACTCAGTAAAGTGCCTAAAAATGTGGACCAGATTAAAATGCACTTTTGGTACTTCCATGGTGATGAAAATGGGCCAGAGGAGGCCTTTCTAAAACTCTGGTTGAACTGATACTGAAGTGAAAGGGTAACATACAGTATGGTCTCTAAGGAAGATGTACATCAGAAATTTCATGTGGGGTTAGATGTCAGGTAATCCTCAGCTTTCCCTGCATGACTGGTTTCTACACATTTCCATCTCTGTTTCTTGTACCATACGTGCCATAATTACATATGCATAGAACTCTACTAAAATAGAAGGAAAATGCATTTCTCCTCTTCAGTGATATTTTAGCCATCATAGTCTGATTTTCTCTGCTCTCTCCCATCCACAATGAAGTACTGAGAGAGTAGAAATGCAGTATTATGGGAAAATGAGAGGAACCCATCCCAGAACTCTTTACAACCTGATATAAATTGAATCCTGTACAAGCTCTCAGAGGGACAAATGTAAGCCAACTTACTTTCCTTTCTTTGAATACCTCCATTAAATTAAAAATCTGGCCTCATCAATAAGCACTGCTGGGTAAGGTGCAAAAATTTCCCAGATGGTGTGAATTAAATTCTCCAGCAGATCTATAGGGTTTTCATTACAGGACAATGAAAACAGCACTAGAATATCAAGACTAAAAATATTCATGTTTGGCCTTGACACTATTTGTGAAGGTCCTGAGAGCAAAGGGTATTGCCAGGCACTGTGTGAAAAGTGCTGTGATCTAACCTGATAAAGAAAAAGAAGCAGTAATCAGACACCAATAGGTAAAGTGGAAATGAGATTCCTTTATACTATGCTCCATGTACGGGCACATTGGAAGACAAACCCTCTTGTTGGAAGTTTGAAACCTAAAACTGGACCCTGACCATCTGCCCTGAGATTCTAGAGAAGCAGAGTGCAGAGTCCACAGCCATGGCCCCATGGCCATTTTCTTTTCCCTGTTCCAAGGTGTAGCTTCTTTTGCTGTTTTCCATGCTAGACTATTACTAACTGGTGTTAGCATACCCTCTAGTGATTTCTACTTTCTGACAATTTTTATATAAATAATAAAAATTAGCATATTAATCTACATTTCAACTGAAAGGTTTGTTTTTCTGCATTTTTATTTGGAAAAGTCTGTCTCACCTTTAATTCAATGCCAGCCTCTGTGTGTTTATGTGTGCATGTGTACATGTGAATAGACTTACTTTTGGAATATATTTTTTAATTAACCAGAAATGCTAGACACATTTGTTTAGCTGGGTGTCATTTGCTTCTCAGAACCAGACTTCTCCTTTGGATGACAATTATAGTCCTCAGATACCTAATTATGGAAAAATGTAGCATTTTCCACATTAGCATCTGCCTTCCTGTGACTGCAAATATTCATGCTTGTGGTTTAGAGATTACCTTCTGAGTGTCATACAGTTTGATTACTCATGAGCATTCTAAAGAATTTCTACCTCTGTATTATTTTTATCTTCTCTAGTTTCTTTGCTCTCTTCCTAAAATAACAATATTGATTTTATAGTAATATGAAACTTTTGGAAATCCCTTTTACATTAAAGCAAAGGTGGTGGTGCATCCTGATAGTTTCACCATAACTTTATTTTCCTTAAATTATTGGTACAGATTAATAGTGTGTTAGACAAA
The DNA here is from genome assembly GCA_013397195.1 of Hylia prasina. Lineage (NCBI taxonomy): Eukaryota > Metazoa > Chordata > Aves > Passeriformes > Sylviidae > Hylia > Hylia prasina. The sequence goes on along the minus strand of VYXD01012026.1, from coordinate 945,575 downwards.
ATGATTTATTGGTATGTGAATAACCAGAAAATTGCCTGATAATGTCATATTTACTGCAGTAAAACACAGAGTATACATATTTTACGTTAGAAACCTGACACAACCTTTTGACCAGCTCAGGTAAGGAGGAATCTATGCAAAACTAAGTCAAATGAATACATTGTGACCCAAGGTAATTTTGTTAGCTCACTTAGACAAACCTTTCAACCATTCAGACTCCATGATTTTTAGAACTCACCTTTACATGAAGAGCTCATGAAGATTAATTCTTCTGATTTTGAGGTCATTCTGGAAAGAAAAAAAATCAAGGTTTATGCTTTTTTGTTGTTTTTTGCAAGTTCAGTTCTTTTGCCAAGTATAGACTGAAAGTTCAAATAGTTACATAGAAAACAAAGGGCAAAATCTCCATGTTTCATTTACATAAGACTATTGACTCAGGAACACTTTTAAGAAGTGTAATTGATTGGTCTCTTCCATCTTTCATTTACATTTTTAACTGAATGGCTATGGGCAAGAAATTAAGTAAATTGAAGTTCTGGTTTGGAAAAGTCAAGCTGGAAATGAGGTCTATAGATTGACTGTAAGGAATATAAGATATTATTGGCCTTTGATGGGAATGTGTACATGTACAGCAGGTGCAGTGATGTCTGTTGCCCCTGGATACAGAAAAAAACCCATAAAATGAGAAAGCCCACAGCCAGCATAATCTCACTCATTCCAGAAGAGCTAAAACTTTGTTTTTCCATAAAGCAAATTAGATATTGTAGACTTCAAATTGCCAAATTCTCTAGCCAAGGAAAGCAGAGATCTATCCCTTGTTGCTGAGACCACCTACTTGGTTTCTCCTCCCAACAAAGAATAAATGCAGCCTGGATGCAATAATTCTTAGATGGCCAAATTTTATACTGTTTTCAAGGTCATGATGATGCAGTAAAGCTGCAATCAGGCAGTCTAGTCTGAAGTCACACGAACATCATCTGTAAGTACCATCTGGTATAGAAATGTATCACATTAGCTAACTCTGATGGTTTGCTGTGTTGTAACTTACTTTTTCTTTGGAAATGTAACATTAGGGTACTTTGAAATAACCTGCTCAAGGGTTAGGGGAAGAAGGTCTTCTCACTGAAGGAACTGACAGAGTTTTTGTTAATAAATAATCTAATTTTTATTTGTGTAGAGTGATTAAATATTATCATGTCATTTGTGTGGAGAAAAGGATGTGTATTCAACATTAGGGTTGGTTAACTGTTAATTAGGGAACTGAAACAGAGTTGTGATCTATTTTAATAGAATCATTCCTGCTAATATTCCAGGTGTAAGAAATATTATTCCTTTTGCCTTCAGCTGGTCTTATGGCTGTATCAACAAAGATATTACTGGAAAAATAATTGTTATTGTTCCCAGTACTTTAATTTTTTTTTTTTTTTCATTAGTGTGTGATTTCCATTCTGGACTATATTAAAAAAAGAAAAAAGTGTTCTAGATTTCTCTTTGCATGTTTGTTAAACAAGAAACACTCTATTATGTGCAGTGATACAATGTTGGTCTCCGTAAAGATGATTTAAAAAACCCAACCACATTAGTCATTGCAGAGAGTTTACGGAAATAGTGAAAAGAAAGGGAGAACAAAGGAGAAAAAGGGATATAGCAACCAAAACGCCAAATCTTGGAAGTGTTTTATTTTGAAAAACATTAAACCAAAAATCCTCAAAATTCCTATTTTGAGAAATTTCCTGTGCAAAATCAAACCTAAAATGTTTGACAATTGATTTCAATTAGCCTTAAACCAGCTATGACAGAACAACTTTGATGATATTTAAATTGCTGTAACCAGGTGCTGGAGTTAACACTCCCCTGAGATGACAAATGAACCTTCACACTGTCAGACAGTTCCCTGCCAGCCTTCACTTGGCACACAGTCAGACTTATTTTTTTTCACATTTTTTTTTCCCTATCAGAGAACATTTAAATTTTGCAACAATTCGCTCAGAGGAAAAAAATGCTTTCAGTCAGTGAAAAGTGGGGCTTGTTGAAATCCTGCTTCTGCCACTGTAGCTGTGGACATATTTGAAGTTTGTTAATATATTTCTGTAGCTGATGACTGATGTCTGAGCTGATTTTAAAGGATAGCAGAAGGCAAAAAGTACCAACCAGCACAGCAGCTACAGAAATCTGAACAAAACCTTTTTTATCACTTACAACACATATGATTTCCTGCCTATCTTATAATTTGCATAACTCAACACCAACAGCTTGTATTACAGACATCATCTGTTCTTGGAAATATGATAAAATTACAGTTGTCCAGCTGTGGGAACACCACAGCTTTTGCCATGGAATGGAGAACACACTCAGAGTATCTGTGGCCTATGGGCAGAAAGCTAATCCCTGAATTAACATCACAGGCAATTTAAGAAAAACTGCTATTTGCAATGTACTCTTTTTAAAACCTTAGAGAGCATATGAAGCCAGAGTTTTATTTTTGCTAAATTTTCTTTATTTGTTTGCCTCCTTTTCTTTTCTTTTTTTACAAAAGATGATTTATTCCCTCTGAATTTTTTATTTTGCTTCCTTTTGCTTGCTTTTCTCACTATTTCTCTTTTATAAAATAATTTCTACCTTCCTTGAGGGGACATTTTTATATTTTGCACCCAAAAAATAAACTCATTAAAAAATTGGAGTGTCATTACTAAGAACTACAATTCCTTTAATATTGGTTTCTTTTTATTGCAATCAATTTTGATTACTTTTTTTAAATTAAATACCAATCCATGTATTTTATACTTAAAGTCTTCTGTACGAGGTGCTACTCGTTCGCTTTATCTTCTTATTTCCCGTTTTTCACCTTCGCTCTTTTCTTGCGTTGGTTTGGATCAAAACGAACCTTTATTTCCCGGCAGCGGCGGCCGCGCTCCTTTTCCCGTCGGCGGGAATGTGGCGGTGAGTTGGGAGCTGCGGGAACAACTGGCAGCTGTTAATTCCATGGCCAGGGCTATCTCCGGCAGCCTCCTGGAGTGTCACAGTAGCCAGGGAAGGCAGCAGCGGCTCCCGGCTCAGCACCTCGCTTACCAAAACTGCCGAGAGCGGGGCCATCCCTCCCTGGAGCTGCCGCTGCCTCCCGCGCAGGGTTTGTCCCCAGCCAGAACCAGCTGCATCCCGTTCGACCTGCGAAATAGCCGAGTGTCCTGGCTCGCCGATGCCTCTTCCAGAGGCTGTGGGATGGCAGAGGTCCACTGTATTGACAGTTCTATCTAATCATTTTATCAGATTCAAGGGCTGCATGTGGCAGTTCCAGATAGGGCAGGAAGTTTGGGAAGCTCTGCCTCTGTGTCTGTGTTTTGGGGCTCTCCCAGACCGACCACCCCTGCTGAGGGACCTGGGTAGGAACTTCTGCAGGGAGGATCTTCAGACCAGGATCCAGACTCTGCAGCACGGGGCTGCAGGGGAGAGATCCTTTCCTGTTTAAAACATTTCTTCACTCAGTTTTACAGCTTACCTGTAACTGCTCTACTTTATCAAAGGAAATCTGACCCCAAACATTATCCAGCAGTTCTTCAGGGATTGCAGCTTTGACCCAAAATATCTATTACCTTCCTCAGACCTTTCCTGGCCATCCAGCAGAATGCAGAAAGCTCCCTAGTTACTTCTTTTAAGACTGAATCAAACTCTTCTCTCAACAAACATTCAACAGCATCAATGGGGAGTTCCCCAATGGGAACAACCAAAGACAATAACTGAAAGCTGCAAGAATAGAGCTTTCTTTTCCTGTTAGCACTCTGAAAATGTATGGCTCTTACAGGCACCTCATGGTAAAGCAGATAGCTGAGAACTTAGAAATATATGGGACATGAAGAATTTAAATCTGTGGTTGCATTATTTCATAACATGAAGAATTTAAATCTGTGGTTGTGTTATAATAAAAAGATTGCTTTATTTTCTTTTTATTTATTTGTTTCATATACTACAACAAGTTCAAGGTGGAATTTTCTAAAGGACGTTCTGGAGATAAGTAGTAAAGTGGTATAGAAATGTTACAACTCTGATTATTGGATACAGGATATTTATATAATAAGCAAAGAAAGAGAACAAAAATTTGCAATAATTAAAGAAAAACCAACAGGAGTTTCAAAGACCACATTAAATCTCAGGCTTCTGCAATTAACTCAGTTTGTAAATGGGAAGCAATTGGCATAAGATTATTTCACAGTTGCCTTTGTATTTCTCCAGGTTCCTCTAAAACAAATTGCAAGGCAAAGTGTAGCAGATCTTAGGACTGCTTTTCTCTCTTCCCATTTTCTCTTGTTTTATAGTTTTCCAAGACTCAATTTTGCATATATAATTACATGTTGGTTTTTTTTTTCTTTAATGCAGAACAGAGTTTGCCTCTTGCAAAGCACTTTGGGACTCTTCTTGGGAAGCTAGCAGGAGGAATTTTAATGTGATATAATATTTTAAATATTGTATGAAATTAGGAAGCAACACAAACAGTGTCATTATACATAACTTTATTTGAGTCTGCAATTTTTCCTGTATGGTTTCATGCATATAAATTGAATACCCTGGGTCTGTCATATGTTAACATCTCACATTTCCTTTCCTGCCACAAATGCTGCTTATTATAATAGCATGAACTGAAATATGTATTTTTATTGCTGTTATGAAAGTAGAAACGCACAAATATGGGTTTGTTTCCCAATATTACCTATGTCTGTTTTACAGTCTGATAAAAGTTTTGGCTGACAGAGCGCTGAATAAATGTAGCTCTGTACAGCATGTTTACTTAAATATTTAACTTGTAAAATTTAATAAAATAGCAATTTACAAAGATAAGGATTAGTCAAATACAAAAACTATTAGAAACATTCACATAATTAAAAATTTAAATTCTCAGCCATTATCAGATGTAGGAAAACCACATAAGAATCCATAAAAAAGTTTTCAAGCTCCAATAAGTAAGGTATAATAGACCTTTTTTGTCAAACACAAAAATAAATATTATTGATTTTATGAATAAATACATTTTCTTAAATGATTTAGAAGGCTCTGTTTATTCATATACAGACAGTGTTTAGAATATGTAGTAGCCAGTATGTCTGCAGATATATTTATGTTGGACTGTTTAGATTGGCTTCACCTCTGTAATAATTTATAACAGTTTCAATGTAAACCTGCCATTGAGCAGGTCATAAAGGTCCTGCATTTTAACCATCATAATTTCAGATAAACCCACAAAACTATTTCTTACAGGAAAGCTCTAGTTAATCCTTGAATATCTTTGGGATGGAATTTGTTTTTTTATTTAGGCAAATTTCAAGAGCAATAAAGGCTGCATTTTAACAGTGTTTGATATTCCAGCACTGGTGATAATTTAAAATGTATACATTTTGTTTTGTTTTACAGCAGTAACTCTTCATTGACACTTATTAATACAAAAATTCTGCCCTCCAATTGATTTCCTGCTCAGAAAAGGAAGCTACTGTTCATTTTCAAATGTTTCATTGTACACTAGAAATGCTAACATAAATACAGTAGTGTTTTTCCACACTAAATGAAGATAGATCAATGCCATTTGTTTTTCACATGATAGAAGTTTCTAAAAGACATGCATTCTGAAAGTGTGAGAATCATCTATTTAATTTCTAAATTTTAAAAGAATTTAATCCATTTTTTATCAAAAAGATGGATTTGACCTCCATCTTTTATCAAAATTAACATTTTCTAACAAAATTGTACCAACATACTTATGTTCAATAAAATGTTTTGAATACTAAAAGCTAAAGCTATATACTAAATATATATATATATTAAAGCCTTTTTAAAAAGGCTGATATCTTCATTTTAGTAAATATACTTCCATGATTCGTAGTAGGGCATGGGGCCACAAAGGGTGCCTGCAGGATGGCTGCAAGGAATTGGGAAGAGCTTTCCCGTTAAAAGGATGAAATTGCAAGCCTGTGGCATGTTTCCTAGTAGAAGATTGCATAGAACTCTGTCCAGACTGTGTGACTATTAATTTCTTACTATTTCTTACATGAATAAGCATGGAATCACGGAATCATAGAAAGATTTGGGTTGGAAAGGACCTTAAAGTCCTTCTGGTTCCAGCCCCCTGCCACGGGCAGGGATTCCACCCTCTAGATCAGGTTGTCCATGGCTCCATCCAACTTGGCCTTGATATTTCTGCTAGAAATATCTGATGTCATTCCTTCAGCCTTTGATATACAACATCAGTAAAGTGATGTTTGGTTGACTGCATTCAGAAATAGTGGGGAACATGTGTCTAAGGGGAGATGTAAACCATTTTCTCCAGGGAAGTTTTATATATACTCCATTATTTAGAGTCACAATTAGTGTTATTTGGATACTCTGACTGGCTGAATTTTAAAATTTCTAGATGTGAGACAGAACACTGAACAGTAGCTTCAACACAGTAATGTCTTAAAATTAAATTGGACTGTTGTGGCAAACAGTGTAGACTGTAATACTGGTCACAGTATTTCATTTACTACCAGAGGGATGAGCTCTTGGGATTTTCAAATGTGTGGACATAATTCCAGTGCCATTATACCACTGATTTTCAAATTGGTGAGCTTTTCTAAAGTCTTTTTGTGCTAGAGTAAATGCCTTGATGACTAAATGTAACAGAAACAGTTTCACATTTTTCTTTCTACAGTTTATCACAGGTTAACCTGTTTATGGCCCAGAAGTCCCTTTGATATGAAGTGATCTTCAGACATGGAAGAGAGACCTGATGATATTTTTTGTATGGTTTTCTATATTTAAAATATGAGGAAAATTATGGCTTCTCTCTGATAGAAGTTTAGGAGGAATTTCAGTGGCCTTTTGGATGCTTATTTTGTAAACACCTCGGGCATCAGAGAGGTAAAGCAAATTATTATTGAAAGTTTGCTTTCCTCAAAAGTGGGAAAACAGGCTACATTCAGAGGTATGCAAATCATTCTACAGACACATTACTATATTTATATACTGATATGGACTCTGGTCCAAATAATGTAGATGACATTTCCTGCGTAGATGACATTTCCACATTGCATCTGTACATGAAAGATTAATTTGTATAATCTTTTCTCAAAAGCACATAAATTTGATAAATGTGGCTTCCTCTCCACAATTTTATTGAATTTGTTCATCCATCCTACACTGACTTTCTAATGTATTTATGAAGATATGACTGGTGCATCACACAAATATCAAAATAAATATTTTTTGTGGTGCAGTCAGTACCAGACAAGAGAAGTGATAGAGATGAGCAGCCCAACTTGATACTGCTTTGCACAACAGAGTGGAGAGCCATTATTGATAATGTTTGTACAATGGTTACTTGGTGTTTCACAGATGGAAATGTCATATTTCCAGCCAGGGCAGAATCTGCGCAAGGGGTAAGATCCATTTCTATCTGCCCCTACATTTGTGATTGGATTCCCAGTATTTACTGTCCAGATATCTTGGTGAAAACTGAAGATTGGAATGTTGTATTTTAAAAATACCTCGAATGGTTCATCTTTTACCCAGAACCTCACTTATTCTGAAAATTAGAGTGATCAGGAGTTTAATTATTGCAGGGTGCTCAGATTCTTCTGACTGGCCAAGTCTTCCTGTGCTTCTGGCTCAGTTTCTGTAGTGGCAAGCTTTCCAGGTGGGCAAAACAATTGTTACTTCTCTTCCATTCCCCTACCTCTGGTCACTGAGGACTGCCAGGTTTTGCGTTTATAGTTTGGCTTGCCTGACAACTTCCAATAAGAGCTGTAACTAAACAGTACAGTTCCAGACTGCAGTTTGATGGTGAGGATGGGGTTGCCTGGCTTGTTAATGAGGATTTTCTCTTCTTCACAGACATTTGAGTGATCCCAACCAGTATCACAGGGAGAGTTTCCTATTTTTTTTTTTCTGGTGCCACAGTTTTATTAGCTTTGCTTATAGAAATATAGCAAAACAGAAAAGGCCACTCTGGCTTTGCTCTGTAAATATTTAAGTATAGACTGTGTGGACACATGGCAGGTATAAACCAGATTCAAGTGATCTCCAGGTTGGTAATGGTCTGCTAATCTAATCCAAGTGTTACTGAATGTGGTTCATGGTGCCTTTGAATTTATGTATAGTCATGGCATGCTGAGCCTTTCATTGCACTATTGTCCTACTTGTACTGTAAAATAAATTCACACTTGGCATAACAGAAATGCTTGGCAGGAACATTTTTATATTCACAGTACATGAGACAGTGACTAATACCTTGTTTAATTGTCTCACAGCATTAGCAAGGGAGCTGAATCATGTGCACTCTCTCCAACCACACACACGCACACAGGGGCAGACTAGCTCAGTCTGTTACACTTCACTGTCTTTGCCCCACTGCCTACAGCTGGCCCCTTACAGAGCTATTAAACAACATCCTCTGATATGCTTTTTCCCCCCCTCTCATTCTCTTGAGCTTTTTGCCAGTGTGCCCCTCTCTTGACTTTTGAATTTTTTTTGCATGTAGCATTATGCTCCCTTCACTGAGATCGTATCAAATTCTCTGCTGTGTAAATTGGCACAGCTATGCAGCACTTGGAGGCTTTCTGCCAGTTTGCACTGAGAATCTATCCCTAAACAATTATACTCAGCAGTACCAAAAAAACACTTACATAAACAGAAAATGTAGGAGAACATTTGGGCCCAAATTCCCTTTCCTTCAGATTCTTAAATTGGAGAAACTACCAGGAAACAAGGACATAGAAAGGAAGCTGGGGGGACAACTCAGGGCACAGTCAGCCTGTTCCCTCAGTAATCAGCATAAGAAATAACAATGTAAATCCTTTGCTGTCAGTTCCGCCAGCAAGAAATAAACAGGAATGAGTAAGTCAGATGGTACTTAAAATAAAAGTATTATCTCTGAGTTTTTCTCTATTTCTCAACTTGGTTGTAAATCCTATAACCCTGCAGATACTGTGCTTGACAGAAACATAAACATTGATATGGGCATTTTATCATAATTCTGCAAAAAAAGGGACAAAAATATCAGCAATGCATTATTGTGCAGCTGGCATAACATTCTTGAAGTTGGTGGACCAGAATAGAAGTCACGAAACATCTCTGTGTGTGAATTCATTAAATGGAGGTTGTGACATCTGACCTTTTGTCTGAATGTCCTGTATTTGCTGGTTTGCAAAGCCCTGGCCATCGAGGACAGGCTGTAAAGCAGCTCTATTTTTCTGATCACCAGTCAAACTCTGCTCATCTCAGTCATGCAAATTGCCCTCCTAACTTCAGCAGCTATATCAGCATGATTATTGTGAGAAAGCTTTGGTTTCAGCACTAACTGGGTCTTGAGCAAAACTTGACTTTTGTAGTCAGAGAACTGGAAATGGTTCTGTGCAAATATTTACCTGTGCTAGTAACTATGAATTTCACATTTACAACTATACTAATGTCTGCCTAGGGCAGAATGAATCATACCTTTCCTAACAGAATGGTTTATCTTATAAATATTTGTTGTAAAAGCAGGAAGCACTATGCAAGGCAGCAAAAAATATAATTTCATTACTTCAGTTAGAAGAAGTGCTCTAATTGACTTTAGACCTTGATAATCCTATAACAACTGTCAGAAACCCTCTTACCCACTTTACACTATGTCTGTTGGGTAATGTTTAAATAAGGCTGTAATTCAGAGAAATGCTTCCCCTTGTTAAAGTGTCAATAAAGTCATTATTGTTTAAGGAAACTCCTGGTAGAATGTCTTGTGCTTCATCTGCAACTATTTCTCATTAAAAAAAAAAAGCCCCAAAAAACAACAAAAAACCCCAAAAAACCAAAAAACAAACCCTAAAACCACATGAAGGCCCTGACTCCCTTACATTTTCCCTTTTTTTCCTATAATATTCTGCACAAATCTAAATTGTACCTGGCAGATTGTGTCTGTGTACATCTGCACACTGCAGATCAAGCCATCATACCACAACCAGGTTCTTGTTAGGGATGTGACCTTGAGTTTACCCCATCTTTACCTTTTGCTGTTGCTGATGGACTTTTTCTCTTTAATCTTTAGTCTAGTTATTCATTCCCAGTTTTGTGGCCATCCTGAGGTACAAAGAGACCAGGATATATACTTTCATTCTGGTTTCATTTTTATTTAGATTTAATTTCTACTGAGGAAAACACACACAATCAAGACCAAGATAGGAGTGTCAGAATTATAATCTGTGTGGTCCAATAGACAGGAAACTGAGAGAGAACCGAACTTACCTATCTCTAAATGCATATTCTCCCTTCCAAAAATAGCCGTGAGATTAATAAAGCTCACTTGTCTTTTCTCTTATCTTGCAGTGAAAATGATCAGAACTGTATTGCAATTTTGGTACAATCCTTTCTAGAATTATGAACTTGTACACTCTGCTTTACTTACCTCTGTCATGGAGATAAAGCTGCCATTAGTTTTAGCTCTACAGCTCTAGTACCTGCCAGACTGAGCAGTGGGAGGAATGCCAAACCATGGGTTCTGCAGCAGCCACGATGAGCCCAGAGAGATGAGCCTCTCCTGTGAGCATTCCTTTGGAAAAGATAAAATCCTTCCTCCAGTGTGTGGAGTCTGAAAGGAATCTGGACTCTGTAGATATGAAAACTGAGGAGGAAAATGACTAATACATTCAGATCTGGACCTCAGTGAATGGTAATAACAGTATATATATGAGCTGGGTTTTGAAATCCAGGATATAGAAGAGTGTCACCTGTCATGAATGAGAATCCCTTACATGAAACTGACACACTGGTGAAATCAGCTGAACAAAGGAATTTAAGACAAAATCATGAAGTTACCACTTCAGGTCAGTTGTATACAGGCAAGCAGCTACCTCAGGAAGGGACTGTTGCCATGAGGTCAAATACATTAGCCCTGTGCGAAAGGTATCAAAATTACTGTACATTTCTTTGCTTGTGAAATAATCTTATGACTTCGTTTTCTCATCAAGTAGTTTGGCTTCCCAAACCAACCAATTTTAATGACTAAATGTAAGAGTAACTTTTCAATTCCTTATCTTACCCCACATTTTCATATTCTTTATTTCTGTGTTTTATTTATTTTAAAAAATTTCAGTCTGGGATGAATTTCAGAAGAAAACAATTTTTTCCAAGTTTTGCGCTTCACTTAATTTCCTATTTCTGACTAGCTCTATGGATGAAGGTCTATGAAAGCAGTTCTGATGTTATGCATGAGAAATTTAGGAAAATTAGAAATTTAGGGTTGTAGTTAAATTGAGGCAGCACACACACAGAGCATTAAGGTGGATATTACACAGTCAAGACTCTGAGGCACGTGCACTGAGCTTAATCTGACAAAGTATGGTCATAACTAGTTGTAATTTTCCTGAGCCAGTATTATAAAAATACAATGGCTGAAGTGTATGAATGCAGGTACATCTTGCAGGGAAAGTCACAGTCCAGGCTGTTAGCTTTCCACAAGCAGAATTTTCCTGAAACCCTCAGGAGGGTTCTGCCTCAACTGACTAATCAACAGCACTGGCACCTCAACTTGTATTGGCACAGACACTGAAGAAAGTACTAAAGGAGACAGGAATGGCTACAGGAAAAAGAAGGAAAAGAATATTAAGGAAACAAAATCAGTGTTTTGCATGAAATTCTACTGATTGCACAGCTTTTCTATATCCATGAGGGTAGACATAAAAGCAGACATCAGTTCATGAGTGACAGTGCTTCCATTAACAATGCAAATGAATAAGCTATGAGCAAAATATTTGTGAGGCCTTCAGGCAAAACAGTAACAAGTATCAAGTCAGGGCTTTTTATTCATTAAAATAAAATATATTAAATCTCCCTTCCTGCTGTGTTTCTTGCCTGCAGGATGGAGTGTGATGAAGGAGTCCTTTGGAACACAGGTTCATTTATGCAGCTCTGGTCTGTGTGAGTCAGACAAGTGGGAGACTTACAGCAAAACAAGATCTCCAGGTACATATGGTTTTGGGAATTTTCTATTCTACTTAGTTAGAAATAGTACCAAGAAAATAAGACAGCTGTGGACAACCTGTGAGCAGTTCCTCATCTGCTACCCAAGAGGCAAATCCCCTCCTCTCTGGTAAGTCTTGAATCAATGCAAATTTTTAATCGTTTTATGTCATGTTAAGAAAAATTAACCTGTTCTCATATAAATCAAATCAAAAATACAGTCTCAAGTTTTGAATCACATCTTTTTGTTTGTTTTCCTTTTATTTGTCCATGGCAAGAGGAGTGGAGCCTTCTAGACTGTCAGTAGTCTGACACTATAATTAATATGTCATATTCATTTCATAACCAGTACCTCTATTTTAACTATTTTTTTTGTTCTGACCAAGAAAAGAAATATTCCTGGACTTGCTTTCTTGTCTGCCAAACGTGTTGGGGAAGATATGCTCTGGTTTTCAATTTTCCTTCTGTTACTTTAAGGGGCAAACATATATGCATGTCCAAAACACTTCACTGCTTGTAAAGTCCTTCTGTATTTTAATACACCTCAGTATGACAAAATAAGAGGATATCTTTAAGTTTAGTAAGACTCCCTTTCCTGTGTACTTTAATTTATTTTTCAGGCTTTTCAAAGTGACTGTGTGGTGCTCTATACATTGTAAAAAAACTCTCTAGAAATGCTAGTCATGTCTCAAGTGAGAATAATTGGCCCTGACAGAGAGGAAAGTAGTAATTGGAATGAGAGTTGTTTAAATAACAGTTTAAATTTTCTTTCCTTACTTTCCCGATTATGTGCACTATAAAGCAGGATTTCTTTGCCTTAGGTGTTTCACAGAGTCGTTTCTGTATGCAGCATGTCCACAAGTATAACTCAAGTAATAAGCCTGGCTATAATTTGGACTAGACTTTGAGTTTAGCTCCCTTACATACAAATACACTATTCAATTGGTATTAACAGTCTATCATCAAAATATTCAGTAGGCTGTAGCAGGACAGGCTAATTGCATCCTCTAATTCTTCTAAGTTATCATTACTTCTTCATCCTGAATGGTTAAATGGAAATTCAGATGCAACATGGAGGAAAAACATGCTTAAAAACTTGAGCTATGAATATACTTCATGTTCTGCTAAACACTCTCCTCACTGTTAGTATTCAAGGAAGGGTAAAGTAACTGTCTTTTAGCCTTTCCTCTATGTGATTTCTGTTTTTTTTTTTGTTTTGTTTTTTTTTTTTTTTTTTTTTCAATATAGGTTTTCTCAGAGCCATGCAGAGCAGGTGTTTTAAAAAGCTTTGGAGTATGTCAAGGTTTAGTACAGTAACATGACTGAGATTATTTTCCTATTGAGCACATCTGTCTCCAGCAGTAGATGCAGCCCCCATGTAAATAGTTGTGAGGGTCTGTGTGGTCACATCTGCCCTACTTCAAAATATTTATGGCAAATATAAATCAAGGCAGGGATGGACTTGAGAACCTGGAAGGATCAAGTGACATCTGCAATGGAACTAAGGAAATCTAAATGTGCCTTAATTTGCAGAATAATATGTGAACAATATAGAATGAACTTGGTAATTCCTTACTGCAGCTTTAATGGACACAGCCAGAATGCATTAGCCCTGTTAATCTCAGGATCACTTGTCTTTCCAACAACCTTTGATGTTTGTCTCCTGACCTTTATCTAAAACATTTAAAGTGTCTTAGATGAGTTTGGTATTTGTTTTCCACTTCTGCTCCTTTTTTCCTTTTATGTGTGTTTGTTTTTTTTAACTTTCTTTTTGTTGCTGGTGTCGGTTGTTCTGTTTTTAAAAAGGAAACAAACTCATTGGTGAAATTTGACTTCACTAAAGTGAGTGATAACTTCTACTGAATTCAATATCAAAGAATTTAACTCTTCTTAAGCAGTGGCTCATCCACTTTTGAATAGTGAAGTGTCTGAAATTCAGGATTCAGAATAATTTGAATTCTTAATGCTGTCTGAGCTGTAAAATGGAGACCAACAATTATAATAGCTTATAACTCACGAGGCCATTTTCTGTTACAGTCATTTAAGTAAAAAATCTGGACTCTTAGCAGATCGATCTGCATGAAAAATAACCTACACAGGAATTAAATAATACAGAGAAAACAAGATGAGAACCGTTTTTTCAGCCTATCAATATATACAGTTTTCTCCATATTCCTTTCATAATATAGATGATGTGGCATCAGGTATAGGTGTTTTCCACCTGAATTTTTTTAGTGTTTGCAAATATATTCACTAATTTTTTATTGTGAGCTACATAAAATATATTTATATGTAGAATTGATCAAACTCTGAATTTAACAATTCTGAATATTATTAAAGTTAAGAATAAGCATAATGTGGAGATTTTGTGGAAATTTCTGACTTCAGTAGCAAAATGAAAATTTTAGCCTTTAAAAACTTTCCAGTTTCAATTTAATTTCTGTTCAGGTATATTAGTGAAATGTCTTACAAGAGGTTTAGTTCAGCTGCTAGTACCTTTTTCTCTCTGATGAATCAGGCCTCTTCTGCTGAATGTCCATGAGACACCAATGGCTTTTGTTACCTGGGGAGTTGCATGGTCTGTGCCCAGATCCTCATCCAGTTCAAGACAAGCATAATAAGAAGCACTCTATTTGCTGTGAGCACCAGCCTCTCAAGAACATCATGATACTTCTTATGCAAGAGCTGGCAGTAGTTTTAAGTAAATTTGAAAGCCAAAGAGCTTTCATGCACAAGGACAAAATTGGGGTTGCATCAGACTGATTCCAGTCTGGCTTCAATATGCCTCGCCCTTCTGTATTGCAGATCAAGAGTTCAAGTATAAAATGACACTATGTTTTAAATAGGTAGTTTCAGTGTAAGCAGCAGCTGTAAGTGCAAAAAGCAATGATATTGCCATCACACCCCTAACAGTCAAAACTGTTTGGAAATCTCATTTGTTTTTCATTAGTTACCGCAACAGTTTGAATAAAATCCTGTTCAATCTCAGAAAAGAGTACTTTGGAAATGTTAGTCTGTTATTCTTTAAACAAAGTTCAACAGCTATTAACAGAGTACTTGTTTATGATCTTCTATAAATATTATGTTTCTGTACTTCTTTGAAAATGTGGACTTTTTAATTTCATTTTTATTTTAGTAAAAACTGTAAAATTATGACTCACCAGATGCAGAGTGCCAAGACAGGATATTTCCCAATATATGGGGCAAACAACATTTTTATGTATTTTTGTTACCAATCATATAAAACCCAGCTTATTTTTATAAATGGCTTCATAGGCCTGCACCATAAAAGGTGCATATAATTTTATCCCCGTTTTCAGGGGTTTTGGTGCCCATTACCTAGGAAATGTAAACTCTCACGTTCCTGAGCAAAGTCGACATTTCAGTGATCAGCAAAACCCACTTATTTTCATGCAGAAGTGGCCACCTTTCTTCTACTTAGCCAAGAGCTCACAACCCAGACAGAAAGTTGAACTGGACAAAAAAAGGAGCAATGCTGCTATGAGGTTGCAGTACAACAGCTTAAAAGGAAATTGCAATATTAGCCAGGGGTGTGTGGCGATATATTTTTTCCTAATTCCTGAAGTGCATACACTTGTGGCATAGCCACACTGATATCACCACTTACCTGCAAGCCATCTAGAAAAAGTCATAACTCAAATTAATGAAGGGAGCAAGCTTCCATTACATTATGATGGCTATAAAGCCTGCTGCAATAATACCTAAGTGGTTTTACCTCCAGAGCACTGAATGTGCCTGGCCAAAAGGACTTCTATTGAGCTATTTGAATAATTAACATGGAGACGTTAGTGAGTAGTTTAATCCCCAGATGTATATTTTATAATAGTTTAACCTTCTCCCTTATGGCTGCTGCTATTAAAAGCAGCAGATTTAAGAGTTAAATCCAAATTGATTGAGTTGTGGCGCTGCTTTTACTTGTATCGCAAACTTTCAGTGGCTTTTCTCAAAACTGAGTTTAGTTTTAGGACATACTAATGGATTCTAGTTCCACATAACACCTTTCTTTTTGTCATTACTTGAATTGTTTTATTTTTAAACTAGGCTAGATCCATGCCTATTAATAGGAAAAAAAAAAAACCACCAACAAAAACTCTCTTTTGAGAAAAAATCTTACATAACAAGCAATTAGTTTAAAATTTGAAATTGAGTTTACATTTTTTTCTTTCCAAGTGGTTTCAAGGCATAATACGAAAACTCCAAATCTAACCTGAGTAGAAGGCAAATTAATAACTAGGAAGTTTTTTCTTAAATGCTAAGAGCCTGAGGAATAAACAGGAAAAGCTGTAAGAGTGGTAAACAAACTCAGAGGAGAGGCGGTTAAGTAACTAAGCAAAGCATGAATGTGCAATTTATGCTGGGGGAAAGAAAGGAGGCTTATTTTAAAGGCTGATTGACTTTTTATTATCTGTTGTAAGAAAATCCTTCCATGGGTCTGAAGAGGAGGCATTTAAGGAAAAAGAAGCTTTTAAATACAGTTGCATGTGAACAACACCACATGCAGAAGTGGAATACATCTTTAACAGCAAATAACAGGGGCCAATAAGTTGCAAAGAGTGATTTCGAAATTTAGCTTGGGTCTTAGCTAAAGGGAACCAAGCTATGGGAAGGTAGCATGACTGCTAAAGACTTAAGGTTTGTAAGAGCCAGTATCTGATCAAAGGGACATAAGGACTAGGAAAATGTCAGGATCTCGGATAGTCTTAATAAAACAAAGGAGAGTGGATTAGACTTGAAGTCCCTTGACACTAAGTCACTAAAGTTTATGAAAGGAAAGGCTAAGATCAACATTACTTATGACCTCTGTTGTTCCTTAGCTTTGCACCTCCATAAGGAGCCTGACTCCTTCTCCCTGGTGGTGTCTTGGGTACTGTGTGCTGCTCTGGGTCCCCCAGGCTGAACAAGCCCAACTCTCAGGTCAAGTGCTCCTGCTCAGCCCCCTTCCATCGTGGTTGTCTTTTCCTGAACACATCCTAGGGATTCCTTTCTTGCATTAGGAAAGCCATTGCTGAAAGCAGCACCAAGGCACAATGTGGTGAGCACTGACTGAACAGGGATAATCCTTTTGCTTACTGTGACCCTGTTGATGGAGTCCTGCATATTATTTGATATTGCTGCTGTCATATGTCTGCTGCCCTCCAGGACTCCCAGGTATTTTTCAGCAGGACTTTTAACTCCCCAGCCAGTCACACGCCAGCCTGTTCTGGTGCAGGGGTGCTAGTCCCTCTCATGTGTAAGATGTTGTGTTTGTCCTGGTTGAATTTTATGAAGACCTTTCTTGAAGCCATTCCTCTATCCTGGCTGGGTCCCTCTGAGCAGCAGCACTGCCTTTGAGCATGTTGCTTGCTCATGCCTCCATCTGCTGATATCTGAGGGCACGTTCAGCCTCCTCCTACTCATCAGCATTGGGATTTAGTGGGGGAAAGGATAAGGCAGAGAGCACTGCACATACAACAGTTGAGAGAATGGAACCAGATAACTACTTTTAAGACATTTTAGATAAATTATGTTAAAATAAGCAACTATATCCTGAAATTATCTAAATTATGTTTGATGTCCCACATTCAGAAGGACTATGTAGTGTGCTGGGTGTGTGCTGGCTACAAGTATCAGGATAAACAAAATTCAT
Source organism: Hylia prasina (assembly GCA_013397195.1). Lineage (NCBI taxonomy): Eukaryota > Metazoa > Chordata > Aves > Passeriformes > Sylviidae > Hylia > Hylia prasina. The sequence continues at coordinate 927,973 of VYXD01012026.1, read as the reverse complement.
TAACTTCTGAGACAAAAATAATTCAGTGACATTCTTCTGGCTTGTAGGATACAATATTCACCTAAATCTGTTAGATCTGTCATAAAATATCTTTTCAAACAGCAACAGGATATTGCTACATTTGGCAGCCCTTCTCCTGTCATGCTGGGTTGTCATTCTCAGGCCAGGTATGACAGGTCACAGGCTTTGTAAAGTACAGAAGCTATAATTCTGCCTTTTTTCTTTTGCAGAGATTAAAACAAAATAGAACAAAACAAGACAGGATGTGAAAGGAATGAAGTTTAGCTACAAAACCAAAATTAAATTAGAATACTTCTTTGCAGTTCATGAGGTGACTCTTTGCAGGCTCTCAGTAATTTATGGTTATTCCACAGTACTTTATAAGATTAGTTTGATTTACAATATGCTGCAGTGCTTGACTCTCATTCTGGATAATTTGACAACCAGCTCTGGGACTAATCTTGGTGTGACAACAAATTAAATAATTCTTGTCTTTCACTGTTCTTTTTTCCCCCCCTTTTTTTTCCTGTTGGGCTGTTTCAGTGTTGTCTTCTTAATGGTGTTCGAGATTAGTTCCTGGGCACATGACGTTACTGGAGTTTTTGATTGTTTTTTCCCAGCTTCATTTTATTTATTAAACACTCCTATAACCATTTTTCTTAAAAGTGAGTTTCCAAAGTAAAAATAAGAGTTGAACTAGTGGGAGCATGTGAAATCTGTTCACAATTAATTTTCTGAATTCAAAAGCATATTTTTATTGAGGTGGCTTGAATTTCGTATTCAGACTTTGGGCAACAGTTGAAGTCAGGTCAGGTGAATTCACTGTGTATTGACAAGGAGATTCATACCTCAGATACACTTAAAGTCACACAGAATAAAGGGTTTAATTTTAATGACATTTATATCAGACCAGGTCACAACAGCTATTCCAACCAGGTGACTGAACTCTGCTATGTGATTCAATACAAAACATGTCACAAAACATGGAAAAAAAAATCTCATGCGAAACAGTCAGATAAACATAACAGTTCATTGCTGAAATCAGACAGGAAAGATTAGCACTTGAACACAAAATTTATAAATTAAGGATTAAAATTACAAATCTTGCAGGCAACACACACAGGACAATAGGAGTTTCTTTATGTGGTACTATTCAACTTTCAGGTACCGTCCCTGTGAATACCCTTCATGTAGCTCCCTCTTACTTGACACAGCCTAAGGTATCTAATAATAGGGAGCCCTGAGTCCTGCTTTTCTGAAGGAATCATGCACTAGCACTTTGGAGAGCCAAGAGTTTCTCAGTGTCCATTTTAAGCATATACTGTATTACTAGTTTTCTTTCTCTCACCTTGCTTGCCACAGTCCCTAATTTAACAGACATATTTGAATGGCTCCTGAGTCTGGTGGCTGCTGAGGCACTTTGCTCACGTGTTGTTTGAGGGAGTTTAATTGTCTGTTTGCTGAGAGGGTGCCTGAGGCTTTGTTACACAGCTCAGTATCCCTCTGTCTAAATCCGGTGCTCAACCTAGTGCTTTCCCCTGCCCTTGCTTTAATAAATGACTTTTAAATCCTGTTACAAGTTTTCTAGTAATAAATGCCGAATGGTCCACATATGGTAGACCTCTTGTTTTTGTTTTTCTACTTAATATTTACTGAATACTTGAGGTATGTATGGTTTAAGAGATTTTTATTGTATGTGGCATAGTTTAAGCAGCAGTGGTAGTTTCCAAGCTGTTAAAGAAGGACGTTCTGTTTGATCAAGAACATCTGTTTGTTCACCAGCTGTGCAGCTGTGGTCATCCAGAAACCCTGGTTCAGCTCATCTTCCTAGGGACAAATAAAAATACACAATCAGAAAGACAAAGTAAGAAGTACAATCTGCTTGGAGAAGATACTAGGTATTTTAAAAAAGTTTCCTAAGATGAGGAAAATTTTGTGACCATTCTAGCCATTGGCCTGCTGCTTTGTGATTGGAGGATAAATCTTGCCAAAAATTGAGAAACAAGCAGTTTATTTTGTACAGGCATACTTACCCTTCTAAATAATGTCTCCTAGGTTCAAGGAAGTGACATGGTGGTTCTATCTCAGACTATACAAACTAAACAATTTCCAGTGGAAAAGGCATGTTCATGAATGGTGGCTGTTATTCTGACTGAGGAGCATCTGCCTCCAATTATTTTTCTAGGTTAGTCAGAAAAGTATTTCTTAGACCTGTGAGCTGCACCCATGATTGAATAAATTTCTTAGGAACAAGCCTCTTTCCACTCTTTTGAAATGTCAAATTTTAAAAGTGGAATTCCTCCCTGAGGAGAACCTTAATTTGTGAGTTAATGGTTATTCTGAGGGGGTTGTTTCTATTCATCTATGAGCTATGCATGCTTTACTCATCATTCTATCTATACCTGGGTGGTCTGGATGAAGGTATAAAAAATCTCATATATCCACTTGAATATTGATGTAGTATTTAACTTTTAAGTCAAAACTTTGAGACTCCACAGCTGAAACATCAGCAGATCAATAGTAATTATTTGCACAGCTCTGTTTCTGAAGGGGCAGAGTTATGCTTGGAAATTATTTTTGGCTAAATCCTGCTCTGAGTTGACACCTGATCTGTGAAACAATGAAGACCTGACTTCACAGACTTGTCAATTCACCTATTTTGTTCTTCTCAGCCTTAATTTTTGTCCTTTCTCAAGAGTTTCTTATTCATTACTAGATACATACATCTGTATACATATGTATACATGTATATTCAATACTACATACATTCATACATATAGATCTGTACTTGGTATTAAACATAAAAAATATTTTGCTATCCCTGTTTTCTTGGATGAAAATTCACACAAGCCAGAATAAACTATTAGAAACCAGGGTATGTTTTCATTCTCTGCAATGACAAAAATGCTACCCTGTAGATATTCCATGAAGGCTCACTACAGCATGATTCTAGAAGTCCAGTTTTGTTCCCAGTTGATATTACACAGTAAGCACTTCCCTTGAAATCAGAAGAAAATTAGAATGACATATCTGTAATATTAGAAAAGAAACAAAAGAAGAAACTATAATTTTTCTCTTGCAGTTGCATGACTTTGTCCTTCCTATTGGAGCTTTGAATGGGTTTTCAAGAAAGATGTCTTTTCACTTGATCTCAAAAGACATCACACTTTAAAGTTAAAGTTCCTTCCAACAGAAAACAATCTATGATTCTGTAACTAGCAACAGGAAATGTGGAAGGAATTGGGAATGCCTTAAAATGGGAAGATAAAGCTGAGGGTAGATAGAAAGAGGCATTGGAATAAAAGTGACAGCTATAAAGAGGAAGGGATTAAAGTCTACTGCATGTTTGGTGTGGGTAAAAAAACCCACACTAAAATTACAGCTCAACCTTAAGAGATATATCAAGAATAACTTGTCACTGTTAACAACATTGAAATACTGAAAAATATTGCTTAGGAGATGAAACAATGCCTATTACCAGTTTTTCAGAAAGGGTATATAAACTTCTGCCAGAAAATGGCACAGGTACAATTGGTACTTCCTGAAATCTCTTACAGGTCTTTTACATGATTTCAGATTATATAAGTTAATATTGCCTATATGACCTCAGCTGATACTTTTGCTTTTATAAAAGCTAGCGCTTTGCTAAACTGAGAGTTATATGCTTGAATCAGCATGAGGATAACCTCCCATGTCTAGCAGAAACTACACAAGTTTTCCTTTTCTGGTTTCAGCTGCTTATCTTAGGTTTTAGAAAATATAATCATGGATGATGATAATTTGTTTCCTGGAAAGCATAATTCTGCTACTGTATCAAAGGTGACTCAGCAGCACACATCTGGTTTAAAGTATTTATGCAAAACGGAGTGACCACATAACAATCCATCCTAGGTCATGTAAAGTCATGCAAGCTGATTACAACCCTAAGAGACCTAGTCTTTTGAATGACATTTACTTTGACTTTCCCAATATTCAAAGGAGAATGTGATTGAGAAGTATTTTGATAACACCAAAAAGAAAAGGAAGATAAGCATTTTCCTGTTCTACCCTGAATATTTTTCTTATAAAGAGGGTATTTCATTTATGTAAAATACTAGATTGAAATGTTGTTTTCATGGGAAAACTTCCAAGAAAGAAGTGTCCCTTAAATAAGAGTACATGTATCTTCATGCATATTATTTCCAAGACATTCAGATTTTCCAAAGTCCACATTTCAGAAATGATGGTCTGAAGAGTATCTCAGTAAGAAGAGCATGATGAGGTTCTGTGCTTATTGTATTCTCATGCTTTCTCTATCAAATGTGCTGAGTTTCACTTGGCAGATAGCTGTGAAATTAGCCTCAAACAAGAGTTAAATTTGCAGGGCTGACTCAGACACACAGAGTCAAAGGAAGGGACTTTGGCAGTTGTCCAGTCCAACCTTCTGCTCAAAGCAGGATCAGCTAAGGCTCAGGGAGACTACTCAGGGCAATATCAAATGGGTCTTGAAAACTCCTAAAGGTGGGGACTACACAGCTTTGAGCAACCTTCTCCACAACTTAGCTGCACTCATGTGGAAATCTTTTCCCTTTCATTAAGTCTGAACCTGTCCTCATTCAGTTTATGACCTCTGTTTGTTCCCCAGCCAGCTCCATCTCCTCGAAACCTCCCTGTGGGCACTGGCAGAGGCTGCTGTTGGGACTCCCTGACATCGCCCCTTCTCCACGCTGAACAACCTTGTCTCTCCAACCTCTCCTCCTGGAGCAAGTGTCCAGCACCGTGGCTCTCTTCTGCTGAATGTTGCCTAGGCTATCAACATCTGTCTTGCATGAGGAGGCCCAAAACTGCACACGGCATCCAGATGCAACTACACGAGATTTTTGAAAATCTTTTTTGACAGGATAAACCAAGTAGAGGTAACAGGTAGACAAAATAGGAAAAGTTTTATCATTGAAATAAAGCACCTGCCACTGATTAAGTGCAATAATGGTGTGTGTTTGAGCAAAGTAAGAGAAACATCCCACTGCAGGTTTGATTTGCTTTAGGATAGGCTGGATATGAGCTGTTTCTTTCATTTAGCTGGTATGTTTTAATGATGATCATAATACCTTGTCGTCTGAAGTACTGCCATGTGGAGAAGGTTAGAAAGGGTGTTTGAAGTCAAAACTGATGTTACTTTTGTATATCTTACCTAGAAATGGTGTAGCCATTCCCAAGAACCAATCAGTTAAACATCTAGTAAGCATGTCCCTCAAAATTGAAATGGTTAAAATTTAGCCTGTACTTGGTCACTTTTATTTTAGAACTTATTTTCACAGAAATTGTGAAAATATATCTATGTATTCAGACATAAAACCTATCATATTTTTTCTTCTTTTTACTTTTTATTTTATTATGGGCTTGTCTCTGGAGCACTGTGGTTCAGAAGAACACCTGAAAGTGGAAAGAATGTGCATTATAACTATGGTCTTTTGAGACAAATTCAGTGGTAATGATTCATTTCTAAAGAAACAAGTTATCACTGTGGGGAACAGAAAATACTTGAGAACACTGAGAAAGAGAGGAAGTTGAAAGCAGAAATTAGTCATTGCTTATAGCTAGTTTGCTTCAGTACACTTACTGTGATTCAGACATATCAAGTGGTTGCTCGGTTTAAGAGGGGAAGGCTCTCTGCTTTTGAATCTTGACTTAAGAGCTTTAGCCCTTGCTGAAAGAAGTGTGAAACAACTGTATGACAGGACGAGACATGATTGCCTTTATCTGTCCTGTTTTCATGTAGGAAGACAAAGGGCAGTTACCCGGACTTCCAGCGTGTGGCTGGGAGGCTGAAGCAAAACCAGGAGCTCTTGTAAGGGCAGACTTGTTTTGCTCATGAAGCTTGGACAGGCAGCAAGATGCTTACCTTGCCATAACAAACCATGCTCAATGTTTGTCTTTGGACAAAAAGGTTATCAGTGCTACTGTGCGAGCACAAACTTAAGAGCTGTTTTTTAAAACACCGTTTCAAATTGTCATTTTAAATATATCCTATAGGTAATGGCAGCTTCACCAGCAGTCAGTGATCATCACCAGCTAATCCATCTTGTCTGCATGCCAGCCAGCCAGGAAACAGCACCAGTGACTGGAGCAGTTCTACTCCTTCCTTGCCTGACAGTAAGGGTTTATGGGATGGGAAAACATAAGTAATGATCTTTGCTTTGCATTTTACTTTAACCACAGAATGTGTTCTACTGCTTTGTTCAGATTTTGAAATACCCTAGAGACAGGGCTACAGCCAGGAATCCAAGCCTAGTGGGTGTCTACTCCACAGCCTATTAGAAATTACTATAATTGCTTTTATTTTCTAGATTTTCAAGACTTTTTGAATTCTCTGCAGATTCCATTAGACCTGACTGTCCTCTCCTTTCACTCGTCTCTGTGGTTGAAGACCAATTTCTTTGTAACGTAAATCTCTCAACTGTATACTTAAAAACAAATATTTAAATCAGAAAATAATAAATCGCTCCAAAACATCTGTAGAAGACTATGAATATGTACATTGCTTATACATCAACTGTTGATATATCTTGCCTTTCCATTTGCAGTGTCAGAAGGCCATTTCAGTCAGTACTTTTAGTCTGCGAATAGTAGACATTTCTCTAAAGATGGTCTTTCAAGAAATATTAAGTATTAAAAGGTTAAAAACTAAGAAAACAGTAGCAAAAGAGAGAAAAAAAGTTCTCCCATCAGGCCAATTGATTCTAAGGGCAGGGTCACTGAATGTAGCATTATTTCTCCTGGTCATGTTTCTTTCCTACCAGAGCTCCAAAGTAAGCTGACTGTGTAAGCAGGATTGAAATACACAACCCCCTTGTGACTGGAAGCAGTAAAGCATTCTCCACTTGCGGTTTTCTTCAAATGAGCCTGCATGGAATATGTGTTTGAAAACAGTGAAACTCTTTATTAATCAAGTACTTCACTTGCCATGCCAGCATAAAGTTTCATTTATGTCAAAACTCCCTTAAAAATGGTTTGGAGTGGTGTCTTGTACACAGACCTTCAACAGAAGAAATATTTTTGGAATTGTAAATACAATAATTTAGGCAAATATCTGCAACTTTTGAGAAGCTGCTGCAAGATCCTTGACCAGAAGTTAGAATTCCAACATTTTACTTTGGTTTCCTACTGTATGGAAATAAGGAGATTATATAACACTGCATCTAAAATACAGTCAGACAAGTTATCCTAATTATTAGAAGAGGGCTTTTGCTATCCATATTGTAGCCATGTTGCAATAAATGAGATTACACTCTGGATGCCCCATAAGATGTGGTATCTAAAAGGAAATCCAGATTTTAGTGTTTTCTCAATGTTAATTTGAGTCTCTAAGGCATTATCTGGCTGAGAATTCTATCTGAAACTATGGATAGATAGTTTTAAAAAGACTTTTTTTTTTTTAAATAGAGACCCCTTAACACTGCTGAATTAGCAATATCCATTCACAACACCCAATTTTTCAGAACAAAGGCCCCTACATGCAGGTGAATCCCATTTTACTATGTTTATTTGTGGATCTATGGGAGAAGCTGAAGAGGGCATAAGGAGAGTGTCATGCCTATCCAGCACAAGTACACAGATCAAGGAGAAAAGCCTGGAGAAGAAAGGATTTAATATCTTTGTAAACAAAGTTGCATTAAATAGATGCCTGATTTCATTGCCTCCTATTTTTTTTTTCTTAACTGGAAACAAGCTGAATAACTTTGTACATTGGCTGAGCACTAGGATTAGAAATGTTATCAGCCTTATTGATAGATAAATCCAATGGACTGACTAACCTGGAGTGTGTTCTCAGTAGCATAGTCCTCATGCTCAGTCTTTGCAATGGAACATGGAGCTGCCCTTCCCTTTAGGACACCAGGGATTGAAATGTAATTCAGACAATTTCAAACACACTGCTTTTTATCCGAAACAAAGCAGCAGTGGGGCATGTGTGCCCCCCCCAAGCCATAAAAGACTTGTACAAAAGCCATGAGCCATGAGTAGGTGTGGGGAACTCAGCTCCATGGAGATGGAAAGGTGCAGAAGTGCCTCAGTTCTGTTTGCACACATAATTTCATTTCATGTGTCCTCAGCTTGCTCTCTGTAAATATTCCACTGAAGCACCATGGCTTATATCTTCTGTAAAATACTGTTTAGCTGGCATAAGGTCAGCAAAGTATAGCCTTGTGTTATATATATTTACTTGCATGAGCTGTTTTCTCTTTTTCCACTGGCTTAAGAAAGACTAGCCAATGTTCATTCACTCACTAGAAAAGCCCCACTGATCCTTTGACAGGTACAGCAGAAGTTATTTTTCATTGTGGCATGAATAGTTTGTTTTGTTTTACAAGAAAGCACTTCACACCAAAGCAGAGCCAGGAATTATCATTCTTCCTATGCTTGTACAGGTGCACTCTCTGAATTAGGCACACAGCCTCCGGTGAGCTCCTAATGGAGTGATGACACTAACACTGCAACAATAGAAGGGGCCTCCAGGGATGCTGCTCTGGGAGGGCAGTCCAGGTAGGAATGTGCTTTTTAAGAGGGCTACAACTTCAAGCATTCTGTGAAGCTGACAACTCTTTACATTACCTCTGTAGACTTCTCACTGCACAAATAAACACAAGTAAAGTACAGTAAGCCATATAAGACTGAGGGATTTAAATCTCAGTAACTTGTGTGGGAAGAGCTTGCAAGAAGCCAGTTTTCAACACAGTTCACCACAAGGTGTGTGCTGAGACATCCAGTCCACAATGCAGATCTCCAGCTCTTGTCCTGTATCACTGATTCTTTTGTTGTTTTCATCTATACATTTATAGCTATTTATTTATTGAAAAAGGGATCTGGACTCTACACACAAACTGTGTGTGTTTATGCGTGCATGTGCTTGAACAGGGTCAAGTACAGCCATGTGAAAGAAGGAGTCATGGCAAAACTGTTTATTGCGACGTGTGAGTGATAGAGCTGAAGTATAAATAGTTGTGTGAGTGGCAGGGGCAATGGAGCCTGGTTTCCTGCAGAGCTCATGCTGAAGGCTGAGAGCCCGTGTGGATTCACTGGTGTCTAGCAAATGGTGAGGATAACATTGAGCTGTGTGAGTGAGATCAATATGCTCTCTCTTCTATTCAGAAGCTTATTTTAACAAAACTTTCAGAGACTGGAAAGCTTGGAGGAGAGAAGCCCTCTGATGTATTTATGGCTGCTGCATTCAAATGTGTCTAGAAGGAAACCAGCAGCATCTGACCACACATATCTCATATTTTTAGGAAACCAAAATAATTTAATATCACAAAATATGATAGTAATATTGGAAATGAAAGTCCCTGTTAAAGTATCTGAAACTACATTGTTCAATGCTGACCCAGATATTCTGGGGCTCATTTCTTGTTCACTGTTTCTGTTTGTATTGCTGTAGAGCCAGGGGCCATGGCTGCTGCTCAAGCTGATTGTTGCAGTGAAATGCCTCTGAAAGGTCGGTTATTATTCATGTCTTCAGCCCATTCAGCAGCCTGTTTAACAAGGTACATCTAATTCAGAGTAACTGTGTGGCCCATTGACTTCTGTAGAGCCACCAACATGCTTGAATTGCAGATTTGTTTCACTAACTCGTGGAACTGCAGCCTTAAATAAAAAGTACAAGCTAGAAGTACATGGATTGTGTCCATTCAAGGTCCAGGAACATTTGGAACAATCTCAGGTTTTTCAGTGAACATAAGGATTCATACTTCTAGGATCAGTCTTTCCTCTGGAGATTTTCACCTCTGCAGAACCCCCCATAGGTTTGAAAGCATTGAAGAAAAGTTGTCTACCACATATTTTTGCTATGGATTTTAGGCAGGTGGGTGGAAGTTGCCATTTACTGCTGTGGCCCTGTTCAGGTAGGGTTTCCCATGCCTTGATTCTTTTGTCTAGTGTCAGCTACCAGAAAGACCTATTTTCAAAACAGTGCAAAAGACATCAGTATTTTCCTCTGCAGCTTCTACATTGCATTTGCACCACTAATTGAGTCTAGAGCACATTAATCATACCTTATGACAATTTGATTTCCTCTGCTTTTAATTGCAGTCCCAACTCATTTAGCAGTAAGTACTGTGGGTTGTGAGACAAAGGGTGTGGCACTGAAGCATCTTCCTGAAGAGTAGAGATAGAAAAAGGTACATGTAAGAGGGATGTGATGGTCCCCAGTGGGGTTTCATACAAAGTAAATATCTTTATTTCTTGCTGGAAAGGTGTGTGAGTAAGAGCTTTTTGTTCCATATGCATCTGTCTAGTTCCTGCATTTTTCTCTCTCTTCCTCATCTTTAATATCCTTAGTTACTGCAGAAAAGGTAATTTTATTGATGTGGGTGAATGCCATTAGGATGATCTCTTGAAAACATGATTTGAGAGGAAGCTGGTCACAGTAGTTTGTAGAAGAATTATTTGAAAGGTTAAAAACAAGGTTTACAACTAATCAGCACAGCACAGCAGATCACTGAAGTTTGTCTGAGCTGATAAATGTCTGCAGCTAGCTTACACTTTCACAATGGTTAGGTGTTATGATTTGAAAGATGCAGCAGATCTTATTGCTGATAGGGTACGGCTGTTTGTGAGATAGTGTGAAAGCAGTGTCACAAGAGAGACTGCTTCAGAGCAATCCAGCATTTTGTCCAGTTGTGGCACCATTTTATGGAGCATCCATGAGCTTCTGTCCTGGAATAGTCTGCATTCCCTGGGATCAAATGACAATGCAGGTTCTTCAGTCTGTGCCTGCACTAAGACACAATCATTACCCATTGCTGCTTATGGTACACCTTAGTGCAAACTGTCCTGGGAACACAAAGCAGTGAGTGGTCTCCATGATTGCTGCCACTCAGTACATTGTAAAAATTAGATTGCTTCTGCTAGGATGTAATTTAAATGTCATCTCATAAAATCCCAGAGGTACCTTTTGAAAGAAAGCAGCATGATGACCTTGCTTTTCTGGATCATCCCAAGCTTGGTTCAGTCTAAAATTAACAAGGCTTGCTTTTCTAGGTGACTTCTCTCTTGACAGCCCAGACCAGGTATCCCATGGAATGGTATCAGTATTCTTGTGTTCCTAGTATATTCAATATATCACCTTAAAGTCAGTTATGTGGGTAACTGGATTGCTTTGTTTTAACTGCATTTTATAAGTAGTCGTAACAGAAACTCCAGTGATGCTCTTTATACTGATCGAGAAGTGCAGTGTTCAGTCAAGCAAGGCAAATTCTCCATGAACATCATGAAGTCCCACATTCCTGTCCTTGCTATGGCAGACCAGCAAATTGCTGGGCCACACTCAGGTGAAGGTGCTCAGGCAGTGTCAGTTGTGTTAGCAGCTGTGTCACTCCCTGGAGCTTCAAGGACAGATTTCATTTTGAGGGCTCAGAGTTACAATGGGTCTCCAGAAATATTTTGAGGAGAACAAATCTTTGCTCCAAAAACCATATTTGGCATTCTGCCTGTGCTGCTTTACAGTAACAGATGGACAATGTTAGGGATATGCTTATATTCCCAGTGGCCATAAATCCCTGCAAAGAATATGTTGATAACATGGAAAAACTTCAGATTTTATGGAATATTCATATGAATTATATATTTACTATACATATATATATACATCCAGAGAAACAGATTAATATAATGTTCATTGACAGTTAACACTAATAAGCAAATAATGAAACATATCTATAGTAGATCTCTTGATTCTCTGAACATTCTTGCAAATATATGTTAACTTTAGATATATTTTAGAAGACTTTATTGGAGCGAAGTTCCTCCTGTACAAGGTCAAGTCTATTTTCAGGAGAAGAATTGAAGAATATCCTGCAGCTGAAAAGGTCCTAAATATTTTACAATACAAGTTTGAGGGCCTTTATGTGAGTTATTCAAAGGTGCCTGGATATATTCACTGAAAGTCACTGGGAATTTTGTTTCTAAAATGCTTTTACACTTTAAAAAAATTTGCCATAAATCTAAATCTATATTTAAAATTAAGCTGTAGTGTATACTCTGTAAAACTGAGATTACGGTGTCACACTTGTTTTCTCTTGATCCTAGTTACTGAATATGTTCAAAGATGTCTTTTTAAATTGCTGGTCTTAGAAGTTCATGCAGAAACCTGAAAATCAGCAAATTTTCTTTGGCACAGTCACCCCTAAAAAAGCATATATGTCATAAGGTAATGGTTTTGATGATAGTAAAGTATAGTTAATTCAAGATAGCATCTGTATGGAACAACTTCCATATCTCTCATCTGTAATGGAGAGATATGACAGAGTTCTGCCAAATTGTTGAAGTACAATTTATAAATCCAAAATCTTAAACCGGGGAAAAGTGTCTTTTTCGCACAAAAGTATAGTCAGCTACATGACATTATAGTGGTCAATAACACAAAAGAACTCAAAAAGGGGTTAGAGTATTATGGAAGAGGGGATTATTTGTTACTGGTGTATGCCTTGGACCGACCACCTAGCAACTGGTGCCCAGTAAGATCCAGAGCTACGGTTTGTTGGAAACCAGTAAAAGAAAGGGTGGAGAGGACTAACATACACAAATAAGCTCTTAATACATCTCTCACTCTATGAATTATCAAAACTAACAACTCATCCTCTTTGTAGAGTCACTGGGAGTCCATTATTGAGGCACTACGATCACATTATGCCATCCTTGAATTCCTTAATGGAAATGCATTTAATTCGTTAAGGGCATAAGTTCAGTACATTTGAGACAAATCTTCTGGAAACTATTGTACATTACATTCACATAGATAATGTTTAAAGAATATATGTTTGAGAAATGTCTATTTTGAATGAAGTCCAGCCATCATAGAACATTACAACCCATTTTGAATCAAACATTACCCCCATGAATACCCCATCTGCCACACAAACTGATTTAACTTGAATGTGAGCTCTCTAACTTGAAGTGAATTAATACTATTTTGCATTCTTATGAAAGGAAGGCTTCTTTTGTAGTCATTTGTGCAATTGCTGAATTTTTAAGCTACTCCTACATATAAACTATACTTTAGTACCTGTGTAATCTACACTACATTGGTTTTTATTGGGAAGATGGAAATAACACGAGATGTTAGCTTTTCTCCTTGGTTTGAGAAATTAAGGCAAGTTTGTTTTGTTATTATTTTTTTTTTCCACTAGACTCTACAATTGATTTATATATTCCTATTTCTTCATATGCAGGCACAGAGCTTATGAATGGATATACAGAAGGTAGGTGCACTCTGCATGTTTCTCCTTCCAGGCAAAAGATTTCCTTCCGACCTCTCAGACATACCCAAACAGAGTTTAAATGTTGCCTGTGGAGTACATCTGCATGGAACTTTAGGTGCGTAATCTGCCTGGCATTCAGTCATCTTAAGTTTTAAAACACTTGGCTCTTAATGTTTTGGCTCAGAAGGAGGGATTTTGCTCCCTACACATTTTATAACAGGACTTCAAATACGGTCTAGGGAAAATTAAAATGTTACCCATATATGGAAGAAAGTTGTCAGTCTCGAAGCATGTTCTAGATGGCTGCTTTGCAATGTCCAGGGAAAAGAGCTGGGAGGAGCTCATTTTATAGCTACAATGAAAAATGTGGGGTTTTGCTCATATGAACAGCCCACTGAAAACAGCCAAATATTCCTTTCGATAATATTACTTTTCAGTTTATTTCCAGCTGTCTAACACCAGGCATTTAGAAAATGATGGCTGTCTTGCAGGAAAATAATTCAATGGATAAATCTTAAATTGAGAATGTTTAATAGGAAAGAGGTAGCAGAATTTAATGTTGTGCATAATGCATTTTTGTTATCTCAAATATACCAAGTCAGAAAAAACCTCTTCTCCCCAGTTTTTTAATATTTTCATGTAGAAAGAATCTATTTTCTGTTGTTTAACTTTATTTGCAACAATAATTAAAATGTGATCTCTTCTGCTTATGCAGACATGGACTTAATGGAGACCAAACCATAAGTGACTTGATGGACTGTCTGGGTGAACCTGTCATAGAAAGGTCCTTTTGATTAGAGTGTTAACACAAACGTTTTGAAATGTTAATCTGAATTATGTGTAGGAAGGAGCAGACTGGCTGAATGTTTGAACATATTTGAACATATCAGCTTCTTATAATGCATATTGTGTCATACTACCTATATGAAAAGCTAGTCACTTCCCCCCTGCCCCTATTATTGCTACTAGGTGGTTTATCAGATTTTACTTGTGCATCAAGTAATACTTTGTTGGCTTATTTCTGTTCCAAGAATAAGCAAAATTCATCCTGTGGTCCAGTGTTCTCAGCTGTATAAAGATTGTTGGATGACTTTATTCACAGAAATTGTTGAATATAATTAGATTTCATGCTACAAAAAGTATACCTCTACAGCTGATCTTTAGATCAGAAGCAATCTTTGCCAGATTGGCACTTAAAATTATGCTTTTTTTTAACAGAGATGTTAATACACCAGACCAACACAAGCAATAAATGACACTGATTAGAAGAAAAGATTAGCAACAGTATAGTTTTCTTGTGGAACAGATTGAAGTTTTTATCCTTATAGCAGTTTAAATAACACACACTAGGAGTACTGCTTTTTAATCTGTTTGTCAACTTTAGTGTTTGTACTGTGCCCATCAGAACAGTGTAAAAAGTGTCTCCAGGGTACATAAGTGCCTAAAAGCATTTAAGATCCAAACTCAGGAAATGAAAGACCAAACTCCCCCACTGTGACGGAGCCACTTATTTTGGTATGATTTTCTCCAGAAACTACCTGCAATGTGAATAATAAGCCTATGAAAATCAAGGTATTGACGCTTCTCAAATATGCTCCAGAAAAGATTTATTTTGTCTTTTTAAAAGGACCAGTGTGGTCTGACTGTCCCCTGGACCCAGCAGCTTGATGGAGGCAAGGCCAGGGCTCACACAGGGCAGTAGAGGAGGCACCATCCAAAAAGCAATTTTGATTGATGGAGTGAATTCCTGTGTTAACATTTACCTTTTCACTCCATCTCTCCTAGAAGACTGGCTAATCCTGCATATTCTTAAAACTGAAGTATTTATCAATATTTTCAAAGTGAGAAGCCATGATTTCATGTGCTTGTTACTTTGAATGCGTATTCAGCCAATAACAAAGATGAACTATTCATCACATGAAAAAAAAATAAATTCTCCGTCTTCTTTCATTACAACCCATAATTAACAGCTTCCATCATCTAGCATTGGTTGTTACTGAGTGATCAACACTTACTACTGTCTGTTATAATATTTACTTAGTGATGGTAAACATCAAGTTTCATAAATTTTATTCAATTGCATCTGGCACGAAATAGTGCAACAAACAAAATCTGGGCTTTCATGAGTTGTGGATGGTACATCCAAAACTTCTCATTATACCTGGCAGTAGCTTGGCATAACATAACTACGACTGCTTTATTGTAGAATTAGGCAAGCTCAGAAATAGTTTGTGGAAGGATGATTTAGAGCTGCTGTCTGAGAGAGATCAGAAAATATACGAAGCCCTTACAGAGTGGGAAAAAAACAACAAAAAAAAAACCCCACAAATTTTTATTTTAAAAATCAAACTAAAAAGGAAATTAAAAATATAAGTATATAAAAAGAATAAGTATTCATCCCATTAACAATAAACCATAAATCCTTTGAAATTATCTACCCTTGTATTATGTTTACTTTTTCTTTTTTGTCATGATTCAAGCAATTCAATGAATGTGCACATGTTTTAAGAATACTAGTTTGTTAAAAACTACTTCTCATTATGAAACACCTCAATTAATTTTCAAATCATATGCTTCAAAAAATATTACCACATACTTGACTCTTAGCACTTGCATTAAAAAAAAATATTTATATAGACATCACAATATGATCTCCTGGTTGTGTTTCATGTGAAGAAACCCTTTTGTTAACGTCTTCAACATTTTTGGGGATGCTTCATTTTATTGCTTTTCTCTGGACATTTTATTGCTGACCTTGCTGTTAGAGTTTAGCCAATTCATCTCACTATGCTGGGCACTCAAACAGGAGGTTCTTGCAGTACACAAGCAACAGGAGAATACAGGCATGTGTTTATTTTAAAATGCAGACACATCATATCAGGAAGTCACACACTCCAAAGTGCTTAATGACTGTATACGCTGGAGCATCACAGTATGATTTATCACTGTGGTATGATTCATTGAATTACTTAATGACTTAGATACAAGGGCTTTAGTCCTGAATCAAAAAACTGAAACTTAATTAATGGAAATTTTCTCTGTCTGGGATCACAGCACTTTAACTGTGAAAACGAGAAAGAAAAGTATTTAGTAGGTTTCAACCTTTGTATTCAGACGACAGTAGAAACTGAAACTATTTTCCTTTTGTAAACCTTCAGCAAGAAAAACGAATCAGATAGCAAAAGATGTTCAGTCATTAACTAGAGAGAAAGGACAGAGTCATGCACTTGGGACAGTAGGATTAATTAATTTCACTCAAATTGGGCTGCGTTAAATATATAACCCTTCCTAAAGAAAATTAATATTTAAGCCCAAATTGTTCTCTTATTAAAAATATTTTTGTGAACAAATTATTAAAAGATAGAGCATACGTTTTACATATTTCCTCAAAAAAAAAAAAAAAAAGAAAGTAATAAAGCTAAAAATGCAGTAAAATTCCTCCAAAGTAGTCTCGTTAACAGAGCAACATTTCCCTCTAGTGGTCAGGAGCAGTCACGTTTTCCCAAGTTTCTATCGCAGAACTAGGATGTGCAGCCAGCTTTCCCAGAGACCTGCGGGCAGCCCTGCTTGGAGGCTTTGCGGCCCCAGGCAGGACACCTCCCTGGGCAGCTGCGGGAGGACAGGGCCATGGCTGGAGGGACAAAGCTGCACAGGGACAGAAGCACCTTCTGCCATAAATGCTGCATCTATCGTCTCTATCTTTCATTATATATCTATATTTTTATATATATATGTGTGTATGTGTGTGTATATATTTATATGTATATATATATGTATGTATATCTCCATAATCAAATTCATACTTATTCTTTTTCAATTGTTGTTCAAGCCACTGAAGACAAAATATTCTGCTCTGAAACATTTTTGGGCAGGCTAGAAGGGGCGGAGAAGGACATAATCCTGCTGTAAGAAGCACTCGGGAGCATGAGGAAGCCGAAAACCAAGACAAGCACCTGGAAGTCACAGGTCACGCCATGAAGCCATCTCAGCCCAGCACAGCCATGGTGGAAATAGCAGCCAGTTCTAATTGTGATGAGCCCATATGGAACGTTTTAGAGGTGTTAAGTTCCTAATTAGAGATACTCGGGCCTCAGCATGCTGTGTTGCACAGATGTACTGCTGCTCAGAGCAAAATTGGAGCTAGGTAATGTGGGCGGTCATGATAAAAAGTGGAATTGATTGAAAACATTTACAAATACCAGACAGGCAGGTCAAAGAGGGGCTGTGCCAAAGTAGGCAGGTTTCTTGTGACCTTTTAACTTATTTCTCTCCAGTTCTCCATTTTATTTAGAAAACTGTTGCACTGCCAAACCTTGGGCCCTATGCAGTATTCAGAACATTGAGATTTATTCAGCTCTGAATTTTAGACTGGGAAGATTTTGAGTGAAAATAAGATGTGCTAATTTCTGAGAGTTTTTTTGTTCATGAAGTGGTAGGAAATGGTTGAAGAGAGGGTGGAAGGATGTTCATGTTAGCAAAGACACAGATAAATGTTCACACATTCCTGTTCTGATGGGGAAAGGAAGAGCAGGGGAGAGATTAAAGGAGTAGAGGAACACAGAGGAGGAGGAAGGAGATGAAAAGAGTCCATAGACGATGAAAGAAAAAGGAGAGAAATGTCTCAAGCTTGGATATCTTCAACTCTGTAATGAATCTACTGTATTTGGCAAATGTGCTATGCCAGAGTTTTAGTGAAGCTTTTCAGACCCTCCAAAACCGACACTCAGACACACCCCAGCTAATAAAATACATTCAGCGGTAGTGAACAAAGGCTGAGTGGCATGACATGAGGAAAGAAGAAATTGCAAATACATTTTATCAGACATAGTTCTACAAATATTTTTTCAGGCTTTTGGCTATTTATGAATTAAGAGTTAGACAAGAGTGAACAAGTTAGACTACAATCTGTCCCCTTGTTGTAGACCTTAGCACTGGAAACAATATGTCTGGTCATTAGGAGAAATTAAACAATATCTGATTAAATTGAATCCTCCCTGAGAACAAACAAGCAACATTGCTTGAAAAATTGAAAATTAAACATGATGAATTATTTCTTAAATATCCATAGTTCTCAGATAGACAAATCCAAGACACAAAAGCTGACTCCAATTCCTGTAGGGAAGCTGGTTTAGCCAATTCTAGAGCTAAGCTAGGTGGGATGTCTGTGAAGTTCACCAGTGAATCTACCAATCACTGAGTTTTGGATGTATTTTGTGTATACAACTGGTCATAGGAGAGAGCAGATAAATATATGATTTTCTTTCTCAGCGACGCATGCTGACATTTTTATACACTTTCTCTTAGACACTGTAATTAAAAACTACTCTCTGTTAAATACTACTGTATACTTGTTTCATAGACCGTTGCCTAGTCTGAGGATCCTAAACTGTATTCTCTCCATCTATTCCTCTTACTCAAATATAAGACACCATAAATGTGTCATCTTCCATGCAGTCAGAACTTGTAGCACTTAGAGCCGCATGTGCTTTTCCATATTTTTGAACAGTGTTACTGTGGGACTGAGGTTATGAATTAACTTCTCATCATCTGATCAGAACCAGAATATGCCTGGTCCTGTCCTATCCTGTCCTGTCCTGTCCTGTCCTGTCTGCTCCTTTCCTCTCTCCTCCATTTTCTTTCCTTTTTGGCATTTCAATCTTTTGAAGGCCTATGTCATTAAGTCGAATTCACAGTTTGTCCTCAAAATTCAAGCTTGTTTAACAAATATTGAGTATGTTGAAGATCTCCAGAATATAACACTTATTTTGTTTACAAATTATTAGGATTTTAATGATTGCTCAGTCTAAGATGACTATTTTTAGTACATACCATATAAATGTGAGTGTTTCTATCCCTCTGAAGATAATGGCTTTAAGCAGCTTACATGCTTATTGTTACAAAAGTTTAAAACCCAGAAAAATCCCTGAAAACTTTCCAGATTTTTCTTTCCTTTGAAGATTTAATTTTTTCAAATTCACTGTGTTGATTCCTGCCACATAAGTTGCTCTTCAAGAGCTTTGTTCCCTTTAGATCTGCAAGACAAAGATGACACCATGTATATCTAATGCTGGAAAAACACAGTGAAAGAATGCAGAAATGTGTGACCATCTGGCTGCTTGTCCACTTGAGCACAGGCTATAGGGGTCACTGAGACCCCTCAGAGTGCTATTGATACTGGACCCTGACAGGAAACACTTCAGCTGGTCCCCACAGGACAGAGGTGAATACACTCAGAGGTGTGTTACATCTTCAAACGCTGGAGCTGGTGACAAACCAAAGGAAACTTCTAGCTGCTTCCAAATGCTCTTCCTCCTGGTAACAGGCTAAATGGTTCCTGTCCCCTCCTGATAATCTGTGGCTTGGGGAAATAAATATCTGTCAGAGGCTTTCTTGCCTCACTAACATCCCCTATATGAAGGACAAGTTAAAGTACAAACTGGGGGAATAAATTTTTAAAAATACTGAAATAATGATGAAAGACAAAACAGTTACCCTAAGGACTGAGGAAAGCATTTGTAACTTCACAACTCTTTGAACTTTGATTCCTTAGATTCATTGAGTGATAGGGAAGCAATTACAGAAAGAAGAGAATGGGAGATGCTGCCCGTAAGAATGCAAAGGTTTCCCAAAGGTTTTCCCGGTTTTACATTGTCACAGCTGTGAACTCAGATAGGCCTCACGTAGGAGGTCAATTACTCACACAGGGCCAACAAATGCCCTGAGGTACTGGTACCCAGACTGCCACGTACACTCTGTAAGTTGTGCACATATTCATAAAACCACAAATAAAATACTCTACACACATAATAGTTTAAAGAGACAAAAAAGCCAAGGCAAATACTGTTCCTGAGTAGTTGGTTTGATTTTGATTTTAATGTTAGTTCTTCCAAAAGGCAAAGTCCTTATAAATGTCATTACTCCTTATGGACGTCTTCTGTCCCTGCCTGCCTCAAAATCCCTTCTCCTTTCCTTTTTTTCTCTTTTCTGATTCTACACTATTTTTATATCTCTTTCTTGTAAATACCTACAATCTATATACATGTATAAAAATGTATGTATGTACCTCTGCTGTTAAAGGATTATTGTGAAAATTTTAAAAAAAAGTCAAGTTCCTGAAGCAAAAATATTTCAAAATTCTTATAATTTTAACTAGATTATCTCGTCTAGATGTGGTGCTTAGAGACATGGTTTAGTGGTGGAGTTGGCAGCGTCAGGTTAATTGTTGGACCCAATGACTTTAAAGGTCTTTTCCAACTTAAATTGTTCTATGACTATAGATTTGGATCATTAAATAAGTAACAAAGTTACGTTAAATCCTCTCAAATGTGACAGGATTTTGAGCATGCTTCTTGCCTCCTTAGCTGAAACCCAAAACCTTTCCACCAGTGAACAAAACAGAAAATCTGTCACGATACAACAGTGCTGTCAGAGAGAAGGGCCCTGGCTTACATTAGTCTTGAAGTAAATGGAGTTTCAAGTGCTACTGAGTTGGTGCAGCAGGCTAAGAAATCCTGGACTGAGACCAGTGGTGCTTCACAGAAGACTGGATGAACTGGAGGAACTCAGTCACCTCCTGCCGTTGAAGTGGTCCAGGAGCTCCTTAATAGGTGATTTGTGCCTTGTGGCACTCAGCTGAATGATGATTTTAGTCTGTGTCAGATAACAGCAGGCAGCTTGAACAACTTTGATCTTGAAAAGAAAGAAAAGTAAGGCATCAAAGAATATGACTCCAAAACAAATCAACTAAATAATCCTTATTTTTCATGATACAGTAATTAGCCTGCAGAAAAAATGGGGGCAGCAAAAAGAGCCTGGACAAATTAAAATATCTGACACGTAAGTACGCTACAGCTACATTGGAAAGTAGCTTGGAATAACAGTATAAGAACTAGAGAAGGAAAAAAAGACTCCATAGTAGAAGAAACATTCTTCTTTCCAAGATATTTAGCTGTGGAAGTTGTCTACATAAAATAAAAAAAATTTATAAATTATGCAGTTATTTTTAAAATGTTAAGGGGGAAAGTACATGGGATAAGAGTTAAGGTAAATGTTAGGATATTTTTTCACTGTATACAAGGACGTATCTGCTTTTTTAGTTTTGGTATGAAAATTGGTGTCTACCAGGTATTTTGAGATCTTTGTACAGTTCTTACATTTAAGTAATTGACACTTCATTAGTGCAAAAGGAAAAAAAAGTTGTTTTTTTTTTTCTGTTCTAGGTGTCAATGCTATTTTCAAAAGCATTATATCCTAAGGTCATCTGAATGCTCTAAACAATTTTCTGCTGTAAATTTTTGTATGGCCTTAGATTTAAAATAAAATTCTAATACTTTTATTGCAGGAAGAAACTTTTCATCCATAAACATATTGCAAATTTTATCCTGACCTATATCTCTAAGGCCTAAAGATGCAAAACTTTAGTTCTGCATACAAATTATATAGGTGCAGTTATGGCTGCAATTTTTAAAAATTTATTGTCCATGTAAATGCACATTTATTACAGTAAATAACAGAGTGTTCAGTCTTACAGAATGGCTTGAGCCTCTCTTCATGGCCATTCACATTAAACCAGGTGTCTGTAAGTTAATATTCATAATAAACTAGAACAGAAGTTGAACACACATATTAGTTATCTTGTTTGACTTAAAAAAAAAAATAATGAAATGAAAAGGAGCAGCATAAAAGAACAATGTTGTTTCTGTGATAAGTTATATCCTGCTCGGGTTGCTGCATGTCACTAAAAACACCACAGAGAGCTTAGTGGTTTGTTGAGACAAACTTCTCTGGCAAAGGTGATCTTATATTCCAATCACCTCTTGTTAAAAAGACATAAAAAGAAGATTAGCATACAGCCAGCAGGACTCGTGCAGTGGATTCTCTTGGCTCATCTTGAAGTGCTCCAGTGAGGTCTGGCTTGTTTTTTACTGTTCAGGATCATTTCTTTTGCCACTCATGGAAGTCTCAATGATTTAAAAATAATAATAGCACAAATAGAACACATGACCTCTAACCCATTCCTCTTTGATTAAGTCTCATTTTATAACAAAACTATGACTAATGTCTCTTCCTTTGCCTTCAATAAACTATCACATAATCTGTCTATTATTCTTAATATCCTCTTGCCCCAATAAGACATTTGTGTTTTGTTTGGATTCCCCTGAATGGGGTGAATATTATATCTATAACCTACTGGAAAGCATTTCTTCTTAGACATATTGGCAGGGCTAATTTTGTTTTTACAGGTGTTTGTACTTGGAAAGGGGTTAGCCACAGTCTTGAAGGCTCTACCGCACTGGTACATCACAGGAGCACAGTGTGCTGTGGGTCCTTGAGCTGTTAACGGGAGGCATGGAGGGAAGGTTAAATTAATCATTTATGCTTTATTTATACTTTCTCTTACTTATGCAGTCGGACAAGCGGATGCCAGTTTTCCTCAGCTAAGGACTGTCTGCATGACATGATGTTTGATATCTGGCAAAGAATAATTTATGTGATTTATATTGTAAATCAAAAAAGAAAGAAATACATAGGAATGGCTGCAGTGCTGCAGTTTTGTCCGTCAGCTGGACAAGCTGAATAAATCTCTTAGCTTGTCTTGAGAAATTTTGCTTTGATTCAAATAGATGTATCATCTTAATACTGTTTCTTTCTTATCTTTGCTAAGATTTCTCTTTTCATTTTTCTATGAAAATTTGGTCATGACACAGTTTAGTAGATTTCTTGTGAGATGATCTGAGGGAGATTTTTCTGGAGTGACTGTTACTAAACTTGATTCAATCTAAAAAGAAAGAGTAGACAAAAACTAACTTACCCCCACCTCCTCCTTTTATTCTGTACACTTAAATATGCAATTTCAAAATTTAAATTAATATAATTTAAAGAATATGTACCTATTTAGAAAAAAAGTCTCATGAACTTATAAAAATATGGTTACATTCCATCAAAAGAAATAGGCTGTGTTTTGTTAAATGGGATTTAAACACATGGTTAACTGCTGCAGTATGGTCCTAGACTATTTCCCCCTGAAAACCCTGTACTCAAGTTAACTTAGCACCAAACAACCTTGTCATGTAGAAGGGATTCATGAAACCCTCCTGGATGAACAAGCTATCAGTCAAACTTAATGCAGCTGCACAGAAAATGATGATTAGAAGCAGAAGGAGAGCAGAAACAAGCTGAGGAATCAATATGCTCAACCACAACATCAAGTTCAAAAAAGTATTTGCATATCTCCTGTTAATGTTTTTTTCTCACCAGAGGCTCTTTAACAGGGAATTTCCAGTGACTTATTTTGTCTTTTACTGCCCACAGTGCAATCAGCCATGGGCAGGTACCAGGCAGAGTGAGTCTGGCCATGGAAGGTGACAATCCTGTGCCAGAGGTGCCCTTTCTGATCTCAGTGCAAAGCACAAACCACAGCCCTGCAGCAGAACAGTGCTGCTAAACCAGGGATATCAGTGCCAGCAGTACTAAACATCACTCCTAAAACAGATCGATGAGTAAATGTGGATCCTCTTTTTGCTTGGCAGTGCTTTGAATAAGGTAGAAAGGACATGGTTTGTTAGTAAAGTCATTACTGTGGCAGGAATATAGTTAGTTATCATAACTTAATTATTTTTGGGGGAGATTGGTGCTTTCTTCTGGTACATCTGTTGCCTACCACAAGTATCCAATCTGACAAGTCATTAGATTTGCATATCAATTCCCTCATTCTTTGGCATGATACAACAGTAGAAAAACTTTATTTCTACCTAGTGATTGCATATTAGAGCACAATCCCACTGTATTTGCATTAATGAATATAGTTTGAAGCTAGAACTGGTTTGTTGCATGAATTCAGGAGCCAGTAAATGCTGAAATAGTCATATACATACTAGTGTGACTTACTTTCACAAATGTTATGAGGCCATAAAGGGAATTTGAGGAGATACAATTCCACCACACACCACCAAATATATGTCTTCTACATGACATTTCTAAGAAAAATAAATGAATGATGCTAACAGATTTAAGTTTGCCACCAAGGACATTTTCTTACAGATGCTGAATCAAAATCATGGAATAGTATTTCAAGTTAAATAATATTTCAAGGTAAATAATATACCGGGTTAAGTATAGATGAAGAATGAAGAAAGTCTACTAATGTGTCTTTTCACTTTGGCTTGGTCAGCAAAGTTCAATTTTAGGCCATTAAACACAATGATCTGATATGTATTACCCCAAAACATGCTGAATTTGAGGGACACAGGTGGAAAAAAATAATTTGTATTTATAATCACATTTGTAACACTCTCTTTATTTCTCTGCTCCTAGCCATGTGCAGAAGCAACATACTGCAGTGTGTTTCAAAATGGCTGCATCCATGGTCTTGTACCCAAAAGCACATTTTTTCTAGATGAGAAAACCAATTTTTAATGTTCTAGTTTAATTTTCTTTCAACATACATAAGTTTAACCTCTCTCAAAATGTTCAGATTTGTAGCAACAGTTACAATTTTTCTACATAAAAGGTTTCTACTGCTGATATACAGCAGCTAAAGGATAAGGCTAGCTAGTGTTTTCATAAAGTTATACAGGGAACAACTATCCCTCTTAGTGTCCCTCTCAAAGTTGTTTCATCCTCATACTTGGTGATTTTTCTTTGTTAATGTGAAATGCAGTCTCAGGATTTCACTGGTTTTGGTGAAATTGGTGCAACAGTTGTGTATCTCCACTACAATCAGCTTGCTCATGCCCTACAAGAGCCATAGATATTTTAAAAGCAAACAAACAAGGGGATCAGGAACCCAAAACTCCAGTAACATCTGCAACACACATGCAGCCTTATTTTTATACATCTCTTTTGATCCTGCTTCCTGGATGCTCATCTGCAACACCATTCCCATTCCTCTGCTGTCACTGGGTGGTCAGACACAAATCCTTAATGGGTTAACACTTTGGCATCTAAACCACACTTGCAAAGTGTTCATCTCAAATTTTGTCCTATAGTACAAGTCATCAACCCTGCGTTCGTGAACAACATTTGGGTTTGGCTTTTATCCTGTATAACCAACAAAGTAACAAAGCAACATCCAGGTGAGAATGGTGCTTTGTTTGTAAAATCAAGCTATTCAATATGGTTTTTCAAGGAGCTTTGACTGTGCTCTCCTGTGTGTCTGTCCCTCCCAGAGAATGTGGAGGGATCTCCTGGAGAAGCAGTCTGTGATCATGTGTTGATATACCACGGGGTAACTGTGAGCTGTCATTTCCCGACTCTCAGGTAGCACTTGATTCTTCCAGCTAAAATTTTGCACCTTCTAACGCAGGTTTCAGCTCAGTGGTAATTTTTTTTGTGTGTTTTCTGGTATTTGTTGCTTTTTTTGTTTGTTTTTGGTTTTTTCCCTTTTATTTCCTAAGTTTGTGGTGTTTGAGACTTTTTTTTTTTTTAAAGAAGAAAACACAGAGCTACAATTATGACATGACCTTCAGCTACAACACAGATTTATGTCATTTACACTACAAGGCATATTGGCACATCAACTTGCAGCACATGGCCATTATGAGTGGAAATCATGTGTTGGGGGTTTGTACAGTTTGAGAGTAGCTGAAAATGGGATAGTTATTCATTATTTTCTCTCCTGAAGATTCAAAATAAAAGCAGGAAAATTGATTTTTTTAAAAAAACCAAATCTTTCATTGCACACAGGATTAGAATGAATTTTGTCTGGTAAATGGAAGACAAATTTAATCTAAGTTTAATCTCTAGTTTAATTTCTGGCAAATAGCAAGAAGGAAAGGTGATGACACCTCTTGAAAAACATTGGCAAATATCTGACAATGGCAAGTAACAGGAAAATTAAAAGGTCGTGTCTTTATAATCATCAGTGATATGAATTATGCTCTTGAAACCTAATTTGAAATTCTACATGTTGAAATGATGCACAGGGATACTCCTACATCCAAATGACAAGAAATGAGAGGGGACTATGTAAGTGAGATAGACAAAATATCCTAATAAAAAGCTTTAAAAAATAGTCATGTTGTCCTATGAAGTTCTCTTGGGGACTCTGAGCATATCACAAAGGAGCAAAGAGGATTATAGTCTAGAAATAGGAAGCAGCTGCCTAAGACTTTGAGGCTTCCTTTGATGCCATGACTTGAAGAATTGCAATAGAGCATCCCTTGTAAAACAAGAGGTGAAAGTATTCCTGTTTGTCCCACTGAAGAGTTAGTATTTTATCCCACTGTCCAGACAGTATTATGAATGTTTATTTTAGTGCCAGTGATATGTTTGACCCTGCATTAGACACAAGAGTAAAAGACAAAACCTATGTAATTTGCATTTTAAAAATATACTTTAAGTCTGTGAAAAACAGGTATTAAGCGATATTATAGAGTAAGGAATTATTTGAAGCTGTAACTAAATCTCTTGGTCTCCTTGTAGGAGAAAATAAGTTGTTCAGATGAGTCTGAACATGAGATAAGTATCTTATAAGACCATTTCTCATTGAACTACATGATGCAGTTCACTTCTTGCTATATCCAGTGGTTTCACATGAAATGCAAAGCGTAACAGCCCTATGGTGTAACTGCTCTGCTGTATAACACATTGTTCACAATGTCCCAGACTACTTCTTTCAAAAACAACACTCAGCTCAGGGGGTCTACCAAATCAGAAATTAATTTAGTGCCCTCTCAAAATTTTAATATCTGCTGCCCTCACCTCCAGCTGCTCCACTGGGGATGGTGGAATAACGCCGGATCTGCTCTCTCCAGAGTTAAAGCCTCCTATTGTCACAGTGAAAGTTATATACCCAGTGTGACTTTGCAGTACTTATAAAAGTCCATAAGCTGGCCAAAACAAACCACTAGATGTGAATCAGCATTTCAATGTGGAAGAATTATGATTCATTATATTTAAGGCCAAGATATAGAATGTTGCTTGGCCAGAAATGTAGCTAAGAAACTCAGCATATCCATTAGGAGGTCCTTAGTAGTAAGTGGATGTTAAACTCTTCAGCAAAAGAGTAAGCAGGTATCTATGGATGATGCCTGTTTTTTACAGCTCCAGCTGTAAAACCCCCTTTTCCTTTCAAAAAATTAGTTGTCTTGTCCTTTATTAAACAGGAACAGAAAAATGACCACATAAAACCAATAAACTCTCAGTGTTTTCCAACTGCAGTGAAGTTGTTCACAGTTATGGTGTTACACCAATTAAAAGTAAATTGTTTCTCTTTGAGTGCCTGAAAACTGAAAAACTTTTCATCTTTATCCTAAGGAATGCTTTAAAACCTTTGAAATCAGTTAACTGTAACAGAAACTCATGCTGCTCCTCAATGCCACTAGTAATAACAACTGAATTCCTATAAAATGTGCTGGTTTAAGCTCCTGTGGTCCAGGAAGAAAATAAGTGTGAGAAGGAATAAGAACATGTTCCTAATGAGACAGAGAAAATCTATGGGTCAGAGGACTGCTGGCACAAAGGCCCTCTGCTGCAGGTGGAGTCCAGCTGCGCCAGGGAGCCACCAGTGAAAGGTCAGATACAGACAAAAGAAGGGTGAAAGCTGCCGAACAACCTCTGCGTCTTATCCTAGAAGAATGTTCCATAAATGCCTGGGAAAGCCACCTGTGCCTCAGTCCTGCAGCTACATGGATACTTGGGTTTTGGAGGAGATGGGATTTCGTTGCTCACCTGGTGGAGAGGTGAGTTCTGTTGCAGAACTGTCAGGGTGATAATGGCCAGAGAGTCTCCCAGCCTACAGGTCTCTCTGCTCACCCCAGACCAAGAGCATGAACCATTTCTTGGAAAAATAATAGGTGTCTGTGATTGCAGACTGGTGCCTTACATCAGGACTGAAGGCAAAGGAGAATTACTTATGAGGAGCTATATTGCCTTGGGCAGGCTGGGTCCCTTCCTTTCCATCCAGCTTCAAAAATCTTTCAGCTAGAGACCATTGGTCTGAATGAATATAACGCTGGAAGAAAACCAGTAAAATTGTTTTCTGAGTGGTCTTGGGGAAACAGTGGGAAGGTTCTGGTGAGTGGAGTTTTTCAAGAGTCAAAAGGACACTCAAATTCCCTAATTAACTTTAAAGTCAACATCCTTGCTAGTACTACAGTTGCCTTCTGGAAAGTGAATTATCCAAACAAATTGTCAGGTACTTACCATTGATTTTGTTAGGGCACAGAAAGTTTAATGCAGGGACAGATGTGCTTCAGGAAGATTTTTGCATCAGGCACACCTTTAATTATTAATGGAAATTAATAATTACTTTCTTGGAATAAGAAGTGTAATAAAGTCTGATTTCTGCCCTAATGGACATAGCCTGGGCCAGGCTCAGCTTTTAATGCTCTTGAGCTGAGGATAAGCTTGAGCTCAGAGCTGCTGTGAGGCCTTGCAGCACTGGAGAAAGAAACACTGGGAAACATTTTCTCTTCTCTCCTCAGTCCCAGCTGGGGAAATGAGGATGCAGTAAAATATATCCAAAGGACACCATAAATAATAATTTAAAAGGGGTATGAAAACTGAAAATGTCTGCCTCCTTCTTAGCCCCAGTAAGCAGTCATTTCCTATGCCATCTCCTTTTTGAGATTAGATACTTTCATTATAAAATAGTCTCATACTGTAGTGAAGGTCAGTAGTGGAGGAAGATCCTAATATGTCTCCTATAACTTCTCTAGCTGAGAGCTGTTTCAGTTTGAAATAAGTTTCCCACAGCATGGGGCTTAACTGGGAAGAGAGCAGAGTACATATATTCTGAAATTAAGAAGCCCATGTGGTGATGTTAATCAGTAGCAATTTTTTCCTGCATACAAGCAGCAAAATTATTTTGGATTACATTATGATTATCAAAATTATATTATGATTATATTTAGTTACTCAGCTTTGAACATTAGGCATGAACAATTCAATGAAAGATTAAAACAGTTTAGCTTTACAGTTATTTCATCATTTTTCATAGTACTGCTGCCAATTAAAGAGTGTTACAGAGGCCCCATCCCTGATCTTCTGTGAAGCAGGAAAAGCTGAGCTTTTGGAAAATATTTCCTTGCTTCTCTGTGGAAAGCTTAGCTTTCCAATACTGTTTTGAAGTGTATTAGTATAACAGATACACCTTTTCATTACAGCTCCAGTTTTGGAGTTTTTACCTAAAATTCCCAATTCAATTAGAAGTTCCAGAAAAAATTCATGGTAATCCTCAAAACATACCTGAGTTCAGCCACAGTGAAAAACATGCACCTGGTATGAGAGGAAATCCTCAAGCAAGGCTGTAGCTCAGTGGGGCTGTATGTGTGCACCTGGGGTCTAGAAGAATGTGTTTGCTCTCAAATAGCTCCTGCCAATTACAGAAGCCTTGGATTGAAAGTGCCAGTCTCTAGGGCTACCAAATGCTTGTGATAGATTATCAAATTAATGACACACAACTAATGATGATGGGAGAAATACGCTCCTGGTGTTCCCACTGGGAATTTTCATGGGTTGCCAAGATCTGACAGATATAAATTGACATTAATAAAAGTCACAACAGGAGAGCTGAGACCTTAATTACCAACATGCCAATACTCAGTGAGTTTGAAAGATTTTGTTCAGAATATAATAATAATTATTAATATTATTATTAGCTTTCCTAGTTTTAAAAATGGAAAAAAGGAAGGGGAAGGAACTAAAATAGAAAGAGAGATTACGGGAAAAGGAAGAGAGATGAACATGTTTATGCTTTTACAGATTTTTTAAAATAAATGTCTGAAGGTGAAGAAGATGATCTCTTATGTGATGACTTTTTTATATTTTCATTTAGGTTTCTCCTATCATCTGGTTGCCTGCTCTCAGTTTGTGTTTCCTGCAGAAGAAGAACAGGCTTCCTGAAGTGTTTGAAATGTACTTGCCACAAATCCAGTCCCAAAAACCTGTTTCTCATGACTAGAGATGTTAAGAACCTAAGAGACAAAATATCACAAGCAAGGATTAAAATAGCTTTTCAGTACTGCATCTGCAGTATGACAAATGCACCACAAATGACACAAGGAAGGAACTTCTTTTACAGAATTAGTTTTTTAACTTGCTGTTGTTATTTTTAAAATATCTGAATTGTAGAATCAGACTCTCTGATTTACATTGATTCTAAGGGTGGTACAGTGTTATGAAATCTGTCTCTGGCTGGTAGCATAATTTTCCAAATCCTCAGGTGGTTTTTGTGGCCACAAAAAGTTTCATCTTGGTGTGGATGTCTAGTATGGTGTGATCCTGCTTCAATAATTTTTTTTAGCTAATACAACCACATAGAAACAACACTGAGATATAAGATTTTAAGTAAATTAATTCATTTTAGAATAAGTTGATTTCAAAAGAAAAAACAGAACTCTACCATATGTCTAGTGAGACTTGGGAAAATATTTATCAAGACAGAAGAGTTGGTGGTGACAGTCAGTCATCACTCTGAACAGCTTCCATGTCATAGTCACAAAAAAATTATATATATATATATATAAAAGAAGCATGAATATAGAAACTATGATTAAACAGCACACTTCAGACTTTTTTGCATTTTGTCATTTGCACTCTACACATGTAATTACACAACTATATCATAATCAGTCCAAAGGCCTGTGTAATTCATATTAACCATTCATGACAACTATATTGATGTGCCTGAAAGGATGGAAAGACACTGCTGAAGGAATATGGATATACGAAATTGAGTGGACAAACACTAAAATTAGCATTCCTTAAAAAGGATGTTTGTTCTCTAGCAAGTAAGAATGTGAACTCTATTTGCATTCACTAAGCTATCTTTGAACACCTATGTAAAATTTTCCATTTAAAAAGGCTTTAAATTGCCTGCTGCTTGTGTTGTAGAACAATGACAGATTTTGGACATTTCTTTGTGCCAAAAGTACAGACTTGTGCTTGGATTTTCCTTTTTCTAGCTGGAATTTTACCTTGCTGCACTGCTGCATCTATGCTGACTTCTGGTAGTCATTTTCCCCTGCTAATTTAAGGGTTCAAACACATCTAGGAGTTGTCATATTAAAGAGAGAATTTTTTACAAGACAGCTACAGAATTTTCTTGATGAAGAGAAAAGTAAATCTGTATGTCATCAACTCAGAATAGCAATTTAATGAATGGCTTTCCCCAAAGGCAAGGTGCACATGCTAAAAAATATACAAAGTACCAACCAACCTAGTTCAGGTCCCTTTGGGGTTTCACAAAGTGTAAAGTGTGAAAGCAAGGCAAGGACCCTGCTTGTATCAAAAACTGTCTTGAAATAAATACCAGTTTTTTAAAAAGGCTTATAAGAGAGGAGCTAATCTTTTCTTTTGTTTATACCTACACTATGAGCCTCTGCCCCCGCTCCTCACCACCCCTGGTTTTAGTCTGAGAGCAGTTCATACTTGTTACTGACAATGAGAGAGATACTCTTTTAGGCTTTTCTTCAGAGGAGCACTGAAAAGCAGCCACTGATATGTTTATTTGAGAGCTGAGGCTGGAGTAGGGAAAATAAACATTGTCAATATGTTTGGTGTTAAGGTGAATGGCATCAGGTCCTCCCAGTTTGACTTGTAAAGTCTCTGCAACTGTATTGCTGTGTGCTGGTGTTTCAGCAGGCCACAGACTGGCCTCTAAAAGGAAGGGAAAAGTACATGATGTTTGTACAGCTGAAAACAAGATGAAAAACCACAGGCCCCGTCTCACACTCCATTAGACCCTAAAGTCCATGGAGTACTGCACTCAACACATAAACACTCAGTTTGTGGAAAACTTTTTCAATGTGTGAAAGAAGGGAACAAAGCCTGGAGTCAGAACAATGAACATCTATGTATGCAGTGCAAAATGCAATGGCAATGCTCAGTTAAACAAACAGCTGATACAGAAACACATTAGTCACATTAATAACTCCCAATAAGGTCTCTTGGGAATGTGTCTTGATATTTCAAGTGCACTGTGATGTGTGCAGTCCATAGATAATGCAGTTATTCTTTTCTTCTCGCTTTTTATGAGTGGAAATAAGAAATAATGCCTCTGGTGTATGCTGGCAGAGACCTTGGCATGGGCAACAGGGGGACCTGGTTTGTGTGTGCTGTACTGACATGAAACCTCTTCTGCAATATTTTGTAAAAGTATAGTTAAGGAATAAAAAAAGACATTCAATCTTGCTATACAGTTGTGTGTATTGCACCTCTACTCTAAACTGTCTTCATTCTGCTACCTAGTTAAATAACAAAATAGTACTCTCCTGTGTCATTACTTTACAATAGAAAATACAGAATATAGGGAAAAATTATAAACGGGTGTTACATTCAGTTGTAAAAAACTCTTCCTATTTTGAAGAGCAGTAAGAACTTCTACTATATTTTTCCTTGAATTCTTTGGGGCTATCTAGCTACAAATTTCCAGAACCTGTACAGCTTATGAGTCAGATGTGCATCAACATAATGATACTCAGAATTACGTTGCATGAAGCATGACCTTAGGACTAACAGGAAGGTGTCAGAAGAGGTGTTTAATTAGTTTGTAGCTAATGAGCAAAACATATTTGAACAAAACATATTTTCTTCTACAGATTGAAGAAAATATTAAAAACTTATTTCTATTCAGGCATTGGGATTGTTTTCATACTGTATTTGCCAGTATTCCAGAGCACTGAATGTCTGCAAACAAATAAGATCTCATTCTCCCAGGCAGCGTATTTGTTTAGATAAGGAGTATCAGGTGTTTAACTCACATGGTTAGATGGTGTCAGCAGAGAGTTTCATAATGCATGGCCTCTTGTTCAATTACTGCACTTTGCTGCTACTCTCTCACCCTTTAATCTAGGTGTAAGAGTTAGAGCTGCAGCAAAGGCAGGGTGAAAGGGGCACAGCAAAAGGGAGAAAATATGCCTAAGTCCTAGCAGCTGCTGTGAAGAAAGAGAAGCTGAGGGTTAACAGGAGTAGACAGGCAGGAAGCAGCCGCAGTTGGGAGGAATCTGAGAAAGAGAACCAAGGAAAAGATCACTTTGGGTTTCAAAATGCCCCTCTCTTACCCCATGGGGCTCCATTGATAACAACATAGCTTCTGATTAGTTTGTGGCCAATTAAAACCAATTTATGGAGAATATGGGACTTCTATACCTGCCTGTTTGTAGACAGGGAGGAAATTGAATTGTAGGTGCTGAGCTGAACGTGTTGAGTTGAGACTTTTTCAAATATCAGTGATTGTTTTACTGCCATCTTGAAACAGTTTTTAAAAGGTATACAGTAACCCTGTTTAACAAAATACTTTCATGACTGTTTTAAGGTTTGGTGTTGAAGAATTCAAGTTAGTTGGTCTTCCAATTATTAGCCCCAAAAACCAGACATTTAAACACATTTTCTGACTTCCAGAAGTACTGAGAAATACCTCTTGCATCTTTGCAAGGTGCTACCATGAGCTCTAAAAATCAAGTCGGTTTTCATGGTGTGTTGAGGAGTATTTAAACAACCTGACTGTAAAAATCAAATGTGCTTCTGCTCCTCCATCCTGCCAAAAAATCAGGTAAGCGTGTGTAGGGCCACATGGGCCTAGAGGAACCTGGAGTCAGCTAATGTGAGGCTGTGTCCAGCCCTGGAGGGATCCTGCACAAAGGGAGGTGGGCATGGGCCACTCGTGCCAGCCATGGTAGTGGGGGACGATCACTCTGGGGCCACCCTGCACACCCAGACAGTGACGCTGCCTCCTGGGCCAGTGACCACTGCAGGTGACCCCGGGACCAGGAATGCCCCTTACAGTGGAGCAGCATGCTCCCCTCCCACACTACCTGCTCTGCTGTGGGGCTCTGCTTCACTGTCGTACGCAGCTGATGATTTTTGTGACTTGACAGAGTTTGTTTTGTTAATATTGCAGCAATTGCAATTATTACAGGGTTCCTAGCTGTCAGGTTTTCAGAGAAGTTTTGAAGCATGAGCATTTAATTCTTAAAGGTGAAAAAATTAAAAGTGAAGTTTATTTATTTTGATGCTTAAACCCCACGATTCATAAACCAATCTTCCTATTCAAAGACAGCCCCAGAAACAAAGCATTATAAATGTACTAACATGAGTAATATTACAAAGCTTTAAAATAGCCTTTTGTTTTCTATCTTGCATTTAATATTTCCAATTCATTATGAAAAAGAAAAATTAACAGCAGACTACTGGAAGGTTTACCTTAGTTTTCTAAGATAGTAAATGCCTTGAAATACAAAGAAATATAAAGCAAATATTATCTGAGATAATACAAATGACTTCATGTCTCAACCTATATTCTTCAGTTTTGAAATTTAAGATATATATTTTTTTTGTTTCATTCTCTTTAAGAAAAAAAAAATAATGAGTGGCATTTGCTGAATAATGTTTAAACATTTTTGTAATGTACCTCCTTTCCACCCCCCACTTTTCTTTCACTGACAGTATTAAGTCTGTAACACAGAAATCCTCACATTCTCCAGATGGTAGCATAAATTTTCAGGTCAAGTGATATTAAAAATAGATGATAGCCCAGACCTCATGAGTCTCTACAGAAAGACTAAACAGTCACAATAGGGAATATCATTGTTTTGGTTTTCTTTATGAGGTTTTATGTACTCAGCTGTTTCTTCAACGTGCTCTCAGTGCAGAGAGACCCTGATCACTCTGAATTCCAGTTCCACCTCACTTCCTACCCTTTATACTTTCTAAGCCCCATGCCACACAAGTCAAGGGAAATATATCCACACAGCTGCACCATCAGCCCCTCATGTGCTCTGCACTGCTGATACTCCTGCTCTGCACTTCGGAGTATTTATAACCACAAATGAGTTCTTGAATAACCTGCTCTTACAGCTCCTTTGGAGGAACACAGCCCACTCCAGGGCTTTTTGTCTTTTTGATTAATGGATAGGACCTCTCTAAAAAGTCTGCTGAAAATAAACTCTTTTAAGCACAGGAAGTTATGAAAGTGCATCATAATAAAATACGTCTCTGAGCAATCATATATTGTAGGCAGACAGTAGTGCCAGCTAAGGGATTGAGCTTGTCTCAGATGGTTTCCTAGCATGTCCATGAGGGACTATTAAAAACAAGGTAGCTTCAGGGTGGCACAGAGCCCCAGAAGCTATTTCATGTTTTGTGTCTGGTTCTACTTGGGCCAGATCTTAAATAGATGTTTCTCACGTGGCCATGGGCATTTGCGGTTCAGAAAAATGGCTTTTCAACCATGAAGGCTGCTTTTCACACCCAAGTGGAACTGGCAAATAGCCAAACCATCTGCATGGTTCGTATTTACACAGTAATAATATTTTGAGAGGAAAAGAATCTCTGTGGCTTATCAGTTTCCTTTGACCTGTGTGGCTAGTACTTAGACAGATATTTTCTTGTCAATCCACGTTTGGAGATTTTGTTTCTTTGCTGCAAAAGACAAAAGATAATGAAGATAATAATTCTTCCCTAACATCCCCTTACAGCGGAATGGATATGTCTTTCATAGGTAAACCCACCAACCCAACTAGTTAGGGCCATTCCAGGAGAAAACCACTGTTGAGCAAAATACCAAAGTGAGCTCAGGAACTGCAGTGAGGAGCTACTGGTACAAAATAGAGACAGGCTACATCTACCACAGCAACTTTAGCCCAGCAGAAGCAAATCTGTTGGGCAAAAGAACCTGTGGTTAGGACCAGACACCCATTCTGTTCTCATTTCAGGGGTTTCCTTCAGCTTCAGTAAAGGCTCTGACCCCTGGAACAAAAGCTTGTGAGCATTTAGAGGTTTAATAGAGGTCTCAGGGTTTAATTTCATCTGAAAGGATTCACTCTGTGTGCCCTGAGGTTGCTCCACAATGTGACTCAGTGAGGCCAGAACATTAGATGAGTCTCTTAAAAATTCTCCTGATGTAAAATAAAACATTTAAATAAGCATAATCAGCATGTAACACAACTGAAACAGACTTCCCTCCTGAGAAACTGCTTTTCAATTTCAATATTATATGCACAAATTTTAAAATCTCCTTTCTGCAACTAGGGGTGCATGACTGAGAAGACATGGCTTCAAACATGACAATGCATCCAAATTTTTCTCAGCAAGGACAGATCTGCTCCATGAAAGCAGGGACACCTGTCAGGATCATTCCATATCCATGAGTCACACAGTAATGCCAAAATGCTCTCTTAGGAAGCTACGCTGTGCAGGAATAGCCACAGCTCTGCAGAAAACAGTTCAAGGATTTTCAGTCTGTGTTCTGTAAGTTATGACCAGACGACACCATGCTGCCTCTGCTGAACTGCCATAAATTTCCCTCAATTTAAAGCTATTCAAGTTGGTATTTTCCCTTATTTGCTTTTTGCCAGGGAGCTTTTCTTTACTGTGGGCTCTCCCTAATCAGAGTGATGTTCTCAGTTGTCGGAGGCCTGCTCCAAAGCTCTTGTTTTTGATTGCTTCATTTGTACCTACCCTTGGTTCCTGTTACGTGCTGCCCAGAGCCTCAGGCAGAGCTCTGCTGTGGGCACAGCAGCCCTTTGCTGATATAATGATGCAGTTATCTGTTGAAATCTGTGCTCTGTTCCTCTGTTTACACTTCCCCATGTTTGCTTGCTTTCCAAACTGCTACCAGACATCAGGTTGCTGGTTTTAAGTGTCTGTCAACAGTCATCACCAAATCCTTTCCCTGATCAGTGTTTTGCAGTCTGTGACTGGGGAACATACTTTCTACTGTTTTTGTCAACACTCCTCTTGTTATTTACTGTTTATTTAACAGCCTAGTAATCTCCTCTATCTGTGCCTGCCTTTCATGCCAGATTTGATTAATCTTCTTCTCAAGGGTAGAATCAGCCCTTCCAGTCTCAAGAGCTTTCTTGTAGGCCCACTAGTTCATCTGTTATTCATTTTAGGACGTACAGCGTAGGCTTAAAATTAAAATTCAGTGTCAGTAAATATTATACAAATAACCTTCATCTTATCAATTCTGTTTTCAGCTTATTTTGAGTTTTCATCAACCCTCCAGAGTGGAATATTTCTATGCCCTCTGGTGATTTCTGTATGAAATCACCTTCGGCATATTTAGTGCTTTAAAATATCTCTTGCTCTTAAGTAACAGGATTAGCAAAGGAAAATAGCTCCAGGAGAGATCTATGCAGGGCTAGAGAAAAGGCATCTGAGAAAAAGGGGTTTAATTTTTGTGGAGCTTGAGAAATACAAGATTTGATGAGAGCAGGCACCATCAGGATGTTTCAAGACACACCTAATGTTGCTCATTACAGCTGCTTCCTGTTCTTCAGTAATTAAATTTTGCATGGATTAACAGTTTGGGACCAATTTGAATCTGCTTCAGTAAATATCAGAACTGTTCACAAGGGGACATCAATATTTTCTCTGTGAGAGAAAAATGTTTGTTGGAGCAAGATGGAAAATTGTAACAGACATTTATCTAGCATGTATATGTCTTGATCATTTTAGTTGTTACATAGAAAGTAATAAATTAGAATTGATCACATGGGAAATGAATGATCTCAAAATTTTTCTGTTGGACTTTTCCCTTAATTACATCAGAAATTTAGTGCATGCTTTAGCAGCTGGAGTTGAGCTAAAGGAAGAAGAAAAATGCACATATTCAGCTTAGGACAGACTTTTACATATGAATAGTGTCCAGTTTTAAAAACAGACTTCTTTATCAGTACTAAACTCAATATTTAGAAAAACATAGTTTCTCTGCTAAACTGGCCTTATGATTTTGTGATCTTCAGTTACATGATTTTGTAGCACAGAAACAGAATTTTGTTTTGCAGAGGGGTTTGACATTTAGCTGTGTATTAAACTGGCAAAAAACCTGGAACATTTAACATTTTCTAGAAACCAGGCTTCCCAAATGTTTTCTTGTTTTGGATTGATGGTTCTTCATTTAACAGAATGGAAACATTTAATTTTCTTATGGTTTGTGTGGGCAGGATTTTGATCATATATTATATGAGTACGAGGTAAACTAAGAAAAAATAAATCAAAAGTTATGTGAGACTAAAATTTGAAATATTAAATTGTAAGTATAGCCTCAAAGCATGTTTTAAAACTGTCAAAAGTGCTGTTCTATTTCTTGGAAGGAAATTCCAGCAAAACAGTTTCTGTAATAATTGCATATTATGTATACAGGAATTGCAGAAGAGTTTTTGCTAATAAACTACGTTTTTAAAATAACTTTATT
The DNA here is from genome assembly GCA_013397195.1 of Hylia prasina. NCBI lineage: Eukaryota > Metazoa > Chordata > Aves > Passeriformes > Sylviidae > Hylia > Hylia prasina. The sequence goes on along the minus strand of VYXD01012026.1, from coordinate 889,600 downwards.
TTTTGCTGAACCTTAGGCAAAGATGAATGGTCTAGTTTTTGAGGTGGACCCTAAACACAACACCCTCCACTGCATCCATTGCATAATTATTTCTTCTGATTGTGTTAGTTTCCAAATTTTATAAAATTATCTAGTTTTCTTCCCTGTGATTGACAATTCAGTAAAACAGACTGGTTAAAGACATAAAAAAATAAATAATTTGGCGAGGAAGACAAGACAAACAATATTATGCGAAACTTTGTGCTTTTTAATATCCACCTGAGCCTTTTCCTCTTTGTTTATGTGTATCTCACTTCTCATTATCAACGTCACCTGCCACTTTCATACCCCATCCAAGGTAATTTCCAGTCACATAAACATGGCCACATTTCCTTCTGAATTCACTAAGATCTATAAGGTTACAATATTCAGGCTGCTGAAATGTAAGTCTAAATACAGACATGAAAGTTTGCCTTTAAGCCACACAGACTGCAATGAGGGAAAAGATGAGTCTATTACAGAGTTTCAGAAATACTTGCTGACTCTGACAGGTACAGCCCCACAGACAGCTTATGCCATGTTCCCAGTGAAGTCAGATGAACTTCAAGAATGTTTTGAAAAACAGTAAAGGGTGAAAATAGTTGTATAAAACCACTATTTTTTTCCGCCTGAAATTGATTTTAGTTGCTTAGTAAACAAAAACTGCTAGAAAAGCAGGCAGGAAAATTACAACAATCCAAAACCTTCAAAACAAATTCTGCAGATCCTGGGGCAAAAAGATGGCAACAAAAAGACAAAGCCAAAAAACCCTCCTACACAGCTCCTTCAGAGTACAGGATGTAGACAGCACAGTTTTGAAAATGCACATCTGAAACCTGTGCTTCTTAAGGGAGACTGTGGTTTAGCTTGGAAATACCTCCACTTGGAGCTCCATTAGTCTAGTGCACCCTGGTTCCTTGATGACTTTTGAGTATGGGGGATTGAAGAGAAAGATTTAAGCGACTCCAGAGTGTAAACATCAGTTGTGGAAAAGGACAGGACAAGATTAAGCACACTCACAACACCTGAAAAACATCTATGCACTAGGGAGTGACCAATCATTTAAATGGTTGCTCCCTATTAAATCCATCTGCACATTTCTCAGCCTTCCCTAACATTTTAAGAGCCTGTGCTGCCATACTGAGGCAGTTGTGAAGCATGTACACCTCCCTTTAATGACAGTGAACCACAGGACATGTGTTATTCCATGTTCACATGACTTAAATACTTACATATAGAGGGAAGAAAAAAGAGAGAAGAGAGGAGAGGAGAGGAGAGGA
>VYXD01012026.1:849492-888085 GCA_013397195.1 Hylia prasina | reverse complement strand
AGAGGAGAGGAGAGGAGAGGAGAGGAGAGGAGAGGAGAGGAGAGGAAAAGAAAAAGAGCTCTGTGGTACAAGCAAATACCACCTAAATACATTCACAGAAAATGTTTTCATCTGTTATAAGTTTTGATATGATAGTCTATATTTTGACTCCAGAGTGTGATGACTGTATAACTTTTCACATGAATTTCATTTTTTCCTGTCAAAGTACATTATTTTAAGGGTGACAATAACTTGGCTTCAAATGAGGTGAAACCATCATAGTGATAAATGAGTTTCTTGAGGAGGGCGGTTATACCCTGGGAATACACTTTGAAAGACCACACACCTTCAACCAAGCTTGTTAGCTTTACAACACATTACAAATACTCCTTCTAGTGCACAGGGCAGTGTAGAGACCTGAGCACTTGACTTTTGAAAATACAGAGTATGTTGCATGGGGAGATTAGTCTTGATTTTCACACTGATCTTTTGTGCAAGTCGGCTGTTTAACAGCTGAACACTGCCTTTATCCCTTCCTTGTTGTATGAATACTTTTTTTAATTTTTTTTTTTTTAATGCCAGATTCAAAAAATACAGGTCAAGTTTTGACACGAAACTTTTAGCTGCAATCATCAGGGGCAATCTCATTTACTTGCTGTGTAGTTCATGTTGCAATACAGGGGAAAACAGTCATGCCAAATAGTATCAAATTTTTAGAAGCATTTCAAGACATCACTGTAATTTTTAATGACACAAGCTGCTGAACTTCTGTGGGTCCTGTGATTATTTGCTAAGACATTCTCATATCGCACCCCTGACACTGTGCAACATAACTGAAATCTGGAGGAAAAAACCCTGGCATAACCCCTGGATGTACAGGAACATGACTGCCATCCACCATGGAAAATATGCATCATGCTGCAAGACTTACTTCTACTCTCTGACAGCTTTTTTGTAATTATTGAAGTAATGGCTCTGTAAATCTTTGGGAGTTGCATCAAAAATACCTGTGTGATGCTTTACTCCATTATATACTTCACACAATGACTTTAAATAAGGTAATAGCACAGCTAAAAGATAGATTTATTTTTTCTTAGCATTCGTTTTTCTTCTCCAAGGAGTTGTCTGAGGGATAAACAGAATTGATTTTTCTTATTATTAGATGCTGAAAGAATTGCAGAGCTTGTATGTTTAATAATGTACTTTCTGTAGTAGAGTTAGAAACACTAAGTTAAGCAACAGATTTGACTGAGATACCCAAATCATTATTCCTAAAGCGCAACCTCTGATAAATTCATTTTTCTTGTTCACTTAGTCTCTCTCTATTTTCATGCCTTAGGAGAATGCTTTCAGGGCTAAGCAGACCTAAATATAACGCAAATTGAACCCAACTCTCTGGGACAGATTTTCTGAGAAATCCAGTCTTCTGAGCTGCTCGAAAACTTTTTTGAGAATTAACTATAGTGGAGTCTGAGAGCCTCTAGGTGAATAATAATTCTCCATGGTGAATAACTAGGTTGGCTCAGTGCTGAGGCACTGGAGCTTTCTTTGTACCAGCCAGTGTAAGCCCAGGGGACTCATCTTCTTGAACAGCAGTGCTGGAACCCTGGACACAACAGGAGCGGCTGTGTCACTCCAACTCTTGTGCAGTGGAGCTGCAAAGCTTATCCAGGAGCATTAGGAGTTAGCCGAGGTCTGGAGGCAGTAGAATCATTGGAGATTTGTCTCTGTGTGGTCCCAAACCTCCTTGTCCTGGACAGTAGCAAACTGGTTGTGTTTGGAATCAGGGCTCCCACTGCTAGGAAAGCTTTGAAGTTAAGGAGGAAAAGTTTTCACAGTGGGACATCTCCCTTCTGAATTGTAGCATGTCAACACTTTCAGAAGTGAATGCAAACCCTCTCCTCTGTGCAGGTCACCTTAAACCCTCCCCATACCTTTTGACAGATATTTGGAAAATGTTTGAAAGAAGGGAAAGGAAAAGAAACAGATCTCATACAAAACCTTGGCATGAAGGAGATCTTCACGTGTGTGTCTGTCCTCTTTTATTGTCCCTTTCTGGCATCCTGCGGTCAGATTTGGAGTGCTCCAGGGAAGATGTGAGGAGCCCTGGCTAAGCACGCCCGGCAGTGCAGCCTTCCCAGCCTTCCTGACCCCCCAGGCTGCAGGGGCAGCCTGGCTCCCCGTGTGCTCCTGCAGCACCCAGCACTGCTCCCACTGGGACAGGTTTCCTGGGCAAGTGGAGGAGCCCTGTGTGCTTGCAGGAGACAGGAGACACATTAAGCCAGAAGTGGGGTATCAGAGTTAGCCATTGCCTCTTGCTTCTCCTTGGACACAACCTATATATATTAAAATATGAAAGTCTACATGAAATTTCTTTGTTATTTGTTTATTGAGGATGGGGCCGACCCATGGGGACACATGCCAGATATAACACAGGCAGGTGCTGTGCAAACTTCCCACCACAGCTCAGCCCCTCAGCCCAGGCTGGCTGTGGTCTCAGGGCCCTTGTGATGGACGGAGTGGTGTTTTTATGAAGTGCTTGCTGGTGGCTGCTGCCCATTCCCACTTGCTGGACGCCAGGAGAGCAGAACACTGAGCCATTCTGCCCCGAGTGTCTGCACTAACACCCATCAATTAGCACCTGCTTTTTGGGGCGGCCTCTCCTGTACCCACGCAAGTGCTCCTGGCTGCTCACACCTGCTGAGGCCAGCCCCTCATGCCACACACAGGCAGTGGGTGAAGCCAGGTCGAAAGCTGATTGTAAATCAAGCCCTTATTTTACCTAGTTTCATCCCACTCGCCGAAAAACAACTTTTGCATTGGCATGAGAACTGGGCTGATGGCCACCAGTATTTGGAGTGAAAGTGGCATTCATAAATATCCTGGCCGGGAAAGGCAGCTCAGCATCTCAGCCGGCTGCTGTGAGGGAATGCTGCCTCCTGCCAGGATGCACTGGGCTCAAATGAGAGCTTGAATCCTTCAATCCCGAGCTGCTCTGCAACTATTTGCTTTTGGAGTGTTGGGTGGGGGGGGGGGGGGTTTGTAAAAATGTGACAGGGGTCTTTTTTTTAAGAGATCTGCTGCCAATATTGACTGGAAGACATCCAGATGTTTTCAGGATGAGGACTCTTCCAGGAGTTAGCTCTCATCTTTTTTGCAACAGCAAGTTCCCAGGTGCAGCTGTGCCTGTAGCACTGATTCCTGATGACAGTGGTGTGAAAGGCTGTTTCTGCAGGGTTTTCAGAGTCTGTGATAGTCTACTGAAAAGCCTGAATTTGCTGGCACCCCTTTGCTGAGGTGGAATCCAAGCTGGTAGAATCAGACCCAGAAGCTTCTATGCCTTTAACTTCAAAGCACTGCAGCATCTGTTCAGTTGGCTCATCCAAAAGGAATGCAGTTTGTGTGCTCTGAGATGCTCCTCAGCCTGAATCGAAGTGCAGTTAAGTGGACACCACCAAAAGATTGCCTTGAGAAACATTCATTCCTGACCTGAAATAAACTGCCCTTTGGAATATCTCTAAGGCTATTAGGAAGATTATCTTTCTATATTTGGCCCATGTTGAGTGCCCCATCTGTGCCTCAGTTTGGCCTTTTTGTGCTTTGAACATTTTAGGCTTTCTATTGTAGCCTAAAAAATTCTAAAATATATATGATGTGTCCTTTATGCAGCCTTCAGTGGCAGTGCCTCCTTTGTTCTCCTTTGTTGTCCCTCTTCAGTGGAATGACTTTGTTGCTCTATCCTTTCTACTGCTTTATTCTTTTTTTTTTTTTCTCTCTACTATACATCCTTCTCTGCCCTTTCTTATTTTCCTTATTTTCCCCTTTACAACACTTATTTCCTTTTCCTTCCTGCTCTTCAATCTAATAGTTTGTTTAGGATTGACCTTTCTAAGCATATAAAGGATTTATACATGCCTGATATAAGTAGTCTTAATACTAACTTCCTACTGTTCATCGTAGCTGCTTTTTGGACATGCAGATTTTTTTATCTTACGCTTAAATAATTTAATTTTTGGACAGAGTTGTTTTTCCACTCAAAATTTGTCTTGTCTAAGTTTGTTTATTTATGCTCTTGGACTGTTAAGTGCAAAATACTATGCTGGCACTAATATACATGACACTGACTTTGCATGTGTAGCTCAAGAGAAGGTTTGGAAATGTTGGATGAAGACACTTTACTTGCAATTGGTCAGGAAATAGTCTTTTTTTCCTCTTTCAGGGAAGAGTTAAAAACAATAAGGCTTTTTAATAATCTAAGTACTTTGGTTATGTTGGAAAAAAAGTCTCCTGAAAAGAAAATGTTAGCATTTATATATGTTGTTTTCATAAAGAACTACCTCAGTAATTTTGTCAAATGGATTCCATTCATGGAGTTTTACACTTGAGCAAAAAGCACTTTTCCATTGAAATGTCTGATGGAAATTCTTGACAAACTTGAGTCAAAAAGTTCATCCCTTTTTAACACAGCTGTCAATGTACTTCTTTGTCATTTTACAGTCTGGTCATTAGATGGTGCTCAAGAGATTAAATTCATGCTTTAGATTGTGTTTCCAGTTTTTGTTTAAGAAGCTGTAGACTAGATGCAGATTCTATTTCTTTCTTCAGAAAACACATGTAATGTGTATCTCTGGACTAAGTAGTGGAAAATTTACTCTTCATTTCGATGGGATCAAAACTGATTAACTGGTGTGATGGAGAACAGATACTGAGATCTACCACACTGTTAGACTCAAACTGAAAATACAGTCACTCTTTGACTATGTAAATCAATCAATAAAATTATCATATTAAATTAATGGGCTTTTGACAAAGATTGAGCAAGTGCTTTTGTTATGATGTGAGACACATCTGAAGCTTGATTCTTTTGGTAAAGAAATTCAATAAACAGGGCTTATAAAAAGAATTCTTCTCTTTATAATGTGTGTAAAATTTTTTAATGATGAGAAAGTTTTCATTGTGAACCAATCATTTCCATGATGACTTTTATTAGAAGTAAAACTGGACCAAAAAAAAAAATTTTTTTTAAAATTTACCATATTTCTAATTAGCACTGCAAAGTGAATGCACCATGAAGATTGGTCCCTTCACATAATAGCTAAGTAACTAAGTACTGCTATGTGGTTTTAATTACTACAGATGCTTGAGGGATGGTTGTTTTTGCAGCATTTTCTCTCAGTGCTGCTCATAGCCATGCTATAGAGTGTTGCATGCAGACTTTTGATCTTGTTATGTCGCTGTTTTGAGCTGCAGATTCCCAAGGTGGGAGTGCACCATCTGCCACACAGACTCTGAAAGACAAGGTAATACAGATGGAGAGTGCTGGAGTGGTACCACAAGGAACGGTGTGACCTGAAAAGGTATTGACTTGGAGATATCAAGCAGAGAATATATCCTATCCTGCTCATTTCTTCCTCACATCTTTATTAAGCCATTGTTGCAAAAAAAGATAGTTTTTCCCCAGTATATTTTTTCATTGTTATATTCTGAATGGTGTCCCTGAGGAGGAAGGGAAGCATGAGCTCTAGGCTGGGCATTTGAGCAGTACAATTTAGAAAACAGCCCCATGAACATTTGTTTGTCATGAAGTTCCATTGGTTTTGTTGAAAGTATCAGGGCTTCCACTGATGTACCAGAAGAGATTTAATATTTAGACAGAACTCTCATACAATTAATACTTTAGCATTTTACATTACCACTATTTTTCCCTGGCTAAAAATTAATTTTTTAATTTTTTTTTTCACTTGTTGCATATTATAAACCTAAAATAATGTTGGTGACAAAGTACCAATGACATAGTTCCCATTAAAAGATGTTGAGGCCATATTACCCATAGCCTTTTGTTAACATCAAAATCCATACTAGATGAAAAACTTACAGGTATAAGGAATTTTTATGGCATTAAAGACTAGAAGGTAACTAGCACCTCATATAAGGATATTTTTCCCTGTTGGCCACCTTAATTTGCTGGCAGAAAATTTTAACAAGCCTTAAACGTATTTTCATGTTGTTGAACATAAAGCTATACAGATAAAACCTCAAAATTATTAAGGAAGGACATTGGTCATGTGTAGTGATTAGATGGAAGATATGGCTAACATCTTAATAGGAAAATATTCCATATGCAGCTTATCCTGAAACCACATATGAAGAATCCCAGTTAGTGCCTTCAGTAATTTGTCTTTTCTCTGTGATGGTGGTTGCAAATTTAATGTCACAGAGATCAAAAACTACATAGCTCCTATTTTTATTATGCTGTTTATTCCCACTTTAGCAAAGGAATTTCTAGGTAAAAATCAATGGGAAAATGTTTCCGTAGCAGGAAAGAAGAACTAAGATCATGTTTAAGAGTGGGAGATAAAGGTCTGAAAGACATTTGTCAAAGTTTGTATCATGTCTATTCGCATCAGTTATGATGAAAAATTATGATTGCTTCCAAACAAAGAACACTTTGAAATATTTCCCAAATACATCTAGATTCTCAGCTGACTACTTCCTTCTGAAGACTGATTATAAAAATGAATTTCATTTTCTGCATTATTCTAGATGAAACTGAGTTGGTTCATAACTTGGTGTTCAGTTTCTAGTGAACTAATCATTCTAGATGAAACTAATTGGCTTGTTTCATAACTTGGTGTTCAGTTTCTAGTGTTATTGGGGCTTAGTCCATTAATGGACTTGAAACTTAGGACAAAAGCCTCAAAAAACCAGCTCATGGTTCCATTTAAGCCATGGCAAAGGGAAGCAGATATATTGCATATTATCTAGGACCTGCACATCTTTTTATGTTCCACATCAGCTAATGTGAATAACTGCAATCAAGTCTGGCAGTAACAAATATGAATTACATTGACTTGTCCTCACCTGGAAAAAAAATTTCTTATCAAGTTAAATGTGAAGTGCTTTTTCATCCTGATAAGCACACATTTCCAGATACTGGGGGTTTGTCACAAAAAGGTGTATGTTGATGCTGACATTTGAAGAGTTAACAACTACATAAACTGAGAATAAAATATGTAATTGAGTACAGAAGGCAGGTTTGGCACCTAAATCCATTTTCTCTCATATTCTTTCCCATTAGTCTCCTTAGGTTTTAAGCACCAAAAGGTTCAATGAGGATCTATGTGGGAGCAGTATAGATGAAGACGTGCAGGGGAAGATTTTTAATTCATCTCAGATGTGTTGGAGAAAGGAAAGACTGCTCACTAAGGGGCCTGTCCTGGTCCATCAGTCACTCCTGTTGCATCACATGAACATGCCAGAAAAACCTTATGGGTCACTATTAAATAATAAAGGGAAATCAGGAATTCTGGAGTCATCCTTAGTGTTTGCCCGCAGCTTGTGCTCACCCTCTCCAAGTTCAGTCCCCAGCTGAAGTGTCTGCTTCCCCGGTGCTGCCCATGCAACTCCAAGGAACAGTTACCTCCAGGTCCCATTTCAAAGGACAGAGAAGTCTTCATCCAAATTAACACAAAATCAATCAGTGCCTATGTCTCTTCATGGTGCAAGATAATTACTGTTGAAAACAATCATTTAGGGCCGAAAACTGCTGTCTATGCTCCAATATATCAAGTATAATTTATTAAACTAAAGTCTTAGGGAAGGGGCTGTGTTTGATAGATCTAAGTGAAAGACCACAGTTCCAAAATACACAAGAATAAGAAATTGCTGAAAAATATTGAACACAAGGTGGCTGTTTATTTGTTTGTTTTGTTCTTTTAGCCTTCACAAAAAAAATTAAAGCAAAAAGTTCAGGATAGCAGAGAAGTCAATGGAGTTTTACCATAGTTGTTATTATTGAGAGAGTAAGAAATATTTATATTGCCAGGTGTGGATATACCAGAAGGTATTAAGAAACATTAAAGCTGTTGCCTTTTTTTTTCTTTCCCCTTACTTTTTCTCCTCTCCTGCATTTACACCACGGTGCATTTCAGGGGATAAAGACCAGGACCCCGTCACCTTTGCAACTACACTTGTGCAACAGCACAGCTGCATGTGACCTGGTGTTTCAAGGTAACTCATGCAAGCAATTAAAATATCATATTGACAAAGCATTCTTTTTTCTTCTTTCTTTTTTCTTCTTTCTTCTTTCTTTTTTCTTTTTTCTTTTTTCTTTTTTCTTTTTTCTTTNTTTTTGTTTTTTTTTTTTTTTAAAGGCTGAGTAAGGAACAGAATAATTTGAGAAAGTCAAAGTACATAAATCACCAGGAACCAGTAACTGTCATCTGAGGATTTTGTAGGAAATGTAGTGCCAAGGATAAGAAATAGTGGTAAGAACTGGCAATAAATAATTGAAAGTAGAAAGTTTTTTGGTAGCCTAGAAAGATAAAAAGTTGAGTAAATATAAAATAATGCTAAGAGGAATTTTGGAAACTACAGACTGAATGCCTTACTGATGTGTGTGTAGTATATAGATGTTTTAAGATCAAGGTCATGCCAAGACAAATTCTGCTTTGAAAGCTTTTACATTTTTCACATCATATGAGAACAATATTGGGTTCCACTTCCATAAAAATATTCCCATTCTTACTTGCTGACATACACTGCACAAACTCTCTTGTGGTTCATATTCCTCCATTGCTGTAAAATACACACAGGCAGGAATGACCTTTCCTGGATGGAAACGTTACTGCCATGGGTGTCCAGCACACAACAGCACCCACAGCCAATGACCATTTGAAAAGACAGTGCTGTCCATTCCACAGCTATCTACAAAGTTTTCAAGTTAAAACATTTCCAGGCTTGGATTTTTTTTTTTTTAAATGATAACTCGGAGTAAAATACTCATATGATTTCTCAGTGGACTATAACCAAATGTGTGTTCAGAGTAACCCAACCCAAGTGAACTACCCTTAAAAATGCAAGCCAAGCTGATCTAAATTCAGGGGGTTTGGAACAGATGAAAGAAGGTTGTGAAAATAAGATCCTTTCAAGGGAAACAAGACAATCAAAATGCACCCTGCCAATCAAAATACCCTGTCCTGATCCAAAACAAATTAAAGGAAACACCCAAATGAACATTGTACATTAAATCTGGTACAGCTCCATCAAGATATATTGTCTTAACTCCTTTTCCACATCCAGTCAGGGCAAGACTGGCAGCACAGATTTCTGGGTTAATTCTCAAATAACAAAAATTCCTTAATTTGAACTGGCACTAAGAATTGGCCCAGAAAAATGCTTTCCTGTGGCATGTTAGAAATGAGGACAAGAAAACAGTAGTTGGAAAGTGTGGGAAAAGAGCAGAAGGATCACTTTCAGCTTTAGTGTTTAATGGCACTTGGCAGTAAGGTCAGCATGTATGATATAACACCAAGTTGGGTTTTTCAGAGAAGGAAGCTGGAGGCTGTTCTGCTCCCATCCAGGCGTCTTTTGAGTACTTGCTTTTTGGGTGGTTTCACTTGTACTTTGTTGTCCCTTACAAGCTTCTGTTACACATCTCACTTTACTGCTCCAGAGACCATTTTTAAATTTTTTTTTTTTGCAGTCTGCCATTTATGATAATGAATATTTCACTCTCTCCCCTCAAATTTTACAAATTCAGTTTAGCCTGCAAAATGTCTAGCTCTTTTTTAAAAATGAAATACACCTTTGCTCTTGTTTTGATACTTCTCACTTGCCATTTAAAAAAAAATGTTTCCAAAACTGATGCAATGTAATTCTTAATTTTTATTTTTTCATTTACAGAAGAAAAAGTCCTACTGTTCTGTGTGAAACCTTTCTATATTCCATGCAAGGTGTCACAATCACTTTTTAGAAGTCTTTCACACATGAAAGAGAGAAACATTTTTTTCTTCAGACTGAATTCTGACCTTGATACTCAACAAATAAAGTACATATAGTTGACTCTGTTTCTGTTGACTCCCAGCTTCACACACTGGGATGTTTTGATTTTCTGGGAGTGACAGTGGAATGCGTATATTGATTGGTACACCTGGTAAGGTGTAACTAGTGTTCTAGGAAGCAGATCTCCTAAAATTATCACAATTTCTCAGAGTTAGCATCTGCAGAGGAGTCTAGAGATCTCTAATGAAATCTTGCTTGAGTAGGGATAGATGGAACAATTGAATTTAATCTTGTCATTTCTGATTTCTGTCCAACATTGGAAAACAGCTCTTCTAAAGTGACTGTTCCAGATCTGCCTCATTTTCTGGTCCCTTACAGAAACTGCTCCAGAGATATGGAAAAGTATATTTTCCCTATCTTGTTTGTTTAAAGAAAACAATGAAGGAAGTGTTGCCTGTTTTGGGGGTGGGCTTGCTCTGTTTCATCTACCAGCAGCTTGGCACATCTCAGCTTGCTTCTCCCAGACAACTGAGGGCCTTCCCCCCCCCTTTTTTTTTTTTTTCCCAGTTCTCCTGCAGTTTTTTGATTCTGCTTAAAATTTTTACTATTCTGGTAACTGGAAGACAGATTTTAGGTTGCCTGGTGGTGTTGGCATAACTGTTAAAACTGGTAGTTCAGAGTTTTAGCAAGTGAATCCCCGAACAATAGTTTGAGAAAGAGCAAATTAACAATGTCTTTTCTTTCTTCTCATTTTTTACCATAGAAACTCCTGCCAAGTTGACCCCATAACTTCGTCATGATATCAGTTCATAAATTATTATATTGTCCAAATTCACTAGATCTCCTGATAGATACCACAGAAATATTTTCTTTGACATTATAGATTTTATACATTAGGAAGAGCTTGTTAACACTCAGAGTAATTACCCACATCAAACAGGCTATCTGCCGATGAGGAAAGACTATGATAATCAAAATGACTGAAAAATTAAATGTGTCCAAATAGGTGAGGATAACATCAAATGATCATTCTCCTTGCTGTAAAAGCATTTGATGCAAATATTTAGAAAACATTTCTGTTTCATCAAGATTAGCACTTGCAATTATCTAGACACTGTTTGTTGAGGTAGCTTGTTGCTTTTCTCTTGTGGCATTTTGAACTTTGGATTTCAAATTATATTAGGTTAATTATTAACAATTTAGATTAAAAATAATAAAATCAAAGAGTATTAGAACTATACATTATAAACTTGGTGCTATATTTTATAAGTATATAGGAACCTTCTTGACACAAATGTCTTTTAGGCACAACACAAAAAATTAACATGTAATAGATAAATGTCTATTACTCAGTTACTGTTTTCAAGACTGAATTAAAAGAACTTCTATGTGCTTTTTAAGGAAATAACATTCTTGGAATATTTTCTTTATACGTATAAAGAATAAAGTAAGTCATGTGACAGATCATCTTTTAAAGCATGAACTATGCAAATTGGAGACAGAAAAGTCCAGTAGACTAGTAAATATAACTCTGAATAATGAGACATAGTATAAAACTAAACAAGATGTAAAATGGCAAAACACCTTGAAAATTATGAATATTCCTAAAGTGATAATTTCTTTTTTGATTAAAATGCCTTTTTAATTTGAGTACTCAAAATTCTCAAAATGCTCTTCAAAGTTGGCAAATGGATCCCCAGTATTTTTTGACCATGTGGTGGATTGCAAGACTACAGTATATGGAGATTGCAAGACTACAGTATATGGAGAGCATTGCCATTGAAGAATGAATGTATAGAATGTATAGAAAGCCATTGATCTCTGCCTGGAAATAAAAATGAGGGAAATAATGAAATGATAGGGAGTTCGGGAATGTGGTATGGGTTTGGCCTTATTATTTTGCAGGGTGATGTACAGGACAAAAAAATTAGACAGAATTTCTCTGTCTGTGTGGTCCAGCTCTCAGCTGTGGTCTGAGTCAACTGATTTCATGCTGGAATAAGCTGTCTGTCTCATATTCATGGAAGAGGGAAAAAGCCCAGCCCTGAAATATGGACCAACACTGTATTGTAACATCTCTCAGGTCGCAACACCTGTGTTGTAAAGCATGTGAAGTAGCAGAAATTTCTTGCCATAAAAGGATATTTTGACTTGTGGAAGTTAAACAATGTGGTTTAAATTAGCTGAGAAGACCTGTTTGAATGAATGTTTTAGAGTACCTCTTTTCTTCCTGAAAACTGACATTGAAGAAATTTCTGCAGACTCTACCCACTAAGGACTGACATACTCATTGTTTTTGCAGGGATTGCTTCAATTTCACATGATGTGTTTCGGCCAAAAGCACCTTCCTGCAACATAACTTTGGTATCATTAACAGCAGTGCAACTTCCACTGAAACCACCATGGCATATTGCAATTGATGACACATCTGTTGTCAGTTTCTGAGGTTCTGTCTTCATCCCTGGTTGCCCCCCAGCCAGGGTGTAGATGCTTGGTTTGACAACAGAGATATTTAGGAGCATGGCTTCCTCTCTCTAGGAACCCATATGTCCATGCAAGTTGTTGTCAGGAACAGACTTTGTCAGCTCTTGCAAAGAGATGCCAACCACTTTGATCCTGCCTGAAAAATTAAAAATTATGGACCTTGAGGGAAAATCAACTTGCTTCCTATATAGTCTTCTACACTTTTGTCCCTTTAAAATTATGAGCATGTAATAGTGCCCAGTATGACTTTTACAGTGATGAAAGCTATAGCCAAAGAGCTCCCTCTGACTCCATTAATTCTTTTCAGCCATTTTAGATAAAAAATCCAACACCAAATCCTGATCCTTATCATTGATTCTTAATGATCTCTCTTGCTCTGATTTAACCTGTTAGGTTTCAGAATATGCCTAGTTGACCAGCAATAAGAAGCTGCAAGATTCCTAGTCTGTCTGGCCTCTCCTTGTATCTTTCTCTCTGGAGTTTTCCTATATATTAAATATATATATATATTCTTACTAAAAGAGCAAGTAGTGAATATAGCTTCTTTAATAACTCTAGGGAATGCTGGTTATCAAGGATTCCCATTCTTTATTTTTTTTTGTAGCCTGTCTCCAATATTTTGTTTCATATAATTTTACAGCCACAGAGTTGGAAATCCAGAGGTTGTGACTGAAAAAAGGGCGATGAAAGCTTGTGCTTAAGATAAAAGCCAAAAATTAAACAAAAGGAATGGCTCCTTACCACAAGTAGTTTCTCAGCTTAGCAATGAGGAGGTGCTGACCAGGGATACTGCTTACCCAGCTCCTCAGGTTGCTCAGCAATTAGGTGGTTTGTACTGTGTGAGCCATCCATGTCTGATCTCCCCAGGATTTCTTACAGTACACACTGTAGTAATATTTGGGAACCAACAGAGGTTGGTGGTTCATTTCTGTGGCTACATAAAAGCTGGATCAAGCCTTTTCTGTATGGTAAGCAAACATGAATCCAAATTCATTTTTGGTTATGGCTAAGATGAGTAAAAAGTCCCTTGAAAGGAAGGCTTGGTGCTGCAGCAGAGTGACATCTCAGCAAAAGATGGTATAGGGGGATTGGAAAGGGTGACAGGAACATGATCTGGGAAAAATTAGCAGAGGTGAAATTGGAGGATGGCCCTGGGCTTTTGAAGGTGAGGGGATGTAACTTTTGCTGCATTAATTCTCTTTTTTTTTGCCTTCTTGCCCACCAGTAAGTCCAATCACCTCTTTGCCTTGTGACAGTAAGAAAAGAGAGCGCTGATGTACATCTGCTGCCTACCAAGGTGCCAGTCTATATCTCCAGCTTTGGGCCCCGTGCCATTGCTTTCCTCACCATCCTCTTCAAGCAGGTATAGCCTCCTTTGAGGCCCTGGTTGTGGATGAGGTCTACACTTTTTTCTTTGTTCCTCTGTTCTCTTCCTAGCTAACTCGCAAATCTCAGTGGTGGCAGAGAGTCTCAGTGGCAGCTCCAGCCAAAAAGTAAACCCCAGGATTTAAACTATTCTGCCATTGCACAGAACTGATCTTACAGAAATGGCACAACATGGCTGCACTGAAATGCAATTCAGACTTAATTTCATATTTGCCTAGTTGCTATTGGCAAAAATACTACACTACACTAATGCAATGCAATAGAATATAGATAGGTGTTGATTAAGTCCTTTGTTTTAAAATATTGCTTTGGTTTACTTTTTAAGTAATGACATATACATTGTTGATAAATGGTTTTCTTTTTATTTTTCCCTTTTGAGTAGTAAATCAGATGTGTCCACTAATCTCCCACCACAAGTCCAAGAATCCAATCTTTCTATTTCTTCGTGGTTGCTTGTTAATGCTTTGACTTCATTTGTGTCCAGTAGTTTAAAAAAACAGCTTTTACCAACAAGCTCCATGGATTGAACAGTCCACAGCCTAATCCCCTGCAGCCTGGGGTGGATTATTCAAGCTGTTGAATATCACTATTGCTGAGGTTTCCTGCTGCAACACAGTGCCCTGCAGAGCTTGGCAGGGGAAATGCTGCTTGCCAGTCTCTTGTTGCTCTTTAAAGGAGCTATCTGCAAAAGTCCACTTACTACAGTTTTAAATGCACACAGCCAAACATGTGACTTCTGTTAGAAACAGCTTTGATTTTTGAATGCTTAAATTATCTGTCATAACCTGCCAATATGCAGTTGAGAACTGACTGAATTAAAAAAAAAAACACAAACAAACAAACAAACAAACAAAAAAACCCCACCATTAAATATTATGACAGAGGAAAGCAGTTGACTGGTAAGAAAAGCAACTTTAAAAGGGTTTTTAAAGGGAAAATAAAACCAGAACTGTGAATCAGAAGCTCTAGTCAACCCACAATAAGTCCCAAAGGAGATGTAGGTAAAAATGGGTGCCCTTAAAAAAACAGGAGACAAAGGGACCACAGAAAATACAGTGGAATATAGTAATTCAGAATAGAATGAGTACCCATATATAGGTAACCTGAAGACAAAAATAAAAAAAATTGAATATACTGAAGACCAGAAAGCAGTGGAGAAATCTGAGATCAACCAAAGAGGCTCTCTGCAAACTCTTTTCAATCTGACAGTGCTGTCATTCCTTGCTAGTGAGAAGCTGTCTGTGGCAATCTGAGGAAAAATACATGCGAGGAAACTGTGCATCTGGTATGTAAAAACTTGTCTTTCTCAAAAAGCCTTTCCCCTGCATGTGTTAAATAATGTATTGCTGTGAGCAGCAGGAGGAGCTGTGGAATTCCACTGAGTGCAGCTGGGAAGATTTTATGCTTCTAAAATCCCAAACCTTCTGAGCCCTGTAAACCCTGTTAACAGTTCATTCATTTTTTTTTTTTCCCCAAAATCATCCACAGCAGGCTATTTATCCATCACTGTCTCATGCTCTAGTTACAACTAGTATGTAGCAACTGCTCTGGGAACTGCCAGATACAGTTGGATTTACCAGCTTTTTTTCTAAACGCAGGAGACTGAACTCAGGGAAAATGCTTTTTGCTTTTCATGATGCAATTCTTTCATAAGCTAATCACAGCGCCAGGATATACTTTCATGATGTAGTGTCTTCTATCTAGTACCAATGAGCTGTACCTCAAATAGAAACAAAACATCGCACAGTGCTAGAATGTGATTTTATGATTTATCTCTCTCTAAGGATGTCCCATAGGCATTGTTACTACAGACAGCACATCAGTAGTTTTCACAGTCAGTGGCCTTTACACACTATTTCAGTAGTCTCATAGTTAGGTCAATGCTATATTTAGGAACTTTCTGAAATTCCTGATCTTTGTTTTCTTATGGGTGAAAAGGTCATTAAATACATAACTACTGAGATGTCTGTGGCAGATTTTGTTCCTGTATTTTCTAGTGATTTTGTTTTTTAGCCCTTGTTGATTTGTGTGGGAGGATGAGGGTACAGAAAGATTAGACAATGTTATTGTCTGAAACAATCAATATATGTGTTTTCTGTAGTCGTTTCTTTTAAGCTTGCCAGCACTTATTATGCCTCAGGAAACATCATCTTGTTAAGGAGTACCCTTGTGTCAGTGAATATAAAGCAGCAGAAAATATTCAAGAGAATATGCCTTTCAAGTCTGTTATATTTTAGAATTAGTGGGACATGTTAGATTTGGATTTTTATCCATAGCCATATTTTCTTTCAACAGTGTCTTATCTTTCTTTGTCATTTTAAAAATATGACTAAGAATGCAGATTTTTTAAAGATTTAATTGGAGAAATGAGAAAACCAATTTTACTCTGAGACAATATATGCAATAAAAGCTATGAACACTTGAAATGGGAAGTTATGTTTGGAGATTTCTTAGTACTAAATTAAATTAGCATACACTATCTTTGACAGTACAATTACTGTGAGGTGTAATCCAAATATAGGTGAGCCTAAAATTTATCAGGAAAAGCTACTTTTTGGCAGTAATTGCATATTCAGACAAGTATTTTAAAGCTAAATATTTAGCAACCTTCTGATGTTGACCCCTGATACTTGGCAGTTTCCCATACCTGAAATTCTGTGTTTGTATATGAATTTCTGTGTTTGTACAAATACAGCAATTACAGGGATCAAGGCCGTTTGGAGGGAGAGGGCAGAAAGACACTTAGGTTGACAGGCATACAAATGTGTGCATGCTTCACAAAAACTTTAGAGTAAGACTCTAAAGACCTTATCCATTTTTCCATTACCCTGAAAGATACTAACTGAGATTTCCACCAGACTAAAAATGAAATTTGTCTACGAAGAACTGTGCTGATGTGGGAACAGCAGCTATGCAGAAAGATGATACTCTGGAGATTATGACCCATGAGATATTGCTATTCCTTGATGTGTTTTAAAGTCTTGTTAAAGAAAATAAAAAATCTTACAAAACACTGTGAGCATTAAAAATATAAATGTTCTTACAGTTAATTACTTTGCTGGTTATTCTATAGTTTTGCACTAAGATGAAACTGCAACATAAAAATATTTTAATGCATTTAGTTTGTCATTGAAATATGATTACAGGAGGGTTTTTTTAGAAAACAAAAACAGAAGTACAAAGCTATATTTAAAACTGGCCTTGCTTGTCACCCAGAATTTTTCCATTTCTCATTTTACTTGTAGACCTCTTAAATAATGAACAGTTTCTAGCAATTAGTGAATCCCTCAGGTAAGTGAAAATGTAAATCATATCTTACTCAAACTTCTGTGTTCTATAATTTGTCTCAGAGCTTAAGTATATTTCTTCTCTGTAAATATTTCAGAAGATTTAATGTTACAATAAAATCTACACTGCAATGTTATTGACCTCAGAGATCTAATTTTAATCCTCTTGGTATTCCCTGCATTTATTTAAATCACTGTTTTACAGCTTCATTCTTATACCTGATGAATTCCAAGAGATCTATTGCTAATCCATTTGGAAAATGTAAATCCACAGAGTATTCTCTTTAATCACGTTAAATTACTTTTATGTGAAAGAAGTTAATGGTAATTTAATTTAAATTAAAAAAAAAGGACTAAGATATATTTTAACTTTGTATTCAACGTCTGTACATGAAGAATAAGACAATGTAAGATCAGATGCAAATGGAGAATTTCTTTATCCGCATTTGTGATTTAAAACTACATTTGTTTTTGGGTGAATGAGTTGATGGCTAGGGATGTTCTCAAAATTACATTATAAGCAAGAATATGTACAGATAATATAATTGATGTACAAGCAAAATAATTTACATAAAAGACCTGATTCAACAAATTGCATGACTCTAGTCAGGAAGCAGAGAATGGATGTACCAAAAATATCCAATTCGTTTCATTTCATGTAATAAATATTCTGAATAAACTTTTCATGAACAGCCCATAAACCATTAAATATTTATGGAAATTATTTAACCAGTGTAGAATAACAAATAACTCAGAAAAAAGTTATATTTTGTGGGTGAATAAAATTCAAAGGCAAAGGAATTCATATCACTGCATAAGTTATTGTGAATTATTCTTTTGACTCTAGAGGCTGAGAAAGAAAAAAATTAGGTTCATTTTGCATATTTTGTTCAGTGTTTTTTCAAAGTGTGTTACAGTCATTAAACTAGTATTATCCCCATTTCATACATGGATAAAGCTGAGGTACTTGGTGTTTTAGCAAAACCCACAGATTAGGTCAAATGGTGGCAATAGGAACAGAAGTGTAATTCTTGACTTAGTTTTTTAGTCTCTGCTCAGTAAATGATTCTTCCAAGCTGACTGTCTATTGAAGGAAACAAGAAGATGGGAAGGCAAGGCTTTAGGCTCAAGCACCAGGAGTAGGAATTGCCACAGGTTCCTATGGAGATGTTCTTTCAGACTTATTAACCCCATCTCTGGGGTGTCTCTCTCCTTGTGAATGGTGTTCACAACCCATGTTGGTGAATTTAGGATGTTAAGATTATCCTAAACCCCTGGGTGATGGGATTATTGCAGGCTTTCTGTTAAGATTATTCTCCTTCCTCCATGAGCCCCAGCTCTCTCACATTTCTCCTGAGACATGTGGTGGTCTTCCCCTGCCTGCTCTGGACAAGAAGGGCAATCTCACAGTGAGAAAGGAGTTACAGGTGTCAGTCACCACTGGGGTCACCTCTATTCCATAGATGCTCCTGCTGGTGAAGCCAATGGAATCACTGCAGGTGGAAGAGGACATCTTTCTATTCTCCTACAGCATCTGTTGCCTCTAGCACCCAATTAAAAAGATTTATTTTAGCCTGAAGGCTGAGTTATACCAGACAGGTTGTTTAAAATACTTTAAGAGAGGAACCATTACTTTCCCTAAGTCCTTGGGGCTACAGATGCCCTAGAAGTCAGCCCCTAGAGAGTGCACGTTGGCTTGCTATAAAACCCAACTCATTTCTGATTCATAATTTTCATTCATGTGCTGCCTGCTTGTTTATCCATCAATGCACTCCTTGCCAGTCTGAAATTGCATGCCTAGTCCCTGTTTTCTTCAGGACTTCAACTGAAATACTCTTCCATCCCTTTCCTGTCTGTTTCTTCCTGGCGCCTTCTCTTGCCTAGCCTGAATGGCCCCAGGCAGAAAAAAAAATCTCACTTGCCTCTTTGCTAAGATATTTCACCAGCCTCCAAGCCAGGATAGGTGTGATACATCTTGGTGCTTCCTTTTTTGTGAAGGACCCTTGATGCTCATACAAAAACTTTTTGGCCTAGACAAGCAAGCCTTGGTCTTGGTTGTGACCACAGGGAATGCTCTCCTTGCCTGTGCTGGACTCCCACAGATAACAAGAAATGGGTGAACTTACTAGCTCTTGAACAAAGGTGTAGGCACCTATGTTGGTAGTGGGATGAATTTTGGGCAGAATATGGTCACATTTATACATTTTGTAGATATATCTAGATACGTACTGATGCATTTAGATGCGTGGATAGTGCCAAGGAAGCAGAACAATGCAAGGCTCAGCTTGATAAAGCTCCCCTCATAATCTTCTCCTTTGTTTTCATGGGCAAATTGGAACTAATGCACTGCTCTGTGTTACAGTTGATGGGTTCCAAGACCACGTGTGGTGCAGAGATTGGAGCTGGTGCCCACAGAGCATTTGAGGGCTTTAAACTGCAGGGCTTTGGGTAAATGGGGTGCAGCTCACCCAGATACAAGGAGTCCTGCACAGAAACAAGAGTGCTGTGAAATCCTCCCATCCACTGCAAAGCTGGCATGTAGGGAGCACAAAATGAGGTAAGATATTGAGAATCATTAAGTGGTGACCATTATTTTTCTTAAAGACTGATCTCAATTTCATATAAATTGCTTATTTATATCCACATTTTTTTCCTAATAACGATGAGAATATGTGTTGTCTTTATTTTTCTGTGGTTGTGTTCAGTTTCACTTTGCAATTTGGATAAACAACACTAATTTTCTCAGAATGTGTCTTAAGAAAAAATTAAGAAAATTCAGGGGAAAATGTCCCTTCTTGCCTCAGACAGACACTATTAAACTTCAATCTTGCAAATTTTAAAGTTCAACACTTAAAAAGCAGTAGAGTATAGCATTCTTACCTTTTGCTAAGCTTGTGAGATCATATTAAACATGTTTTCTTTCCTGTTTTGCTCTTGAAAGGTCCTCCACAGATATCAGGAATAATGGACCAACTCAGAGATGCTCCAGGTAAAAGTCTAAAGAAGTACATCTTAAGAGGTTTCAAAAAGTAAATAGGAAAAAGCAGTTTTCTGTCCTTCTGCCTGTAGTCCCGAAAAAAAATTTCTTCCACATAACTGCTACTGTTTGATCACATCTATTCCAGTCTAGATAAAATGGTAAGAGGCTGATCTGTAGCTGATTATTTGGATGTGATCTTAAATTATTCTATTTTCTGCAGCATACATTCTACTTTGCTTCATATATCTTGCCTTTCACTGTGGCATCTGAGTACATTTGTTAAGCCATTTAAATAAATAAATAACAAAAAACCCACAAAGCTCAGAGGATTCAGAGAGAAATTGCTTTTCATGGAACACTTGTTTATACAATGATGTGGAGTTTTGCTGCATAGTTGTGGGTGGCTTGGGTACTAGTTATAGTGAGCTGCCTAGAAAAATCTGTGTATGAATAAACCATGTAAACTCCTGTTGTGGTAAGTATTTTGATACTTAAATACCATTAAGTAATATATGAAGCTTCTCTATCCCTCAGTGGCCCCAGGTGAGCATGCTTCTGTAGTGTAACTTTGCTTGTAACTCTTTGATTATCCTATTTTACCAAAAACAATGATGCAGTTTCTCATGTACATAAGAACCACAGAGAAACAGCAGATGGCTGGAGAAAAAAAAAAAAAAAAGGAGAACTGGAAATGGGAGAATGAAAGAAAAAGGAGAATGAAAAAGCAGGATATCAAAAGATGAGTGAGAAAATGGTATAATAATACAAGGTATTTGCAACTGTCCTGTCCCTCTCACTACTGTAGCTTTGAGGGGGTTATTTGCATTTGCAGAGAGGTCATAGTGTCAGTCATCCCATATAGAATATTTTATTTGATTTTGAAACTTAAAAGAAGCCCAAGGTTGTCGAGAAAAGAAGTGCTGGAGACAAAAAGGGATTGAAGAATATTCTTACCCTCAACTTCAGTTTAAAAAAGATGATGTTGCTACTACAGGCTTTAAAGCCAACAGGTATTTACTCCATCATATGTTCTTTCCATGTTCAGAACTCTGCCATTCCTTCCAGTCCCTGTATCTTACCTGTGAGACCATGCAGAAGGGTCTATCCCCATAGACTTGAGTTTTAATTAACTGCAAGTCTTTAACATTTTACAGCACTGAATCTCACACAGTTAATTTCTCTCTGATTTCCATTTAGTTTTGGGGGAAAAAAAATTGATTGAATTTTTAAGTGAAGTTATAGATAGCTATATTCTAAATGTTTGTGTAAATATGCCTAATATTTTTATAGGAATGGCCTTTTCCCTCTGCTCTTTTATCAGAGTAGAAGGAAGCCCATGAACTCCTGGCAACTTTTTTTGGTCCTCCCAAGGAATGAAGTGTGCAGCAGGGGAGCAGGTCCTGGTTCTGGGTTGGCAGGGACACAGCTTTGGCCCATGCTACTGCAACCTGACAGTATTTCTTAGTAAATACTTGTTTTGGTGTAAAGCACATTTTGGGAGATTTCTAAGGAGAGGAAGGAATTTGGTGACTTTTTCATAGCACTGCCCCTGCAATTTGCCAAGTGCTTCCCTCCCCAGCCAGAGCCAGAGTGTAGCAGATCTTCTAGGAAGACTTCAAGTTTCATGTCAAGACTCTTGATGATGGCAAATAAATAAGATCCCTGTGTAAGTGGTGTCTGTGTTTAAGTACCATTTTTCTTCCCCCCAAAATTTACACATCTCCTCTGGAGACAGGATATTAACATATACATTTGTCCCTCAAGAGCAGTATTTGGGAAAAAAAACTATCTAACCCAAAGCACCACCACATTAACAGGACTTTTCTCACTCAGTTTTTATTTAAGAGACCTCAGAATATCTCAGTGGCAATTTTCTCAACAGAAGATGCTGTCAGCCTATAATTTTTACTTTATAGACCCATTAACAAAACGTGACAACTAAATTATAAGTTCCACCTTTGGTCACACCAATAGTATTTTTGAGAGGACATGAATGACTCCAGGCATTTTATTTGTGGATCCAGATGATCTCCTTGGCTTCAAACACATATCAAAATGAATATGCACAGCAAACAGAAATGACTTCTTCCAAAATATACATCCAAAAAATGGAGAGTCTGTGCAGCCACAACAGAATTTCAAAGAACAGCATCTCAGCATGAAAAACATATTTCGTGAATCAGTACAGTTTGGTGTTAATTCACTCAAATCCACAGAACTATCCAGTTTACACTGACTGGTGGTCTGGTCTTCTTTGTTATTTGCCCTTCATCAAGTTTCTTAGGAGCACTGAAAACATGTATAAACCAAACAAAGAACTTTTACTAGGGTAAAGCAAGACAGCCAGGGATTGTTGCAGCCATAAACAAAATAGCTGAGTGCCTGGACCAGAGCAGGGAAGAGCAAAACAGCTGAGACTACTGAGAAAGAGGGGGAAATTGCAGTGGTGCTGCTGCTTCAAGAAATCATCCTGAATCTGAAATGCAAAAGGCTGTGTTCCTGCCTTCACTCAGATAGATATATAGGTTAGGTTCCTTGGAATACTTGGAAAATTCCATTTTATATGAGAATCATGCACTCAACAGTGAATGTAGACCAAATGTCTGTATTTCAGTGTCAATGCAGATCCTTCAAGGATTACATAGATACCCTAAATAAACTGACTTTCAGAAACAGAAAGCAGCACTGCCTTTGGTTGATTTTTAAAATGACCCACAGAGCTCAGTGTTTGTAATAATCAACATTGCTAGCGCATGAATAAAAAATATGGGTTTGGTTATCAATGCTTAGAAGCCTTTAACATGTTTATTTTTATTGTTAACATAGAATCAAACTTCAGAGTACAGTAAGGTTACTCCTGCAAAGTAGTATTCAGAAAGTTGCAACTTTTTATGATCAGTGTGATTTGTAGTTTGTAAACTGGAGTTAATCAGATTGGCCCATCTCTCCTCTAATGTTACACTACAGTGTTTGTGTATATGGCTGTGGGTTTTGTTTTCAGTCTATCTTCACTACATTATAAATTGGTAAGTCATTTGGTATAGACACTGGGTCATCTAAACTAGGTTTAATCATTCAAAGAACACTCCTCTTTTTCAGTTTAGTTCACAATCTTGAACTTGATGATAACTTCAAAACAGTAACTGCATGCATTGCAAACAGATTGTTCATCTTCTGAGTTGGCCCTAAATTTTTTGTCAAGTTCCATTTTCTTAAGCAGTCTTCTCTCTTTGCAGAAAAAGTAAGTGTCTTTTGATAACAAAAGACATTACAGCTACTTGAGTCCCCTGTGATCTTTTGTCCTCATGGAGTGAATTCTCCAAAGTTCTTATGACCCTCTTTGGTTTGATAGCATTGTTTTACAAGAGATTATCTGTGTTAGGATTACTCACAATTTCCAGCAGTAGAACTGAATTCAGCAGCCAAACCCAGTGGAGCATTTACCACTAATAAACTTGGATGAGGACTTTCCACTGGCCCTGGGTTTGACCCTGCCAATTCTGCAGACTGTGCCCTGCTGAAGAGTAGTGATATGCACTGTCCAGAACATGGCTCATCTTTAAAACATAAACCATCTTGTGGTGCGTTATGAAGAACTAAATGTTTCAGAGTTGAAGGAGCATCTGGAGAATGCACTTTCTCCTATGGTTTACTTTTATGTTGCCCTCTGAGGAGCAGGGAGATGGACCTGATGATTCTTGTGGGTCTCTTCCAACATGAAATATTCCGTTATATTCTATGATTCTGAGACAAAATTGGAGGCAATCTTTATGAGCCTTAATGCTGGTAATAGCACATCAAAACAAGTCTATTATAAATTATGCAATATTCCTATAAAACAAAAGCAGAAAAAGCAGTTATTTCCACTCACTCCAATAAGCCTCTGAGCATAACATTTTGCCTGGTAAGTATTCATGCTTTATCTTATGTCTCGATATAAGAAGAGAAAAATGTCCTATCCTACTAATAGCCATCACATGGACTATTCTCTTCATATTTAAAGTGAGAAAATAGTTATTACTCTATCTGTACTTTTATGAGCAACATCAGTAAATACTGGCATTCCTGTAGGTGGTTTCCTTCACAGAGTTATACAACACTGAACAGTATTTTCATTATTTGGACTGGAAATTAGTTAGTTATTCCATTGTCTGTATTTTAAAATGGGCTGATCAGGCAGTTTCTTGGAGGATTGCATTTCTCTTGCCCCACAGGGAAGCTGCTGATCTCTGGTATGGTGAGAGAGCCAGTGTTTTAGAGTTGCTGCTGTGCTGACACAGTGTCCTGGATGTTCCTACAGCAGATTTACAGCTGCGTGGAGCTTGACCCACTTAACATCCAATTTACCTCTAGATAATATTTCCAGAGAGGATTTCTTTCCTTCCTGCAACTCCAGCAAAGCTTTTTCATGCAAGGGACACAGAATAACCATTAATCTCCTTCCATAACTTTACCTTTTCAAATTCTCTGAAACTTCACTTCACATGAATTTGCCGACCTTGAAGGTAGGATACTTTAATATTGAGTGAAATTCTACAGCTTTTTTCTGTAGAAGACTGAATCCATTTCCATGGGAAATGATGATCCAGTAGCCCATTATTCCACATTATACTGTTCTTTCTATCAGTTCCTTTAATTTCTATTATGAAGAAACCAAAGTTTTTACAGATAGAGGGTAGAAATAGTCTGTGTTTTTGAAGCTGGACAAGGCTATCATGGATGACTTTTTATTTTTTATTTAGCTTCTCAATATTCTATAAGCATCTAGCTCCTAGTTGAGGCAGAGTACATAAAGAAAATGTTCTTTCTAGGCCTCAGGGTAAACCCAAAATATTCAGGTTGGATTTGGCTTTGTATTCATCCTCTGAAGCTCAGTGCATACTAAAAATCTCTCAAAGACACCAAGGTTTTCTGTTGTTTTTTTTTTCTTCTTCTTTATTTTCCTTGGCAACTAAAGCACATTTTACATAACCACATTATGTGCTTCACAATAATATATGAGATTTCATAAATGGTATAAATGGCCTCAAACAAATTCAAAACAGCACAAGAGTCAATAAACTTATATTGCAAGAACTCCAGACCACAGCAGGGAAATATNTTATATTCAATTTATTAACTGAATATTTTTCCTAGCTTTTCTTTTTTAATATCTACATAAAATTATTTTATCTCCTCATTTAGCACTATTACTTATAAACACACATATATCCACATAGATCTGAAATTGTTTTTATAAGGCAACATATATGCTAAAAAACATATAATTTAGGAGAGGATATAAGCATTGCTCTGATATGTGAGCAATTTATGGGTAAATATTCAAACCTAGTTAATATAATTCAAGTGATGCTGAGAGGAAATCTTTGTCCCATGGTCATATTTATTATAGGTATACATATTACTGAATTATTTCTGGATTATCTTGATGTTTCTTTGATGGCCAAATTACCAATAAGGTGTTTTTTTGTCTCTTTGTTATAACCACTGTTTAAAAAACCCCAAAAACATAAATTAAATATTTTTCCTGAATATTTTTTCACAACCCTCATCAAAAAGCTGGTTCATTTGAGATATATCCTCTTTTTGTGTTCATCTTGGCTCTTCTGCTATTCGCAGTACTCCAAGTGCCAGTGATCTTAGAAAAGATCTCCTAAATATTAGATTTTTGTCTTACTACCTCACTTCAGAACTGTACACAAAAAGATGTGACCTGATTTTATGGCCTGATCCCATGCCCAAAATCCTATTAGCCTCAACAAGTGTTAGATCATGATCTTCAGTTCCTTGGTTTTATACTTCATAAAGCAGCCTGAAGTCAAACCATAATTTTACTTATTGACACATTTAAAAACTGATAAGCCCCACATTTTTTCTTTTCTTCCAGATCCCATGTGTGTAATTTGATAATTTGTTTCTTTGTAGATGAATACTTAAAGTAAATAAGTGTAAATGCTTAAAGTAAGTAAAGTAAGAGTATTTTTTTTTTAACAAAAGCATACTGAAAAGTTATCTATTTATCATTTCTGATTTGAAAGGAAATTAAAGTACACACTTGTGAGCAGTACCCTTACTGGGAATCAATGCTGTACATAAAAAAAAAAGGGTGGAAATTACTTCACTTCCAGATTTCCTGATCTGTTGAAAATATATTAAAATTCTTTGACAAATATTTATCTGTGATTCTCCTGGGCTTGAATAAAGGAGAGGCAAATGAACTGTATACCACTGTCTAACTATATTACCCAGGTAACCGAAGGTTTATAATAGCCCTGGAACTTCATCCATTTTTTCTAAATTTTTCTTAAAACAAACCTGTTAAATTAGGGATAAAACAGGCATTTCTTTGTCTTGAATCAATAAAGGTATCAAGTCCATTGTTTTAATTTTCTCATCAGGCTGCCCCACATTCCATCCAGGCCTCTCCATTTCAAACACACTGTTTTCTGAAGCGGATGGAAAATAAAGGTTACTCATGAGTTTACCAAAGAGAAGCTGCAGATGCAGGTGAACATCATAAAATAATGACAAATAACAATAATAAATAAAATAATCAGATTCTCAGGAGACTGTGTTTCTTTCTGGGATTGCCTTTAGCCTTGCCTTTAGTTGCTTGTTCACTCATCACTCTTTGTTAATCATCAGCTTGTTGAGCTTAGTCACAATAAATGTATGGCTCTGCCACACGTGTCTGTACTAACATCTGAGGAGACACTATGACATTTCTTTGACTAGCATGAGATGAAGAAAATTCAAAGCTCAGCACTTTTATAGACAAATCTCCCTTTTGAATAGGTTAGTAAAGAAAAAAATTTAATCTATGCACCTGGAAGAAATGAAAAGAGAGAGATAATATATAAGCTTGACATTCAAACAAATTTAAGCAACCTAATTCCTTTTAGAAAGCCTTTACTACAGGTCGCAATTGTGCTGAACTGGACAGAAAGAAAATTGTGTGAAATTGTTTTCCTTCCACTGAAGAATTTAAATGGCTGCTGAAATGTTTCATATTTTACTATCACGCTCATTTTTGTTATAGCAGCAAAAACGTAGATATTTTAAAGCAATTGTATTCCTGACATTTTACATATATTTTTATATTTTATGTATGTGTATGGATGTGTGTATTCAATGCCGTCTTGAAGTGCTGCTAAGATACCAGCTATGGAAGTGAACGCAGTAATATACAGGCATGCCCTTTAAAGGTGCCAAAGTCAATTCAGATGTACCATACAATTTTGGCATAGTAATGTCAGTTATATGGAAATTTATTAAAAAGAAAGTTTTTTAACTACTTTGAGATGTTTGAACTTTCCACCTAAAGCCGTGCAGTTTCCTCATCAAATACGTACACCTTTTAGCTCCAAGCAAGCCATTTACATATTCCAAGTGGTGTGTTCTTTTCATGTGATGCATTTTCTGCAGCTAGAGTTATTGCTTTGCAAACACCACAGCACATTTTGCACCCTGATCTCCTGTTTGCCCTGCTGCTGCTCTGCACATCTGCAACACGAGTGCAGGATCCTCTGCCAGGTGTTTCCAGACCTACACTCCTCTTCACTCTCGGGACAGAAATAGAGATTTAATGAAAGGAGGTTGCCCAAAAAGGGCTTGGAGGAGTGCTGGTACTTTGACAATAGTGAAAATATCGGTCCGTTGTGGTCAGTAACAGCAATGTTTCTCCTCTATAGAACTTCAACAAATCATATCACGGTTTTATTTTTAGCAGTCTGATATTGCTTTAGACTTGAAACCTAATTTAATTAAAAAGGTGTTTCTTGGAAAAATGGATTGAACTTGCAAACATTTTTTTAAATAGAGATAGAATATAAAACAGATTTACACATACATTTTCACCACCTAAATTACAGACTAGGGTATTTAATACAGTTTACAAAGTAACACTCTGCCAGCAATATTCTAATGCTCATCAGGTATTTAAGTGAATGTTGGTCACCAGCATACCTTTTTATTTATTTTACAATGCTTTTTTTACTTTAAATACATTCAATTTTACTTCTGGTGGAAAACCAGGAGAGAAGCTTCGCAGTTAAAGGAAGTAAGATGCATACAACAGATAATTTTATGATCTATGAGCATGTTCCTGCCAGACAAAGCATATGAATATCTTCTGAAGTTAATTGGCTCATTCATATAAGTAAAGGGACTTAGGAGCTTAAGCTTTGCAAGGTTGGATTTGCATGTGGTGATAGCCATTATAATAAGAATGGAAGGCAGTTCAACTGAGAAGTGAAATAAAAAGCAAAATTACTCAGGAATGGTGTAACTGCTGCTGGGCTACTTTAAATAAGGGTGTACTATGAGGCCGCAGGATTACTTAAAGGAATATCAAATTGCTTTGTAATGGATTCAAGTCAGCATTGGAGCTAAAATGTTTCTTAGGAATACTGAAAAAAATGAGCAGATATGTGGCACTTTTTTCTATTAACTTTTATACTATAGAATGACTATAGAATGACATTATACTATGAATTTATTTTGTTTGATATTTTACTAAGTTTACTAAGCCTGTAATTTTTTTTCCTATTATTTTTCAATTTTAAACTCTGTCTATAGATGGCACTAAATTGCTATTTCAGAGAATCCAGGAAAGAGCTTCTTGATATATGCAAAACATTTCTTTGCACTTTGTGTACAATAATCCAGCAGTAAGAACATGAAATGGCCAGTTGTAATTTGCTTTAAAAGCATTTTTTTTTTAAATTATAATCATTTTCAATGGAAAAGAGATTCAGAATGTCAGCTGTGGATTTGTAAGACATATTTTGAATGTCTTTCATACATTTAAAGATTCAACCTTTTGAAAATAAGTGAAATGATCTAAAAAAAGAGTATGTTGTAAAGTTCAAGCCTTGTGCTGGCAGCATGACTCTAATAATAGAAAATGTTGATACAAATGTTTCCTTTAAGAAATTTAGATTATATCTTTATATATCTTTTCTGTTTCTATATCTGGATTCATTAGTTGAAAAAAGCAGTATGGTTTCTGCATTAGACAGTCTGTAAAGGAGTATTTAGATATTTCAACACAATTATACTGAAGTTAGTGTTTATGTAAGTAAGATTAAGTATTTGTCTAAGTGTTAAGATATGGCCTTTTTACATTGTATGCAATAAATAGCAAATAACCTTTCAGAGTTGTGAAGCACTACAATACTGCAATTGACATCATTAGCACACTGATTTCTACTATTAATCCAAATTTAAGCCTGTTTTGTATCATGTTTCTTCTTGTGCATTACCTTATGCTTTTTTTTTTTNNNGTCTTTTCCTTTTTTTTTTTTTTTTTTTTTTGGTCCTGTTGCTTGTCACCACTTTAGAAAAGTCCAATTCCATCCTCCTGACACCCTCCCTTCAGATACTGATAGACATTGAAGAGGTCCCTTCTCAGTCATCCTTCCTGAAGCTGAACAGGCTCAAATTCCTCAGCCTTTCCTCATAAGTGAGGAAAGTCTTCTTTGCAGCCATCCCCTGGGCATGCTCCAGGAACTCCATGTCTCTCTTGTCCTGAGGAGCCCAGAACTGGACACAGCACTTCAGGTGTGGCCTCAGCAGGGCTGAGTAGAGGGGCAGGATCCCATCCCTCAGCCTGCTGGCAATGTTCTCCATGATGCACCCCAGGACACCATTGGCTCTCTTGGCCCCAAGGACACACTGCTGGCTCGCAGGCAGCTTGTTGTTCAGCAGGACCCCCAGGTCCTTCTGTGAAAATTAAGGATGATGACAGGCACGTTGCAAAGGCAGAATGGCTGGTGGAAACAAGGGATGGAAATAATAACTTTGAAGGGGGTCTAAGGTGCAGAGCTTTAACAGGGAAGTGATGATCATATATCTCCATCTGAGAAGACTAAAAATGTTAACATATGAAACCACAGATTAGGCTGCAAATGTTTTAAATAACTCTAGTAATTTATTTAAATTGATACCATATGACTGAAGTGTAACAGACTATTTATTTTAAAAGCAAGGTAAGGAGGCCATCAAAGCACTACAGAAACATTAGTCTAAAATCAGTAGATCCAGGCTACAATTTGCAATGAAGAATCTTTAGGATATGGATACAAATGAAACAAAATGGAGATAAAATGCATTATGGATTTACCAGTTTAAGTTGATAGATTATCCTTAGTAAAAATGATTTCTCCTTTACAGAAATCCTGACCTGAAGCCTGAACTTCACACAGTAATAGGAAAAAATATTAAGGACAGCAGAGAAATAAAAATTAGCTGACAAACAAGGACAACTAACTGTGACACTGAAGAGCAATTAGGCTCCCAGATTTCCCTGAAATTCACTTTTGCTGCCAATCTAACGCAATATTTTCAAAAGTGAAATTCATACAAGAAGTTTAGTTAAACTTAGGCTATTCAGAAACACCTCTGAGTTACAAACATGACTGGACTACTGATGATGGTAAAGACTGGAGATACTTATACCAGAGTCGTGAAACAAATTATTGTGAGAGCAGTTTGTAATATAAACTGAGTTCCTGAGTCATCTGAGATAAAGAGCCTTTCTTTATTAGTCAAATGGTAGAGGTATTTTTTAATGTTCTGCAGACACAAAAAGAGATTTGATGGTGTAAGACATTAGGTAAAATATTCAGTGTATGAGGTCCTGGATATTACATCTATAACACTTTTTACTCTTTACAGAGAGAGATATAGGCACTAAACTGACACAAATACTGGCAATGATTGCTTGAGAACTCTGGGGAATAACTAACTGTCATTAGTTACTATCTAATCAATTACTATGTTAGTTAACTAAGTTAACTTCCTTAGCATAATATATTAGAAATTAAAAAGCTGTTCTTGATAACAGGTTGAGGAGAAAAAAACAAGAGGAAAAAAGTTTTTTAAAAAAGTACAAAACCTAACAGAATTTAACTTACCATCACACATTCATAGTAGAAATTATAAAAGGGTTTCTTATTATCATTTCATAGAAACTATTGAACACCTTTCCAATAGATGCTGCGGACAAAAATACTAAATAACTTAACTTTAGGTTACACCTTTGAAGGTTTATAACAGATTATATCAGAATTACAATTAACCATACCAGAAAACTAGTTCTCCTTGTGTACAGAGATATTCTGAGTAATCTGTATATGCTGCTTTTTCTCCATGTCCACTTTATCATGTGTATGCATGTTGCAACACACCTGTGAAGGTCAGGGCAGGTCAGGTTCTTGTTTGAGGCAGATTAGAGTGAAATGACACTGAATGCCCACTGCTTTTATATATATGTACACACATGTATGTATTTATGTATGTATTTATACATGTGTACATGTACATGCCTATATATATGTGTACATGTATATACATATATGTATATATTTATGTAGGTTTATTTTAGAATAATTTGGTTGCAACTGAAAGGAAGGCAGGCAGCTATTTTGGTTGCTATCTATAGAAATTCAACAGTATAAAACTATAAAGATATCATTTAAGAAAATATATAAGGAAAAGAAGGAAAGAGAAAGAAAGGATAAGAGTAGATAATGAAGAGGAAAAATATTACCATCCATGGATCCAGTGAGAAAACTTGATTGTTGCAATAGCAGTGTCCATGGATGAAAGTGATGCTCATGGTCTTGATCCATTGGAGGTGGAGGAAGCCCCTGAAACACAAAGTTCAGTGGGTTAATAAACATTCAGGTTTAGGCGGGACTCACACTCAAGGAGCTCCCCTGCAGTGAAGTTTGATGCAACACTACAGATCACAAGATCTGTGATCAGATCCTCCTCTGGAGGAAGGCTCAGAAACGAGTCTAGAGGCACCTCAGGGGTTTTGGACAGCTGACACCTTTCTCACCTTTGACTCTTGCTAAGACATGACAGCTGTTTCCATGTAGTTGGGCCAGCTACGCCCCATCAGGAGGGATGAATACTTGTGAATGTCCCTGATACCTTACCCAGAAGGGAGTTTTATATCTGAGCCATTTGTGTAAGGGAGGACATTGGCATGATAAAAACATTGTTCCTCCTCTATGGGATCCCTTTCTTGTCGCCCTTCTCCCTGATATGCCTCAGACCTCAGGCTGTTGATTAACAAATGCTGGTTTGTCGTAGTCCTGCTCTGGTGACCAAACCCCTCTGCTGTTGTTAAACATATCAGAGGTTTCACCACCACACCTCCAAAAACTTTCCTCATCTTCTGAGGTTGAGGGGTTCAAACCTGACCTCAGCAAACTACCCCTGCTTTTGCAAATGGTTGATTGAGTCATTAACTCTTGACACTTCAGTCTCTCACATTCATGGAAATACCTTTTTCTTCAGCAAAGACCTTAAGATTGTTATCTTGTCATGCTTGTTTCTTAATCCATTTCAAACTCTTTTGAACAGAACTTACAGTGAAGTTTCAACGCCAGCTTCTTCTGTGCCTGCACACAAATTTACACTAACATAATTCCTATAAATTCTAAAAAAAAAATAGATAATGTTCTCAGAATAAACTACCAAGTTGAGAAAATGGTTGTGATATTCTTAATGGCCATGATATTGTACATATTTTGTCAAAAAGAGGTCAAACAAACTATTTTCAAAACAATGAGAAATAGCACTATGAGCCATAGCACAAAGATATTAATTAGACGTGTAAATTTAATATCCAAAATTTTTGCAGTGATGTAAACACAATTCAGTCAATCTTCCTGATTTTTTTTATTCAAGAGATAGGAACACTGCATTCAAGGCTACTTTCATTTGTGTTTCTTTGGGTGTAATTACATAGTCCTTGGTTTTCCGAAGAAAATAACAATTTGAAATAATGTCTATGGAAGACATAATGGTGTTAATGTGTCCTCAGAACATGAAGCATATACTGACAATATGGAAATGCTCTGAGGAAAACTTATTTCACTTGCAATTAATTTGGTTCCTGCCATAATTGGACAAAGGAATTGAGTAGCTGCCAGAGAAAATGAGAAACTGAGCACTCAATCACCATGCCTGAGATTCCAAAATTTTAATTGCATCATTCACTGCAAGACTTTGGGGGGGAAAAGTTCTGAAGACAGAACATATCATGAGCATTGTATTGCTGACAGTCTATTTTATTATTCCAGATGTCTCAATCACTGCGAAACAGCATTACTCAGCTCTGAGGAGAGCTCCTCTGGTGTGGACAGCTCCTGCATCAGTCACTGGGGAAAGGCAGGCAGATTATGCAGATGAAGAATGTGATGATGTGGATTTTCAGGGGAAAAGTAGAACAATAACATTCCTCAGTTATGTTTCTGTATTTAAATGAAGCTGAATCTTTCATGTGCACAAATTGCAATAGTGGTGTCCTACTGTCTCATTTGTAAGTACTTGATTGAGATGTTGGGAGCCAGATTGACAGTGGAACTAGTTAATTTTGCAGACACCCACTGTCATGAACAAAATCTGTCCCTAACCCTGCAGGTGTCTAAAACGTCTTCTGCATCTGCATTCACTTAGAAAAGGTGTTGGTGCTCTGCTATAGCCAGCAAAGTCTTCACAGCATTGAGACACTTGGCAGGTGATTAAGGTCTTAGCCCTGCCAAGGTTCACAACATTTTCACCTACTTTACCTAGAAGTCTCCAACTAACAGATGTGCTTAGGCATGAAATAATTAACAGTGCATTGGCCTAGAACAAGAAAATGAAATTTCACATGAGTCTATTGCTTTCAGTTCAGGATAATGACTTGGAGGTGCAAGGCCTGGCTTTCTTCCTCTGTGCCAATAAATGTTCTAATCACTGAATCACTTTCCAGAATGGTGAGGAATATCTGGAGAGTGGAGGCAGGAAGGGAAAAGGGGCAGATGAACAAAATATATTATTTCCATTTGTGATGGTGAGGCGGGCTCGTTGGATTGTTTACATTTCCAGTAATGAAGGAGAGCTAATTGGCTGGCAATGGAAAAGTGTAGAAGGTGAAAGTGTAGACCTGTGAGCTGTCAGCATTTTAAAGGAGGAAGGTAGTTTGTAGAAGCCATTGCTGCATCTCTGCCTTTCTGGTGAGACTTGGGTCTGTGTTCTGGTCGAAGTCGAATATCTCTGAAAGAAGTGGGTAAGAAATTCCCCAAGCCAGGTTTCTGTTCTGCTGATGTTGTGGCATTCTGCCCCCACATTAGTGTGGGGCTAATCCCAGTGTTAAACTATTGCTTATCATCTCCTCTTTTGTTTGAAAAAAAAAAATGATGGCTTCCAGGCATTTGGAAGAAGTTTGGTGTTGAGACTCTTTGAGAACATTAGGACACTAATAAGAAATGCAGCTTAAATTACCCTCTTTCAGAGTTACCTACAACACTGACTATCAAAATCCCTCTTCAAGGAAGTTTCAGCATCTAGTTGTTGAGTTTTCAACTCTCCATTCAAGAGAAGGTTATTTGAAAAATCTGCATTTCACAGTGTAGAAGATGATGTGAAATTTAGGTCTCTAAAATCCCCAGGTTTCTCCCATGAATTTATTCATTTGTGGTATTTTAGGAATGGCACTCAGCACACTGAGAATGTTAACAGATGCAAATGTAAGTGCCACTGAGTACATTTTTAAAGCCAAACGAGTGTTCTTTGGAATAACTTTCAGCCAAAGTTGGAAAAGTTCCACAGAAAACTGAGATGAATTTTAGTAAGTTGCAGCATGACAGATATAGAATGTCCCAGAATTTTGCTAGCACATGACAGACATGTTAAACCTTCCACAGTCAAGCCAATGTTTGAAACAACTTAGAGAAGAGCATTCTTATTCATACTATGCAAACCCCCACATTTAGATTCAAAGGTTGTTAGTTCCTGTGATAATTATTAAATCAAACAGACAGTGAGAGGCACTGCTAGCAGTACTTGATGCTGAAATGGTGAGGGAGAAAGCTACTTTAACTCTGGAGTTCATTAAAAATAAGGAATGGACTGCATAGTTTCCATATAAATAATTCCTACCTCAAATTTTACCACTATAGGTACATTAAAACTTTATTACCCTTACTGTCTTCTCTTTATTGTCTTAAAGCATTGGTTTCCAAATAAATGCAGCAACAGACCTGCTTGAGAATGTTTCTTAGGTTTATAAAAGGTTCAAGAAAAAAATTCTGTTTAAAGTAATTGCGAACAATAAACTGATTTGTGAAGTAGCAACTTCTAAATTTCTCATTAAATGATTCCTCTGCTTTTCCTACACCCCAGATTTGAAGGCATTTGGAAACAGACTCAGACTCAGAGCTGTGCTCTAATCTGGGCACAAAATGTAGCTATTATTTCCACTTTTCCCCCCTGAGAGATGATGTACAATAGGTAGGAAATCTCACAGGATATTCTTTTTTGCAAAGTGCTTATTCTGAAGTTCAGTTGTGTATAACCCTTATTCTCTGGTCAGTCTTTTTTTGGCTTCTCTTAGTGTTTAATGGGAAACTTAGGAATTAAGACCTTAACTAAATATTTGGGTGCCTTACTTCTAGATGCTATTTGGTTAAGACATTAGGAATGTCTACGACAGGTGCTAAACTGGTAGTGCCTGACACAAAGTGGTACAGCACAGTGATCAGTTATTTTATTGCTGGCAGAGAAATACTCTTTAATGCTATCTGTTTTATAAAGAGCAGCCCATGTATTCTGCATTCTTCATGCATGTAATTTGAGGAATGTGGGAATATTACTAAAACTTGACTTGCTGAAGTATGACTGATGTATCTCAGAGAAATAAATGAATGATGTGAGCTCATCTGAACCTATGAACTATCACTCTGCCGTGTCTAAACATTTCCTTTATAGGTGACAGGCTTTTGCAGATCACATGGACTGTTTTCTTTCACAGCAGCTTTTTTGTGTGCAGCAAAAGTACCTGATGCCCATTTGACTACTCATAAGTAAAAAACCACAAAGTTTTGGTGTAATTGGAGCTTAAAGGTACTGAAATAAATTATTTCCTTGTAGTCTGATTCAATCTATATTACATTTCTAGTAACTGGCTTGCTTTTATTGGTTTGTTGCCATGCTTTGAAATACTATGCAAAGTATACTCAGCCCTGTAGACAACAGAAGTGAATTTAATTTAAAAATTCCTATTTAAAATGTATGGCCTGATTGTTGTGCTTCAGAAATCTGGAAAAAGCTTTATTTTTATTGTGCATGTTTTGTATATAAATATAGAGGAGGAAGTAACACAGAAAGCATACAAAACACGCAGTTTATGAAATTTGCTAAAATGATCAATGTGTTTTATCCCACAGGAATGGTTTTTTCCCCTATTCTCTTTGGTGAGCATTGAAAAGTAATTTTGCCAGCATGCATTCTTATTTGTTATAAAATCAATTATTCTATTAGTCTGTGTTTTACTTAAGAAACGCTATTGTGGCCTGCATTACAAGTGTTTTCCTTCAAGCTCATTTCAAACAGGTTTTGGTACCAGGGACGGCTGATTCATGATTCTTCCATTTTTACAGGTCTGAGCTCACTGGTGATATTGTGTGCTATGAAGCTTGAGTGAGTAAAGAAAAGGCAAGCCATAAAGCAAAAAGGATCAAGACCTCAGTGACGTCAGACACATTGGATTTTTTGCATTTTTTCTTTCTAGTAGAATTTACTAGGGGAGAGGAATAAAAATCAACCATTCATGTGGATGCTTAGCTTGACATCTCAGCCATTTACATCAGTAACTTTGCCTTCTTTATGCAGTTCTATCAGTGTACTGAAAGAGTTAAATACACACACACACACACATACAAGATGTGAGGGGAATTATTGCTTTAACATTGAAAGTCTGCCAAAAAGGAAAAGAACTAAAAAATGAGGCTTCTTCAAAGTTCTTACTACATATTTGAGGATTGCCTCCTCCTGCCCACCCTTTGTGATAGTTACTCTTCCACCTGACCTGAATCCCTGAATGTCAGACTGGACGTAGTCTGTTGGCTTGGTAGTCAACTACATGGTGTGAGGGTAAAGAGGCTCAAAAATACTCATGACTGCTGAGTCAGGTAGTGGAGGACTAACAGTAAGACTGTGACAGACTAAGAAGGCCTAATGCCTTGTCTAGGCACTCTTTATCCAGGAAAATCCACTGATCTTGAAAGCTGTGCCCTCCTGTGAGAATGGTTCTATGCAGACCCCCCTGTCCTGGCAGTGCCTCCACTGGGGAGGTAGGAGATTTTGGCTCCTTAAATATGTGCTGGAGCCTTGTATACAGAAGTAGTGATACACAAATATTACAGCCACAACATGGATGTAGCTATTTTTTCTTTGTTGTTCTTTGGCTCATGGCAATTCTCAGGAATTTGTCTCATGGTAGAACAATTCTACTTACTGTGAGTCTGCTGTACACCCAGAAAAATAGGTTATGGCTATTAACCAGTGACAATATATTACTGTTTTAATGTTGTGCATAAAAGTTCCCTGACTGTTCAGAGCAGTAACAGAAGATCTTTGTTGTGAAATCACAAGAAACCTCTTTCTGGCACCCAAGAATCTTTTGCTAAAACTGCTTTATATGCCAAATATGTCTCCCATGTGAACATATAAATCATCTGTGTTTTATTAGAAAAATACTACCAAATTCTGAAAAAGAGTACTCTCAGTAGGTTCAGTTGTTTGTTCCCGTCTTAAAAGAGGAATGTTGAAATCTGTTGTGTGAGCAGGAATTCCTGGCAAAATAAACTCCCAGGAATGCTGGAGGCATAATAGTTCCTCTCAGCTAATAAACACTGCAGGATCTTATTAAACTAGTCCAGCCAGCACCAGGGCAATTGCCTCAAACTTTCCACACATTGCAAAAAACGGAAGAATAGATGCACTTCACACAGAAGAAGTAATGTGGTGCTTAGTCTTTAAGGTGCACATACCTGAAGGGAGCTGGGCTGTGCAGTCTTGTGTGCAGGAGAAAAGCTGCTCTTGGTTTCAGTGGTTTTGGAGTGACTCTCCCATCTTCTCAACAGTTCTTAAAGGAAAATATTGGACTCCCATAACACTGTTATTACTTTGGATAAAGTCTCTAAAGTAGCACCTAATCCTGAGCTGTTTGGAAGTTAAGTGTTTCATGGAAATAGTACTTAGCACTTAGGGAATGTAGAAGGTTGGTCTCTGCTCTGAGTTACTCTGGACTAATTTGTATTTGTGTTCCTGAGCTCAGTGTCTGTACATTTTTAGGCCATTTTTTTTTTTAAACCTATTTTTCCCCTCATGTTAACATGGACAGTTCAGTCAAACTAGATCCATAAAAGCTATCAGCAGATGCACACATCTGTCAGAGAGATTGAAGTCAATGGAATAAGAAGGAATCTGCTCAATGTAGCCACTGTAGTCACTGCAGCCTTTAATCACAGTTAAGGAAAAATGTGGTTATATTTTTCCATTATGGCTATAGGTGGGTCCCATTGAGTCCAGACAGATTATACTGAATTCTAGAGTTCAGTGGAGGTGCAGTGAATTTATGAAAGAGGTGTCAAGAGAGACATCTGTAACACAGGATTTAAGAGTGCCTTTTGTTTTAAAAGAACTAAAGACACGAAAGAGTTGAGATTAGAAAGGGTGGGGGTTTTATTTTATGTTAAAAAATAGTGATTTTTTTATTCTCAGGAGTTCTGTATATGAATTATATGTGACTAGAGAACCATGTATGCAACTACTTCATCAACACATAAAAGTTAGAAATCTAAAATTGCCTTTGGAAAGCAGCAGAGAGGAAGGAAGGAAGGAAGGAAGGAAG
>VYXD01012026.1:813906-849200 GCA_013397195.1 Hylia prasina | reverse complement strand
GAAGGAAGGAAGGAAGGAGGGAAGGAAGGAGGGAAGGAAGGAGGGAAGGAAGGAAGGAGGGAGGGAAGGAGGGAGGGAAGGAAGGAACTTTTGCTTCTAAAATTATTTTTTTCTGGATAAAACCCTTTTAGATCTGCTGCACTAAATTATTACCTGTGGCCTTATCATCCATGGAGCAAAGTTTACATCATAACCCCAAGAAATATAGAGATGTCAAATTCTGTTTTTCCAGAGGAAAATTATGTGTTTGTGGAGTGTTTCCATTTTCACAGCCTGTCACTCAAACAATGCTATTGGCAA
The DNA here is from genome assembly GCA_013397195.1 of Hylia prasina. Lineage (NCBI taxonomy): Eukaryota > Metazoa > Chordata > Aves > Passeriformes > Sylviidae > Hylia > Hylia prasina. The sequence continues at coordinate 848,900 of VYXD01012026.1, read as the reverse complement.
GCTTGGCCTGCTTTTCCAGCACTAACAGAAAAGAGTGCCAAGTGGCAGATAAGGATGGGAAAGAGCAAGAAGAAACTTAAAAAGACCACTGGAGAAGGTAATTAGAGAAGCCTGTGGCTGAAATTCTTTCATAGTGCATAATATTTTCCATAGCACTTCAAACTGGATAGTTCTTTAGTGGATGGAAGAAAAGATGTAAGAAATGAAACTTAATGGAGGAAAATATACACACAGCACATCCTCTAATTTGCACTTACTTTGCAGTTTGGCATGGAATTTGTGCAGAAGTATTTACTTTAATCTCACATGATTAAATTTTCTCTCTAAAAATGTTTTTACACATGAAACTGGGAATCGTGTTATTTTGAAATTCTGAGATACAATGTGTTTTTGCAATTTTCTTAGCCTGTTTTTTTTTTTTTTTTTTTTTTTTTGGTAGCTTTAGTTAAATGTCCTGTACAAGAACAAAAAAGAAGGTACCAAGATACTGCTAAAAGGGAGAAAGAGGTGACAAAATCATTTTACCAATGAGCAATCAGACATGGGGAATACCCTGCAGTCTGCTTGGCAGAGTAACTTTTTATTAATTTAGAAAGGGATGATCCTGGTAGCAAGTGACAGAACCGTCCCATTTACATCTGATTTCAGAGCATGGTAGTTGTAGCAGTATTTCAAGTACAAATTATCTCTTTGGCCAGTGTGTCTACACTCTTTGTCATGGTCACGCCAAATGTACAGCTGTGCCAATGTCAGGAAAAACTAAGCAAATAGTAGACTGGTTAAACTGAAAAATATGCACACAAATACCACATATTACTTTGAGAGAGTCCACAGTGCTTCTCTTTTTTTTTAATATTTTTTTAAAACTCAACTAGGAAAGTTTTATTGGCAAGAATGTTCATAGAGATTAAGTGCTTTGGCTACATCTGTGAATAGCAAGAGCCATCCCAGAAATGTTTGCACAGGCATCATCACTGCCTCTTGCATGTTCAGAAGTTGCTTATTCAGAGAGGATAAGCACATTTGTGCTTAATATGTAAAGAAGGAGTATTAGATTTTCTGAATACTGTGAAAAAAAGTGTTGGTTGACATCTCCTTGAATAAATATTTTTTTAGCATATCAACAGCTTTATTCAAGAAATCACCCAACAACAGGTAATATAAAAAGAGGTAACATAATATTTCCAAAGTTGTTAAAAAAGTTGTAATAAAAGGTGTAAAAAGAGATGATTCACAAACTCAGTTGAGAAATCAAGCCATGGGAACGAGTAATGAGTAGAAATACCTATCAAGTGAAGTTGCTGGTCTTCTGTCTGTGAATGTCTTCAGCTCCAGGAAGGATTCCTTCCATCTCTCCCTCCCACAAGATTTATTCAGAAATCGCAAACTATTTGGCTTACTGGGGGAGTTACTAGATGAAGTTTTATAGCTGGTAAAATACAAGTAGGCAGACTAGATAATCCATAGTATGAAAATATATTAATGCAGAGGTCTTAACTTACTGAATGCCTTTATTAAATAGATAGTTTTCAAAGAAACCTATGGGAATTAGACAGCTAAATCCCCATAAAATTAAATATCATTCATGTATTTTCCAGCCACTTCTGTCCAACTTCCATGCCTTTTCTTGCTATAAATGTGGAATAAAATTCTCCTGAGAAAAAAACAGAATAACATTCTGACTATTTTACACTTTCTGAAACTCAGTGAATCTCTTCATGGACTCCAAACAAAATCTTTTTTTATACAGGATCAGCAAAGTGGAATCTGGTCATGTTTCCTAACATGCAATGTAAACATATTTGGTTTGTAAATACTGGAGTGTTTTCTTCAGCTTTCAAACTAATCTAATCCTGGCACTATTTACAGAAAAGGGGATTAACAGTTCCCTTTTTTCCTTTTTTTTTCCCTTGAGGCTTGACAGATTGGTGGTAATGCTGTGAAATCAAAACCTACAAGTAGCACACACTATCACGAAATCACAGAATGGGTTGGTCAGGGGGGACCTCAGTGGGTCACCTGGTCCAACCTTCTGGCTCAAGCAGGACCATCCTAGAGCACATGGCACAGGATTGTATCCAGACACTTCTTGAGTAACTGCAGCAAGGGAGACACCACAACCTCTCTGGGCAACCTGTTCCATGCAGTCACCTGCACAGTAAAGAAGTTTTTCCTCATGTTCAGCTGTAACTACCTGGGCATCATTTGTTGCTCATTGCCTCTTTTTCTATTGCTTGGCAGCACTGAGCAGAACCTGGCTCCATCCTCCTGGCACCCTTCAGATACTGACAGACATTGATGAGCTCCCCTCTCAGTTTTCTCTTTTCCAGACTGAACAGGCCCAGCTCCCTCAACCTTTTCTCATAAGAGAGATGCTCACATCCCTTCATCACCTTCATTGCCCACTGCTGGGCATGCTCCAGGAGCTTCATGTCTCTCTTGTCCTGAGGAGCCCAGAACTGGACACAGCACTTCAGGTGTGGCCTCAGCAGGGCTGAGTAGAGGGGCAGGATCCCGACCCTCAGCCTGCTGGCAATGTTCTCCATGATGCACCCCAGGACACCATTGGCTCTCTTGGCCCCAAGGACACACTGCTGGCTCGCAGGCAGCTTGTTGTTCAGCAGGACCCCCAGGTCTTTTTCCACAGAGCTGCTTTCCAGCAGGTCAGCTCCCAGCCTGTGCTGGTGCCTGGGGTTATTCTTCCCCAGGTGCAGGACCCTGCATTTGCCTTTGTTGGATTTCAGACAGTTCTCTGCAGATAGATAATGTTTCTGCAGCAATGTATGTGAAGTGAGGGAAAGATTTTTCCATGTCATCTCACCTGACATGACTAGTGTCACCTGGATGTCACCTTTTTCCTTTTCAGATACCACTCTGCATCATTTAAAGTAAACAAGTATGAAGTTAGAGTAACCAGAGATTCTTTGGAAAATAGTTTAAATGTTCTGATCAAAAAAAGTTATGTGCTAGGCTTTTGACCAAAAGTTACAGTTCTGAAATTCTCTTTAATATTAATACCTACTCCTGAAAACACTTGGCTCTCAACCTCTAAGGTGCTAAAATACTCACCTTGGCCCCTGCATGGGAACATATGTGTCAGAGAGTTTAACTTCCCTAAAAGCATTGTCACAGTCCATTCACTTAGGTCCGTCCTTATCTGCCTATCCTACTTTCAGACCTTGACACCTTGGCTGCAGATTTCTTCAGAGCACAATAATGGGACTGGGCTGAAGTCAGAGCACATTAATGGGACTGACGTGTGTGGAAAATAAACCAAACAAAACCACTAAACAAACAAACAACAACAAAAAACACCCAAACCAAAAAACAGTAGAGGAACTTACTAACTTTTTAAAAGACATCAGTTAGAAGTGCTTTGCTGTGAAGCCTGGTCAGCAGAGTTGAGGCAGGACACTACTGCTGAGCCTTAATTGACTGAATGGACATCATCTGCTTCAAGCAACCTGAGTTTATGTACCCACCACAAGGGTTCAACCACTCATCACTGCAAGTTTTGGAAAATATTTTGTTCCAAAAAAGCTCAGCTGCTGAACATGCACTTACTGCCCAAGAGAAAACACTTCAATTTCCACAGGTATTTTGCTTCTGTATTTAGTAGAAGTGATACAATTTAGATACCTCAATTACTAAAGATTCTTAAAGAGTATCTCATCATCTGCCAAAGCAAGTTTCCATGTCATTTCATTCCAGATTTCCACAGTGATTCCCCAGTTAAAGACTGAACAGGGTTTTCAGCCCTCTGACTTTTACACCATCTTTATTTGCCAGTTTGGTTCATTACTGAGTTTTTCAGCCCCAAGTCAGAGTGAATAATCTTTATCATAGCCAGGAGCATGTCTTTGAAGATTACACACCTGCTCCTGGCTCTAATCACCTGAACAGAGAGTATTGTTCTGTTGAATCTTCCCCCTTATTGCCCAGGACAAATCCTTGGAGCATCATAGTGAGATAAATTACACAGGGGCTGTGTAAAATTAGCTGATGATGTTTCAGGGCAACAGATTTGCAGTACAAAAAATAGTATCAACAATTCAATTGGCATCACTGCTTCCTCTGTCACAAGCCCAACATAACATTTGAAAGCACTGTACTATTGGAGTTTTCTGTGTTGTTAAACAGACACCAGCTTCCTGCTCGTGCATGGGAGCTCAAATGTCTGAAAATATGTTTCACCCATAGTAGAGGGTGATGGCATTCCTGAATTCCAGTGTGAGTAATTACTGCCTGCTAAAGTAAAATGACTTTGCTTTCATTCAGGCATGATGTTTGTCACTTTTCCCCCTTTACTACATTTCTGGAGAAAATCATCAACAAATTGGAAGTATTGTCTCTTAGTTTCTACCTCAATTTGTAAGGCCATTTTATTAATGGAAAGTGTAATTATTAATAAATTAATGAAAAATCATCATTATATTTATGTCCAAGATAGTAATTTAAAAATAAATATTTGAGAATGACCATCCAGTTTTTCTCCTGATTTTATTTGAACAAACTTGAAACAAATTAAATGATTCATGAGTTCATCCTGGCTGGATATCAGTATTTTTTCTAATGCAGAAAGGCTAATGAGCTGGAAAGTGACAGTGAAAATATTCTAAATGCTAAGTCTGATTCCAGCAGAAGCAACTATATTCTGGTAATTTTCCTTCAGAGCTTATGGAACTCTGTGGTATCAACCATTACTGAGAGACAGGTTAGTACGTGGACTATCAACACAAGGGGCTGTATTTTAATGCCCTTTCAAAGATATTATTAGGAGTTTTCAGAATATATATTTCCATATAATTTACCTAAGAAAGACCTTTTGGATGTTTTGGGTTTTTGGTGTCACAGTTCATCTCAACAGAAGGGCTAAGATGAGTGCAGGGACATAAAGGGTAATAGTGTAATTTGGCCAGACAGAAATTAAATACTTGAGAAAGGCTATTGCAGTTGGCACAGCCTGCTGCAGGGGTAGTTCCAGGACAGTCCTCATAGGTGCTTTCTAGTCTTTAGTGATAGGTCCTACTGAGCACCAAAATGCTTGGCTGAGACAATAGGCTGCTTTAGGCAGTCCTTAATCACTCTTCAATGTCTTCTTCAACTCCTATAATAGTAATCTGTGAATATTATTATTATTTTATAATATAGCTGCAGTAATAATACTATAATATGTGGGTCTCTATTTTAACATCACCATGCCATTCTGTGAATGCACAGGAGAAGATAAGAAAATTACTGCTAGAAGAAATTTTGTGGGGGTGGGTTTTTTTTTCTCAAATTGAATAAAAGAGATAAAAATATTCCAGTGCTAAAAATGTATTAAATCAGACACTGTTTTGAGCATAAGTATATAAAAATCAGTAACAAATGGCCAAGTGTAAGGTTTGACTTTCATGCTGTATTACTCCTATATTATTATTTCTTGAGCACTGAAGTGTGTAAGGCACCTCTGAAAACAAAAGGACAAACTTATGAGTAATTATGCCATTTGCAACTTCCACTGGATATAATGGCTGAAAATAATTGTTATGAAACACTTTTGAAGATCGTACTGTAAAGTGTGAGTGTAAAAGCATGAAATTAAAACCCCTTGCAATGCAGATGACAGTTTCCTAGGCAATAGAAAGGGCTTTTTAAATCTTTCTAATATAGCTTTGCCTACAGAATCTCTTTCTTTTCACAAAAGTCCAACCATGCCAGGATGAGAAAATGGCAGCAAAAAATTGGTGTTCTCTGAAGGCAGAGTGACCAGATAGGACTTTAGCTTTTAGAGGAGAAATTTGAGATGGGTGCAAAAATAGCCCTCTCAGAGCCTGCACATCCAGCCAGGTGCAGTGGTATGCACGTCTTGAGGGAATTAGCTGGAAGGGAGAACAGCACCTGCACAGATACCTTTTATAAAACAATGGTATTTCAACTGTTGTCAGGAAAGGACTAAGAGTCTTTGATCCAATTCTTTCATTCTGTTCATTCCAGGAGAGCCATCAGACACATTTTTTTCCTTTCTTTCTTCACCCCCTCTCTGCCCCATATAGGGCAAAAAGAGCAACCTGAACTATGTTTTTCCTCTTATGCTGACATTTCTGAAACATGCTTAAAATTAGCTCAGCACCTGCAACATTATTAATAGCTTTGTGTCACTAGCCCCTAGTAGTGAAATCCCAGCCTATCCAAATGATAAACCTGGATACATATACATATTCTTCTTAGCTGCCTGAGAAGGAAAGAAATTTATGCAGGCCAGAAATGATATATGGGCTATTCCATTTGTGTTTCTTATCTGGACTCCTACAGGATCACCACCACTAGGAGATTTCATGGACCTCAGCTGCCCTTCACTTTAAATACAACTGTACAAAATTTGTTGTCATCCTGAACTAAAAAATATCCACAGCATTGTTTTCCCTAAGTGTTCTATTCATAGTTACAAGGCCCACCTCATACTTCACACTAATTACTGACAAAGATCAAGCAGCATTGGTGTACTTGGATTGGCACTTGGATTGAACTCAATCCTGAAAACATTTTGGGTAGGATTTGAGGCTTACAATACTGATTATTAGCTCTGCCTCTGTTTAGAACCTTGCAGACATCTTCATTTTTTAACACTTATTACTGTACTTGAGAAAACATCTTTTGTTCCTTTCAAGATGTGAATAATAATTTCCCATGTCCTAACTCTTAAAGCATTCACCACCTTTGAGGATCAGTTTCTATATTCACATAACAACACATGGGTCCATTGTGGAGCCAGCTAGTAAATTTTAGGTCCAAAAGAACAAGAGCAGCAGAAGCAGCTTAACTTGTCAATTTCTTTTTCATCACTCCCTATCATTCCTTACAAAAATTATCTGCCAATGTCACAAGCATCTTCTTTGACTGACAGAATTTATAAAACAATAGCAATAAGACATTACCTGGAACATTAAATAAATTCATCAGGTTTTGTATTGTAAGCAATAATGCAGGGGATATGTAAAAAAATGCATAATTCAGCCAAATCTATTATCATTGGATGTAAAGAAAAATAAGTAATAATAAGCTGGGTTGTGTATATGATTATATCAAGACTGAAAGGAACCACAGTATAATGTCATCTGCGTCTAAGTTCATATATTCCATATTTACAGTAGCTGCACATGGTGAGTTCTTATGATACAGCCAACCTTCAGCTAACTTGGCAGAATATATTTTCTCTGCTCTAAGTGGAAAATGAAACAAAATTGGCAATAATTTTATTTTAAAGTCAGTATCCGACTACCTCCATATGTCTGCATCTTGGGATTAATACATGAATAACATATGAAAATTATAAAGTAGATATTGATGTGTCTGTTAATATCAAAAATTAAGATTCTCAGAGGATAGAAATACAAACTGCTTTCTGATTGATTGAGAGACAGCTGTGAAGCAGAAAATATCTTAGCCTATGACAAAATGAGGTGCCCAATATTGAAAGTGGATCTCATGTAACCAAACTGTTGCTGCTTCGAAATAGTATGACTACTGTGTGTAGTAATCTAAACTGTAGGCTTTTTAAAAAGCTTGTATTGACCTTATAATCATGTATTGACTTTCCTTTGTGTCCGTATTTGAAGAGAAAAGACAAACAATAATGAAGGGGTCACTCCTGCAGAGTGCTAATCACTCTGGACTATGCAGAACATTCAACTATGCAGGCTTGTGATTGAACACCCAGAGTTTTCCCTCTCACTTTAATGGTAGCAGAGCAGGGCTACGATATTCTTTTCATTGTCCTCTCCTGTTAGCCTGGATTATAGATAACTGTTCTAGTAATCAAAACCTAAATGCATAAATTGATTTGTCTTACAAGCCACCATTTTCCTTTGATGTCTTTTCAGCAATATTAATATATTAACTTAAATTTCTGTGTGATTTTTTAAAATATATATACTATTATTAAAGGAAATGTATGTTCATTGGGCAGTTCCTGGTTACCTAGGTTTGTGTACAGCCTACTTCACTCCTGGGAACTCCAGTGCTCCTCTAATTTAGTTGGTTTCATAGTGCTATTCTCTGTGAGATTTTAATAGCATAAAATATGTCCTTGGAGAGATTAGACTTTCACTGTTGATGCCTCAAGGGTTTGGCTTGAATAGACATTCTAAAATGTCTTGGTGTTCACACACCAAACAATAAACAAATTATGAAAAATAACAAGCATCAATCACAGTGAAGAATGTTGTCAATTTATATTACATTTGTCCTTGACTTTCAACAGGCATTTATAATGTGGCAATGATACAGCTTTTAAAAGTGAGAAGTCATTTAGAAATTTCATGCTAAATGTGGAATATTGCCAGGTTTCTGCAGTGCAGGAGGGTGCCTTGAAATGCACCTGTTTCTTTTGATCAATTGCACAATAACTTGCAGGTGCAGGAGGGTGTGTCTGTCCTAGGAGGATGTTCAGCATATGTGTTAGTCCTGTACACTTGTAATTAGTGTCAGGCATCTTATTTAACTAGCAGATGTGATATAAGTAAGTTCCTACCTACTATATCATATCAACCAAAATTCTTCCTTCTATATGTTTTGATTCCTTCCTTCATAAGTGCAACCGGAATAAGAGAATAGTATAATGGAATTTTCAGAGAAATAATTGATGTGATGTTTGTATCCTACATATGGTCCCAGCCTTTTGCACAAACAAATACTAAACTGAAAAAGTTCTCATATTATGTTGGTACTTTTTATTAGCTCTAGTAAAAAGTAAGAGCTAGTCCTTACTTAATGTTTTATTTCTGAATATATCCTCTTTAAATACAGGGAGGCTGAGAATCAGAGAAAGTAGAACAAAAATTTTGGAGCTAGCACAAGTCTTTTAAAAGTGAATGCATAAGAGTGACTTGATTAGAGGAGCAACCTTTGAAAATATCTGTCTCAGAGATCTGTTTAGTGATACTGTCAACTGTGGCACAATGTCATAAAATGAAGGAAATTCTCCAAATTGTTCCCATAAGAGTCCAAGCAGGATTTGAAGCCAACCCAGGATGGACATCTTAAGCACAGGATGTACTTGTACACAGTGTCAAAGTGCTCATGCAAATGACAAGGAACTTGACTTTTTTTTTCCATTAAGCATTCCCAACAAAAGCAGGAAGCTACAGGGAGTGGTAGAGCAAAGATAGTCTGGTTGTTTCATCTGGAAGAGATTATGTTGAAGGTTGAAGTGCCTTTGTCATAGTCTTCCCTGCATCTCCCAGGTGTCTCTGGAGAATCTCTCAGGTCTCAGAGGAAAATATTGATGTGGATGATGGTGCCCTGAAGTGCCATTGCGTGAGATCAGTTCTGCAAAACATCACATATAAAATATTGTATCTTTGTTACATCATATGGTGATATAGCAGAGAAAATGCCATTGCTCTAAGAAGACATCCTATGAGGAGAAATGATTCAGCCAAGAGGTTAGAAGGGAACAGAAACTGTCTCAGTAGTTCTTGTGGATCTGTTAGTCTGAGGCTGGATCAGAGAACTGAAAGGGGAAATTTCATGCCTAAAAATGTGTTTTGTTCCTCTGCCCTCAGGGTTTGATCAGGTAGGTGGGACAACACGCCTTCTTTACAGAGAACTAGACTAAAAAACTTCTATGAAGTTATGGCACAGCTTTTCACAAAACCATAGCAACTTATGTGCAGAGACTGTAGGCTCTGTACAAAGAGCATATTTTCGAATCAGTATTTTTCACTACAGGCAATAAAATGGCAAGGAACTGGATTTCTTTTTAAGTTATATCCCATTCTTTAATTTAATTTTTCCTCCTAAAGTTATAGCTGGCTAATCCTGTGAAAGCCCCTTCTTGAAGCATGAGTAATGAAGCCCCTAACAAGAGACTTCATTGGAAAGCATGGCTGCTTCAGCATGAAATTTTTATGAGTGGTGTAGCCACCAAATAGGGAAAAGAAACTCTGACAGGTTTACTAACTTGCTCTCTGAGTGAATCCTCAGGTGGTGGAAATTTTGATCTCTGCAAGAGTGTGCATCTTTTGATGATCATTAGAAATATGTTAGTTTAAATGAGATTTAAGGTGTCACCGGAGAAACAGTAAAATTTAAACAAAACAAACATTTTCAAAATTTTGTTTTAAGCAGCATTAAGATCTGGTTCTAAGTCTTACCTTGACTGAACTTTAAATAGCTGGAGTTAGCTAATATCAGCTATCATGCTGACTTATATTCTTTAGAAATCTGAAGAAGAGATATTATGCTTGATGCACCTGTTAAGATGCACGTTGGACCAAAAATCTCTCATCAAGCAGATTCATCAAAACCAAATTACCACATACTGTCCTCACACTTTAAACTTTAGACAAGACCAAAGTATTCATAAGATTTCTGTATAGAATATGTATCTTTCATTTGTTTTTTCTTCAAAAGTTATTAGTGTTTCTAGCAGCAAACAATATAGTACGTTTTCAATTCTTAAATGCCCATCTTTGGTGAAAACAGATCTTTCTCTGGTAGAGGCAAAAATAGTAAGGCAGGGTGAAAGCAGTAGAGCAAATGGGGCTGACGGTGGCATGAACTGTTCTAGACTCAGAGAGTGCAAATGTGTTCTGCAGTGTCACTTATTTAAGCTTCTTAGACCACAAAGCTACCAGTTGGGCAGCATTCCCAGCTGAATCTCTTCCAGTCTGAAATTGGGTGTAGCCAAACAGGGCTGCCACCATGAGATGTGCCATGTGCTCCACTAAGCTCTGGTAATGAACAGGTATTTCTACATTTCTGCCAGCTCCTCTTCCGCCCTCTGCCATGCTCTTTTGCAAAACTCAGAGGAGGATTTGCCTGGGAGCCATTTGTAACACTGCATCAATGGAAAGTTTGGCAATCACACCTTACCAGGAATACCATATCGTCACCACAGTGGTGGTGTCACATTTTCTGCTGCTGTCTCTCACCTGCTGCTCTGTCTGCTTTAGGCAGCAGACTGAAGTAATTGTGAAGAAAAGCTTTCCCTTCTTGCATAGAAATCTATTGCATTGTTCAAGCTGGTGCAGCCAGTCCTATTGCAAAGCCATTATGAGCTACAGTTTTCATGTGGTAAGAGTGAGTCAGTATCTTACACCTGCCTTCAGGCTCTTTCTTGAAGTAAAAAAAAAAAATTAACCGTACTCTTTCTGGCATTTTGATATACTCCTCTCATACACACCACACTAATGAGATATCAGTTCCCACTGAATGAAGACTCATTGTTACTTGTCATTTAACATAAGTATAAATTGAAAAATCATAGAAAAATCCTCCCATTTAAAGCAGAAATCAAGGGATATTATTATTTGAAATAACTTTATTCTCCAAATTATGGCATTAGATACTGTATCTGCTTTGGGTCTCATTTTATTTTTATGCAAATGTTCCTCTCCCCTGCTGTATTACACATCATAGAAGAAGGTGACTGAAGACAGTGGGAAAATGTTTTGAAATAGCAAAACCTTTCTCTCTTCCTCTCACCTCTCCACAGACACTAAATATAGTCAGCTTCATGTCACATTTGGGAGAATCTTGAAAAACTTGAAGACAGGAAAGGAAAAGAGAGAAGAAAAGAAGCAGCATACTATCACATTAGAAAAAAACTGCATATTTTTATGCCCCATCATGTCAAGCCCACATTAAAAATGCTGTCCACTCATTTCAGATGATCTCCACCCCAACAAATGAGCAAGGGCTGTAGAATAATTAGCCTTACTAAAAACCTTGGGCTGTGTGAATGTAGTAGCTGATTGTCTGTGGTGTGCTACAAGCCATTGTGATATTCAAGGTTGGACATCACCCACTTAAATTAGCAGTTTATCAGAGTCCAGAGAAGAAGCAGCTGCAGGGATAAAGGATAATGAATCACATGACACAGATTAAATGTAGCTGTGATTAATGGGACATCACAAAGCAACAAAAAAGAGAACCAACTGTGGAAAGAGATAACTACCACCACAAGGAGCAAATTGTTGTCTAAGGTGATGTAATTAACTCCAAGCTTCCCCATGGCTTGGATGACCAATTCCAAGAAGGCTTGCTATTGTGCCCACAACAACGACAAGGCTGGGGATTCTTGGTTTAAGTACTGGGATATTAAGCTTCATTTTTATACATTGCAGGGAACTGATAGAGTGTCAGTGTTGAAGACATGGCAATTTGTAATAGTACAATTACAGTATATTGTTGTGAGTCTTTCAACAAACACTCCCCATGAGAGGACAGTGGGAAGAAAAGCTCAGATACGGTGCGCTGTGTGTTATGTGGTCCTTTAAATGCTTACACTCAAGAATTGTCTATTGATTATACTTTTTGTCATTGTGTGAAGTCAAAGCAGCTACCCAAAAGCATTTTAATACACTAGGTGTGATTAAGGATGTTTTTTGTTCTTTGTCCTTATTAGTTATATCCTGGAAGGACAAGTGATATTTTTCTTGTTTTTCCAAAGAATAGTTTTAGCCCTGGGAATCTTTCACTGTTTTATTTTCTCAAAGATACCTTGATTCATATATCATCTTCATCTGTTTAGAAGACCAAAATTTTATTCATTTGCCAGCAATTCTTGCTGCTTCCTTTCTTTAGCTTAGAAATGAAGATTTATGTACACCTGAAGGGAATTTGCTGACAACTTAAAATATTGGGATATTCCTAAAATATTCAATATCTGAAAACTAGAAGGTGGAGACAGAATTTTAACTTTCTTTGCTATCTTTGATACTTCAATGGTTATTCTAAGCTATCCAAAAGAAATAAGTTAAATATTTATAAATAAATATTCCTACAATTTGCCATCGTTGTGTAGAAAGGAGTTTAGAATTTCTTGTAATTTTACCATAAAATAGATGCTGGATTTGGTTCATCAGAATCTTACACTGGGTGCTGTTGTGGTGACAGATTGACTTCAAGCTGGCGGCTGTGTCTATTCGTGTCTGAGAATTGTACATCATCACAGAACAATATACCAAAAGCACCAGAATTTGAAAGCCTTCTAGATGAAAACTGAGAGAGTCCAAACTGCTTGATGGTTGCATACTTTCTGCATGCATTGGTTTCTTATGGTATTTTCCTTTTGACTTGTTCTTCCTTGGTCTTGAATTAGGCACATATATGTGTGTTGGGGTCCTAATGACAGAGTACTTGCTGTGGCCTGAATGAAAATCTTCTAAAAGTCTCCTGACATCTGAAAACATAACTTTGATTAGTTTTATTAAGCTTCCTCTCTCAAAATTTTAATTTCTTCTAATTGATTTCTAGGTCTTACAAATGTGAGATGCACCTGGGGAAGCCTAAAAGGAGATGCATTGGCATTTTTTGCAGTTGTTGTTGAGATAGCTTTCAAATAATGTGGTGGGCTACTGGTTATGTACATTTTGTGACCACTAAAACCAAAACTGTATTGCCTGCTTTCAAGGCTTAAGATAGTGAAATTCTTGGGACAGATGTGTCATTGTTTCATTTGTTAAAAAATACCTTGCATAAAGCAGTCCAATGTCTTGCTTTCCCTGTAGGTATTCTAGCTATGAAACAGAAAATGGAGAGTTATCATTCTATGAACTCTAGACTATGAACTGAAGTTGTTTTTGAAAGAAATCCTAGGGAAGGTTTTATTTTTGCCATTCATATAATCTTTTCCCTTCTGAACTTCATGCTACATCCACAATAACAGCATATTCTTTACACTGTAGTATACACAGGAAAATATTTTATTGTTTGAATTACTAAGAAAAACTAATAAATACTACTGTTTTTATTATCACTTAAAAAAATTATATTACCTGTGTCAATAAAACAGATATTGATAGACACCATGCTGGCATTTTATTGGTATTCAGAAATATTCCTGCAGTCCATGATCATAAATATTCCAGTATATCTTTTGCATAAGTAGAAAATGGATAGATCAGTGCTTACTCACAATTTTAAAATTATTTGTGTAAAAATGATGGCAGTATGACAGATCATTACATATTTGAATGAAGCTCCTATATTGCCAGATGAAATGTGGAAATTCTAAGGCAAAATATTTCTGACTGGTATTTTAAACAAAATTTTTGAACAAGCTAAAATTGATATAAATGGCAAGTTTTAAAGAACTCTTAGGACTGTATCAGTGAAACTGCGGTCCTGCATAAAGAACTTCAGTTTGGTACCCAGTGTTGAATGGGAAGGGAATTGTTCCACAGGCCATTGCTTAATTTTGCTTATTGCAAAAAAGAATTCTCTTTAGGAGAAACTCCATTGTTGGTAAACAGTTTACTTGCCCTGGTTCTTCACTTAAGTTTTTCTGCCTTATTAATAAGCACTAGATAAGAAATGTGATTTATGAAGGATTAAAAGGGCAAGTCCATAGCAGAATGGTCCAGGTAATATTATGGCAGGTAACCATCATGTTTAGGATATGAATTTTCATAAGTATTTTTACTTAACATGATTTCCAATTACAGGTTTAACCTGATACAGGTAGTTTGGTCGTAACTATTAAGAGGAAACAATTTTAGCTTGAAGTAGATTAGAATAATAGTTATTTAAACACAGTAAGCTCAGTGATTCATCATGGAAAAAAATAAGAATACTTCTTTGTTTTTTAAATGGTGAATTGGATTTTTTAAATAATTTCTGTGGTTCACACAGTTTATGCCTTACAGAAAGGTTGAATTGTAGGAGATCCACATAGGAAACAGTGACAAGAGAGAAAAAGTATTCAGATACAGGTACTGCAGTCCTCATTAAAAACGAAAGGGAGAATTATTTATTCTTAGAACAAAATCTGTTCTCTGCTGAAGGCCGAAACAAAAACCTCCATTACCTTTAATGTGGCCAGTATTGCTCTTGCATTTGGAGGCATTCATGGATAGCTGCTTCACATTCCTTGGGCATAATAGCATCCTTCACTAGGTACACTGAGCAGACCCGTGTGTGAGTCCATTACATATTTTACAGGACTTCTGTTGTCTTTTTCCTACAGGTTATGCTATCTGGGAAAGACTGGAACTAGCATGAAGAATAACCTCCTCTGTTCCTTTTAAATTTATGGTTATTATTGTTATAAATAATTTTACAAACTTCTGCAAAAATTACTTTTCAGACACCAGTCATTCCTAAAAGTTTTCTCAGCCAAACATAAACCCTGGCTCAGTTTTAATTATTATTTAAAATCCATTGTATGTTTTGCAAGCAATACTGGCAATGTGCTAAGGGTGCTTTTAATTTTCTCCTTGAGGAAATGCAAGTGCAAATTCATCTCACAAAATGACCTCTGAACAAGTTCTTCTGTCATGACTGCAGCAATATGAAAGTGCATGCTTGTATCTGATCAAGTTAACAAGGTAGACAGAGGGAAAACTGCAGATCCTTATTCTGAAGGCAGAGCTGTTTGTTACCAAGGGGTTCATTCAAGAAATAGCAGCAGTGTTTGTATCATCCACAGTCCTTGCAAGACCAGCATCCTGAAATTTTCTTTTCCAACACAATGGTTTCTGCAGTCAGCGCTCTACTTGGCATGGCACTCCAGAAACATATTAGGAAAGGAAGAAAACTGACCATGGACAGCATCTATCTAAAGATGTTTCAGCATCCTAGGCATTCAGCATGGATTATCAAAGTTTTCAAATGGTAGCTGTCACATTCCGCTAATGCAAGTGGGGTTCGTGATGGTTCGTGTGATCTTAGAGCACAAAAGACAGAGCAGGGGACAACAACAACAATTTTTCTCAACAGCAGTATACTTTATTACAACTCAATATGCAATAGATTGGTAGAAAGAGAGAGAGAGAAAGAATAGAGGGAGAGAGAAAAGGGGGTATAGCTACCAACAGAGAGACGAGTCCTCGTGGCGTCCTGCCAATAGATCCGTCTTCTTCCATGGGGAGATCTCAAATTTGGGTAACTCGGGGGGTACCTTTATAGTCCTTTTTGAGGCAACAGGCAGTTGGCCAGAAGGTGGGGGAAGGATAAACAGCAGGTGCAAAGAACAGCAGGTTCAGAAAGTGAGTACAGGACAACTTCTCAGGGCGAACCGGTCCGAAGCCAGCCTGCCGTGACATGTCCATTGTTTTCCGTACTGGTTTGCATCAGTCCAGTGAGCACACCTGCAGACAATAGTTGGCAGACATCACACCTCACCAGGCCAGAACTCCTGTAATAGGATTTTAGGGTCTCAGTCCTAGTCCTTGTGGTCTTCCTTGGTGATGGTCGTGAGGTAGATGAGGGAGTTTGGGACCGTCTCTTACAGCAGCCTAATTTTAAATTCATCAGCAGTCACTGACACGTTTTCTAAGTGGTTAGATGTGGATATCTCCTTTTTGAAGCTTCATCCCGTTCCCTGAAGTTAATGTACATTGCACCCAGAGAGATTATGCAGAAGGTCATGCAGGTCTACTAGAGATAGGATGTAACAGCAATACATTTACTACCTAACTTATTCCCCAAGCAATTTTTCTCTAACCAAATCTGGTCTCTTATCTAGTAATTTCTCAAAGCAGTAGAACATAATTAAAACTATTAATTTTTATGTTTTGACATTAGGAAAACAATAGCAGCAGAACTTTGCATATTTAATTTTTTCTTTTTCTTTTTTTTTTCCTTTTAATTGGATCAAGTTACAAAACAGTATAATTATAACAGGAGTTATCTTCAAATGACAAGACATTGCTCACTTGGATATCAGCTGTGTTTCAGAGAAAGTGTCCTTTTTTGCCCCAAGAAAGAATACTAGCCCTTTTAATCTTATTTTATCTAAAAGCATTCAAAACCTTCTCAGTTCCAGCACTGGTGTCACCTATAATCTTAACAAGAATCATTAGTTTTGTATTAGAAATATTTCTGCATAAAATATGTAGAAGTTTTTTGATAAAAAATAGACATTCATGTTGAGTGCTTGTCACAACAGTATGGAAGGCTTTTGTGTCATATCTGATAAATGGTATTGTTAATCATTAACTGTGTATTTATAGTTTAGTTTACGGTTAACTGGGAATAATTTAAAAGTACTTACGGGAATGACAACTGTTCTCCTCAGAGACTGAAAATTGCCAAGTGTCACTTGCAGGAACAGATTGTAGGAAAAAAAAAGCTACCAGATCAAGGTTTATTCTATATATGTATCAAGTGGTTCTTGGATTAGTTATTACTGAATAAGCTTCTCCCATCCTCATTGTGTGACCAGTCTTATGCAGGAAGAAAAGTGATTTATTCATATTTAGTTTAACTTTTTTGGAAATTCATTTGACCTGGTCTAAAGTATGACTGTGAACAAAGTTGTTCAGCTGTCATTATTCAGATTAAATCAGGGTGTTGCATTAAATTATCTTTCAAATATAGAAATATATATTGACTGTAAATTCCCTTTTTTTCACAAGTGTACTGGATATTGATGTTTAGCTTCCACTTTTGTCAGGGAATGATTACAGATACCAGTACTAGAAAAACTAGTGATTTAAGACTTTAGAGAGCACATGGTATTGTGCCACTAATAAACACAGTGCTGCAGTCTGTCCTTTTCTCAGTGCCTTGTCCTCTGTTAAGACTCTGCTGTCTGCAGTGACCCTTAGGTCTTTTCCAAGTTTAGTGTATTTGGTTTAAGCTCAGAAAGGATGAAAGGATATTCCACTTTTTTATTCTCATGTGGTTTTCCATTACTAATTTAATTTAAGAATAGAATTATCTGATTAGGACTGGAAGTAAACATTTCATAAGTATAGCATTATGGTTATTAGTTGTAAGAAGCATGGAATGAGAGGTACATAACCTGTGGCAAACACATTTTTCCAGTTTTGTTGCTTTCATAACATATTGCAGGAAAACAGTAAATAAATTGAATGAAAAAAAATACAAAAAAAGGAGGGCTTTAGCTTTCTCCTTTTTTTTGTAATGACTTTAGAAATCACTGCAGAGCTTGCATTCTTCACCCATGTGTCTTTTGCAGGTCATGTCCTGTGTGCTAATACATTGTGCTCTTTAGCACTCCCATTCGAAATTGATTTGTCTCTTTATTTTCAGGTTTTCACATGTTCTCCTGCAGTCAGAGTTTCTGAGTTGGCAACCTGAATGGTTGTAAAATTACCATTTGAAGTGGAATATCACATCACAGGGCTTAAGTTCAAAGTGTTGGGTGAAAATCCCTTCTCTGCATTCCTGCTTTTAAAATACATTTTCAGTGGTTCTAGAGAACTGGGCTACAACTGATGTGAGCCAATAGTTACTGCCAAAAAAGCAAAAGTAATTTTATCTTTCTGAAGTTGTTGGCCATTTCTAACAATTGTATTTAGGTTTTCATCAACTAGACTCTTTTTAAGAATGAGTTTTGATTTGATGAAAAACAATCAAAAATTAATATACCAATTAATAATTCAATTCTAGTTACCATAAATAAAAATATTACTTCATAGAGGAAGCACAGACTTTGAAACTTAAGTTCAAAGCCTCTATAGTGAGGTGAAGAATCACTTTCTAGGCATTGTTTTCCCTGTCTCTTCGGAAAAGGCAATTCCAGCAATGGGAGGAGAGCAGCTAAAAAGGCTGTCATGTACTTGCTTGACCAGCAATGTGTGCTAAAAATTTATTCAATCTGTCTCTTAATTTATTTTATGAACAACCAGCAAAATATTATAATTAAACATTAATTAATTAAGCATCAGTAATGAGGAGCAATCTTGTAGTTCACCCAAATGTTTTGGTACCTGAAGTAAGCATATCATAATAGTTTAAACAATCAGTAGTAGTAAGATTTTACCACACTAGTCCTAGAAAGCTGAAGTATAATAATGGAAAGGGAATAGGAAATAATTAATCAGAAGCTTTAAAGAAGGAGGTGGAGTGTTGTTCTTCATGCTGTTTGTTTTTATTAATTACTTCCACTGCATTCTGCAGAGATATTTGGAGCTTTGTCAGAACATTCCCACCTTTCTGTGCTCAAACATACCGTTAAATTCCTACAACTTATATGCTATTTCTTATTTTGCTTTTTTTCTTGTACTAAATTGGTTGATACTGTGTGACCTGAAGAAAGCAGGATATTGGGTGGATTTGTACAGATTTATGAGAAACTGCAACTTCCAAAAATAAAACACAGTAAATCACTATGTGCTTAAAACAGGAATCACTGAGTGGCAGTAGTTCCATTTGTCAACAAGATCTCTCCTTGTTTTATTTTCCTCTACTTGTTTTATTTTTCTCTATTACTGTCCACAGGAGAAGATTATATAATTTTATTTTGTTATGTTGTTAATGTTCCTGTAAGTTGATTAGCTTTTCTTTTGCATCAATGCAAGGAAAGAACCACTTTCTCTGATGAATTAACACGGGATGTGTTAAGGGTCATTCTCGTAGCAGTGACAAGAACAACAAAAGTTTTTAGGGTGGACAAAAATAGCCGGTATTTTGGTCACACATCTGAAACTACACCTTCAAAATCACAGTGTCTACTTCCAACTCTGTACAAGTGCCATGTGTTACTGTCTATTCTCTATTGAAAAAAACAGGTCTGAGACCATTTAAGAAATCTGAAGGTACACAAACCCATGGGACCTGACAAGACCCATACGCAGGTCCTGAGGGAACCGGCCATGCAAGTGGCTTAGGCACTATCCATCATATGTGACATTCTACTTAAGTTCCCACTAACTGGAAAAAGAGAAAAATAACCCCAATTTTTGAAAAGAGAAATAAGGAAAACACACGAAACTACATGCAGCTCAATCTCACCTTACTGTCTGTTCTCCCAGAAACTGTGAGAAAGCACATGATAAATAAAGAGGTGATTGGCAACAACCAGCATAGGAAAATTTTTTACAGATTTTATTTCACTAAAGGCAAATTGTGCTTGACAAATCTGGAGGCTTTCTCTGGTGAAATAATAGTAGTGATGGATGAGAGAAGATCAACAGATGTCATCAACCTAGACTGGTAAACAACATTTGACACTGTCTCACACAATATCCTTGTTTCTAAATTGGAGAGATGTGTTTGATGGATGGACCACTTGGTGGATAAGGAACTGGCTGAATGGACACAATTAAAGAGTTATGATCAATGGCTCGATGTGCAAGTGGAGAGCAATGGTAAATGGCATTCCTCAGAGATGAGGATTGGGACCAGCACTTTTTATCATCTTTGTTAGCAACATGGGCAGTGGGATTGAGTGCACCCTTAGCAGGTTTGTAAATGACACCAATCTGTGTGGTGGAATTGACACACTGGACTGTAAGGATGCCATCCAGAGGGATCTTGACAGGCTTGAGAGTTGGGCCCATGCGAACCTCATGACGTTCAATAAGGCCAAGTGTGAGGTCCTGCACCTGAGTCAGGGCAATCCCAAGCACAAATACAGGCTGGGTGGAGAATGGACTGAAGTCAGCCCTGGGGAGAAAGACTTGAGGGTGTTTGTGGACAGAGGGGTCAATATGGCTCAGCAATGTGCACTCACAGCCTAGAAAGCCAATTGTGTCCTGCGGCCCAAAGCAGTGTAGGCAGCAGGGCAAGGGAAGTGATTCGGCCCTTCTGCTCTGCTCTCATGAGACCCACCTGAAGTGTTGCTGCATCCAGCTCTGGGGCCCCCAGCAAAGGAAAGACATGGACATATTGGAATGAGTCCACAGAAGGCTACAAAGATGATCAGAGGATTGCAGCACCTCTCTGATGAAGAGAGGCTGAGACAGTTGAGAAAAGAAGGCTCTGAGGAAGCTTTAAAACAACTTTTCAGTAGTTAAAGAGGGCTGGAGAGAGACTTTTTGTAAGGGTGAAATGTTTTAGGATGAAAGAGGGTAGGTTTAGATTAGATATTGGGAATAAAGTCTTTACTGTGAGGATGGTGAGGCCCTGGAACAGGTTGCCCAGGGAACTTGTTGATGCCCCATCCTTGGAAGTGTTCAAGACCAGGGTGGATGGGGTTCAGAGAAGTTTGGTCTATTAGCAGGTGTCCCTGTCCATGGCAAGGAGGTGGTACCTACATGACTTTTAACGTCCCTTCCCACTCAAACCATTCTATGATCTATGATCTCTGGCTCTTCATATGTGAAAATAAATTCAGAAATAACATTATTTTAAAACCCTGTATATTTTTTTGTTTGTTTGCTTCTTGTTTTTGTTAGTTTATTCCTGCATGGACTTGGAGTGCCTGAAAATCACAGTTTTTCTCCACTACCCACAGGGATTTGTGTTTTATCCCCAGTCATTGGGAGCAAATCAAATGTTACTTAAGTTTATTTTACATGTCAGCACACCTAGAAGCTGAAAATCTGCCCCTGGGAAGATGACCTGAGAACATCTTAAGCACTGAAAACTTAGGAAGGCATTTTTGGTAAGACTTGCTGTGTCAGCTCTCTGCTGCCTATTTGACAATTCCCTTGTGTAAGAACATTCTCAAAAGACTGGTTAAGTTAGTGTATAGCTGTTTTGTGGCACTGGAGAGAGCCTAAGGATTTCTGTGATTAGTTTAAAGTGGACTTGAAAAAAATACAGGCAATGTTTTTCCCTGTCTCCCCAGTTTCTAAGTAAGTTTATGAAGATTGAACATATTTTAAAAAGCAAAATAATATTTTAGCAACACATAAATATAAAAGGATGTATCTGAAAGCTTTCCAAAACTCTAAAATGGATGAAATAAATACCACATCCATGCCCAGAGCTTAAATTCTCAATAAGCTGTCATAGAGGACAACACTGCAATCCATGATGTCACCTACCTTGCCAAATGATTTCAAACAAATGACTGTACAGCCTCTGCTATTACAGTACTTAATAGGTAAAGTTGAGAGGTCATCAGGATGCATTTTCTATTTCTCACTCCATAAAATTTGGACACTAATAGCAGTGCAGATGTTGTCTTATGCAACTGCTGTCCAGGTCTAATGGTTTCTTGATCATCTTCTGGTGTTTTTTCACCCTAACTTTTCTCCTTAATATTTAGCCTAAATCCTCTTTACTGTTAATTAAGCCACATGATTTTTTTTTTGTCTTAGACACAATGATTAAGGCAAAATGTTTCCCAAATGCTGACATAAGGTGGTACAGAATAATCTACTGACCACACCCACATGACTCTCACAATTACTGCAAGAAATTAACTCTGTCCTGGCAAAAGCAGATGGAGATCTGTGCTTCAACAGGCATGTAGAGGCTTGGTAATATAACAACATAGCATAACAGAACATGACACTGGTAAATCCATTTTAGACAACAGGTCTCTGTTATATGAATAAAACAGACTGTATTCCTCCCTGGAAGAGATATATGCTAGAAGATTAAGCATTTTGCAGTGTTCAGCAATGGTGGATGATTCAAGACAGGTCCTCTGACAGCTTCTAGTCCTACTGAGACCATGGCAGCAAAATGGGCTGCCCTGTTGGCTTTGTCATCCATCAGCATGGACCTCAACAGAGAAAGAGTTGCACGAACATTTATAATAAATGAGACAGAGATTTGCAGAGGAGTAGAATGGGCAGCAGAAGTATTCAGTGCCTTCAGAGCTCCAGCTAAATCTGCCTGAATTTCTGTCAGGCTTGTTATCAACCGTGTGAGTTGTTCCCCTTGTGGACTGAGCCTGAGATCTCCAGGATTTTCCCTGCTTTGACACAG
Source organism: Hylia prasina (assembly GCA_013397195.1). Classification (NCBI taxonomy): domain Eukaryota; kingdom Metazoa; phylum Chordata; class Aves; order Passeriformes; family Sylviidae; genus Hylia; species Hylia prasina. The sequence goes on along the minus strand of VYXD01012026.1, from coordinate 826,337 downwards.
AAGAATGAATGGTGTGGGTTGGTCATGCATCACCCAGCTTGGTCACAGCAGCAGATCCATGGGTTTCAGGGGAATTACCCCGAGTTAGGATCAGAGCATCGCAGCAGGGAGAATGGATTGAAATCAACCCTGGGGAGAAAGACTTGAGGGTATCTTGAGGGTGTCTTGAAAGACTTGAGGGTGTAATATCCTGGACTGCAGAAGCAATATGCAGCCTGCCACTTCGGAATTTGGTAGACATGATGTTGCATTGGATCATATTGAGTGTTTTACACTTAATTTATCTGTTAAAATTGAATAGAAAGTCATAGGCTATAGAAAGCCAGCACAGGATCTCAGACTCACATAAGTTTATTGCTGTAGAAAAGTTGCCCATTTTAAATAAAAACTTGCTTATCTTAAAAGATAACTAGACAGTTAGTAACATTTTGTATGCTCAGCAATAAAAAATATTCTTCTAGCTGAGTGCAGCTGGGTTACCAAATCTCATCCAATTTTCTCCTCTGTTTAGAGCATCCACACTCTCATGAGACACTTGCAGGCAGGTGCAGACAAGGATTTTGACTGTTTACCTGCTCATTTTACAAACAAGTCCTTTTATTTATCATGCACATCAATCAGCTCACTCTTTGGAACAGTTAGGAACCCTCATGCATGTTCTTCTGTATATTTTTCTCTTAAAATGATTTCTTTTGTACCTTTTTGTAAACATCTAGACTTTCACACTGTGTATGTGAAGAAACTTGTGTCACTGATGATGAACATGAAGTGAGTGCAGAGTGAAAATAAGATGTTGTATTTAATAAATACAAACTTTTCATTGCTTTAAAGTGTTTTCATGGCTATTTGTACACAGCAGTGAAGAAGACAATTGAGAAGAAGTGGCGTTTTTCAGTCAGCATTCCCACTTCATTTTTAAAACAGCTGTCTGAAGTAGGCATCTTGTAACACTCCCTCACATATCCATGTCTTAGGTGTATTTACTTGTACCTCAACTCTGAGAAAAGACCCAAATGTAGAAGTCTAGTCAAAAATCACAAAATCTCAATTAGTGGAAAAATTTGTAAAGTCTTAAACATTTAACAGTACATGCATATGACAGAATGTTATTCCTTGAACAGAGTATACAGTAAATCTAAACACAAATCAAAAATGCTTACTCTGGGTAAAAAGTCAGGTACTACAGGCTCTGAGTCAGTGAATTGAAAAGTTTTTGTTTTACAGCAGCTAAAATGTGTTGTGTGGTTTTTTTTTTTTTTTTTCATTTAGGTGTTTAAGAATAGTTGCAGCACAAAGACAGAAGTTACTAAAAAATATTTCCTTACTACATTTGCTAACTTAAAGGTCAACTGGCACATGTCATTGATTTCTTTTTTTCAGATACTGTAGTTAAACAAGTTCTGCAATCAAATTTATTACAGGTGATTCACTGAATGCTTGAACAGCACAGTAGGGTTTAATTTCAAATGCAATCAATATTTCCAAAGCAATGCACAACTAAAATAAATTTGATACATACAGAGCGGGACTCATGGTCATTGACATTTTCAGTCAATGTTTTTGAAAAACAGCAAACAATATGTTTAAATCAACTACAAATTCATTGTTCTTGTGGTACAAAGGTAACTACTTCAGAAAAAAAACATGCAGGAAAACAAACACTGCTCTCTCAATGCCCTCACAAGCAGAGCCATTGTAATAACAATATATATTTCTTATGGAAGAAGTAATAATCAGCAGTAAAGAGCAGTGAAGGATGGTGGCCAAGGCCTCTTAAGGGTAATAGCTTGAAAGTACTCTAATCCCTTCCTTCCTAGTTTTCTCCAACTACCTGAATTATTTTTTCCCTATCAACAAAAGGTATTCAATAGTCAATCAAGTGAGTAAATTTCAAAATTATTTGTGTAGAAAATAACATATAGATATAAGAATTTTATTATCTGCTTGAAGGAATTTGCTATAATATGGATATTTTAGCTTCTATTTTGATTTTCTTGTTGCAAGACTGCAGAACAGAGCTGCCTTTTTATAGAGATCAGTTTAAATGGGAAAGGTGAGCAACTTTTGAATATACTGCTGAAAATACTTCAGGGATTCCCTGAGGATCAATATGACTTCAAAGTTGGCTCTGCTTCAAGTCAGAGGCTGGACTAGATGATCTCCAAAGTTTCTAACAAGACTAAACTATTTTAAGAGTCTGAAATCTGCTCTTCAGCTGACACTCTTTAAGACTCTGCAGAAAAGGCCATATTAAAAAGAGACCAGGAGTACAGTGCTTAAAAGTTAATCTTATTTTTCCAGATATTCTTTAAAAGACAGTAGCTGTACTTAAAAAAAAAAGCATATAATCTCAAATACCTCTAGCTCCCATATAACTGAAGAAAAGGAAGTTGGTTTCAGTTTAATAAAACTATTGGAAAATTCCAGTTTTGCTTTAATACTGTGGACTGTCCTTGTCATATGAATTTTAATATGTGAGATAGCAACAATTTCCACTGTTTGTTAATCTCATGGGGAACACTATGGAGGGTTTTCTTCCAGATCTCATCACCTACAACAAGTTTTGCAACTTTGAATATGAAATGTTTCTTGTCATAAATTGACAGTTCTTGTTCCACCCTAATCTCATGAGGCTCTTCTAAAGAAAGAGGAAATGTAGCAGTCAAATTGTATGATATGAAGTGACAGCTTGATTTGTAGCATTTAAAAGATGGCTGCTATTATTATTAGACAATTTGATAGAGTGGAAAAATGTAATTTTCTCTTCCACACACACTTTAGTGCAGTTTCAGTAACCAAGTTGTATTTTACTTGTATTTTATTCATTGGGAAATTTGTCTCTACTTCCATGAAAATAGAAAATCTCTTATGTCAGAATGTTTTTATAGCCTTTCGTTACAACTCTCTACATTTTTGCACCATTTGCCATTCAGGCAAATTTATAGGGAAGCTCAGTTTTAGAAGACTAGCTATTGAATGGTGTATACTTAGTTTCTGTCCTCTCAAACCCATATTCCTTTGTCACAGCTCATTCAGTTCCAGTCATCACCATCTAACCCCTTTCCCATGAGGTACTTGGTCCCCTGATTATGGATGAGTAGCTGAAAAGTGGGTCACCTTGACATATTCTTCAGATATCTGGGTGAAAATTTTCAGGACTAAATTACTCATCCTTCTGATCTTTTCTTTTTTTTCCCCTCACCAAATTCAAAGGAAACACTCCTTCAGTTTTTGGTACTTAGTGACAACAGATGGGAACAATTCCTGAATTCCATGATTTGGGGAAGTGACCTGCTACCAGCTCTGGGATAAGGCACATCAAAAAAGAATATATGCACCATTCACTACATGAAACATCCTTCAAAATGCCTTCCCTAAATAGATCAAACTGAATATATTTAAAATCTAACATAAGATGCATGTGATATGTGAGTCAGTCCAAACCACCCACAGCAATCATGGATGTCACCTCCTCTGCACTAAAGTCAACATAGGAAACAAATCAGGAAGAGACAACCACCTGGCTCCATGTGCTCTGGGTATCTTTCCTTGGAAATTAGATAGGTTAGGTTATTAAAATATAGTAAAATGAACTGAAAACTGAAGACTTATTTTTTTTTTTAATCTTTTACTTCCACTTTATTTCATTGGTTTCATTAGAGCTATGCTGGGTTACTCCTGAATTCATTTTTCTTTAAAATATATCAGTTTTACCCTCATTGATGAAGTACAGACAACTCAAGGTGAGCAAAGGGCACAAAAGTTCATGGATGGTTCTCCAGTTTCTCTGCTGCTCTGTGTCTGCCTTGCTCTAATCTTTTTTGGAGTAAATCGAACTGCATAAAAGCAGTGTGGACAGTCAATTTCCAGGCTTCAATTTCACTTAAAATATAAATAAAACCCAACAAATACCAAAAGTTCTGACAAATAGAGGGAACAACCTTTTAACCATTTTTAATCCAATAGAGGACTTTGGATCACTGCATAACTAAAACAGTAAAGGATGATGGAAGTTTCATTTTTCAAATCAATCATTTTCCTCTATACTTTTAAAAAAGACAATCTCTTGTCTCACCGATAAATGGTAAAATATTGCCCAGAATTTATAACATTTCCCAGTGTTCAATTTATCTTCTTGTACTGAATGTATTTACTCTAATAGACAGCAAAAGAGAAAGAAACAAGACCTGTGAACAGAAAAATATACAATCATTTGAAGAAAGGGCACATTGGTGAAAAACACAACATCCATCAAAAGTTACACTGCCACCTTTCTACAACATGGAAAACAGCAATTCAAAGGATGTTGCCAAAACGTTTTCCATGTTTCCTCATATGAATTAAATTCATATTCCTTATTTATGTAATAAACACTTAACAATTCTCAGTCTGTAGAAACTGTTGCTACTAAGCACTTCACAAAAATGACCAAGAGCTGACCATGTGCAATGTATATGCACATTATCTCTTGGCTCAGGAACAGAGAAACAGCACACCCTGAGAAAAAAGTCCCCTAAGAAAGGGAATCTATAGTGAACCAACCAACTATTGCCAGCAGCTGACCTAGGTGTCATAACTACCTCTGTCTGACAGTACAGCATGTCTGGGAACCCTGGAGAGCAGGTGTCTTGAATTTCTCATTAATCTGTGTGTAGAACAACAGTAAGAGCTAAGCCACAGCTAGATGAATGTGGCACTTCATCTCTTCCTGCCATCCACAGGAATGCCTTCCCTGCAAGAAAGCTGGGAACTGCATTCACTTCTCCTGAGTGCTAATTACATTTCTCAGTTGCAAGGCAAATGTCTTGCAAAATTCAAATAAACATGTGAGATACCAAGTGTGTTGTATAGATGTCTAATATTTCAGGGAACTTTTTCTGCAAAGTTTGACTATGAAAAAGTACTCCATTATTCAGAAGCTGTGGCTGTAAGCTCTGCAGGCATTTTATCATCACACATAGTTCTCTAAACTATTAATAGAAGTGGTGCAGCCACAATGAGAGTATATGGTTAAACAGGAAGGAAACAACACAAGTCCAGTTCAAAGATGAACACAGAGATGTTTTGGAACATTGTCTTTGTTTGTCTGTTTGAGTGTTTTTTAGTTAGACAAATAGTATAGGTATCATGAGAATTGACCTTGTTTGAAGAGAGCTAGTCTGTAATAAAGTGTGCTTATTCTTGACCATATGTGTGCATATGTGTTGTTGACCTTTTATTCTGATATATGTGACTTTCCAATAGTTTAATTTGATCTCTAGAGATGATAAGCAAGGTCTGTGTGACGTATATACTGATTGTGAACTAAATTTTTTTTAGAGGTAACATTTTTAGGAAGAAAAAGGGAGAAAAATTAATGTGTGGGAACTTCGTAAAGGATGAACAGAAGAAATATTGGCCTGACAAAAATTCCTATACTGTTTCTACCCTCAATAGGGTAATTTTCAATGTCATATGTAACTATTCTTAAATTTCTCACTATCCACTGTGGAAGTAGATATGCCCAAATATAATATATTTTGTTGTGAACAATGAAGAAAATGCTGTGAAGAATGAAGCTTTAAAATAAAATATTTCCATGAAGGCTCTTTCCAGCTTGTGGATTCTGGACATTAAAATGGTGGTTTAAGCTCTCTATGTCCCTACCAGCTGTGTGACAGGACCATTTTGTGAGAAACAACATTTAACTGCATAAAACAATCTCTCCCTCATCTCTCTCTGTGCTGATAACTCAGCTGTGCCACAGCGCAGTTACTACTGCATTACCCACTTATGTGGAGGAGCAGAATTCCCTTTACTGAAGTAATTAGTACAATAAGTAAAGGCCGACTGCAAAGCAGAAATCAGACTGGATGATCATAGTTTTACCCCTAAGTCCTCCTGGGCCTGAATTTCATATCATTTCAAGATGGTAAAGTACTGCCCCAGGTCCTCGAGGGCAGAGCACAGCTAAAGCATTCAAACACACATAATGAAACTGTTCAGCATCTGGACATAAAGTAGTCTAGAAAGACAGAAAACAAAATCAACTGTAAATTCATAATGGTCCACAAAGTCAGTAAAAGTCTAAGAACTCTAAAAGTAATCGTATAATTTCAGCTACTGCTTCCAAGACAAAGTGCCATTCTCAGAGCTAAAACACCAGCCACCTGAGAATCATGAAATTGTTGCACAAGAATATGCTCTAACTCAGAATGAAATACAACAAACTACCTAATTATATTCAGATCAGGCACTCTCAACAGATGTTACACATAGGATCAATATTGAATTGTAGTTACCCTGACACCCCACAACTGTAATTATGATCTAAATAAGCAAAGAATAAAATAAAGCAGGGGACCAGATGGATATTTCTTTATGAAAGCTATTTCAGATGCTGCAATGTGACGATGATGATGAGCCCACCACACTTAAATAGGTTTTGCCAATAAGTTGGGCACCCAGAGCATATGTTTGAAATAACAATCAGGAATAGTAATTATTGTTTAGAAGGCACAGCACTGTGACAAAGAACACCCAGCATTTTTCACTGCAGTGAGAACTAAGTCGTTAAATTGTTTAAACCCAAGAAGCTAAGGGATTAAAGATATGAAACTCATAACCTGCTCTCATGTTACTCCTTTGCAGCCAAATGTGTCTGTCTGTGGCAGATTTTAACCCACATGTGACAAAATATCTACTGAAACCAATCTTTGCTAAAAACTCCTGAACTTCATAGGAGAAATTTCTTTGGTGTTAGTGGTGGTTGTGTGAGTGAGTGAAGACATAGGCATACAGAGACAGAGAAAAGCAACAAATGGTAAATATTAGACAAAATTTAGAAAAATATTTTCTCGTGAAAAGAAATGTAATTTGTATGAATTTTAACATAGTTCACAAATTGTATCTAAAAATAACATTCATTAATATTCTGGGGGTTTTATACAATATAGCACAATGTTCTCTTGAGTGAAGTACATTAGCATGACTAGCTGTGCAGTCTGGACATTGTAAAGGAAGTTGCCTATTGCTAGGTATCTTTTCAGAGTCCAGAGGAGGATGTGTCTTAAACGGTCTTCTCCTCATGGCAATTGCCCATAATAGTTCTTCCCAGTCCCTTCTTGCACACAGGGCAAGCCAGGCACCTACCCATGACCATCTTCTGGGCTTCAAAGTAGGAGGTTCTGTTTATGGGAAATTTCATGTCAGATGATTCAAAGTGCTCCAAGGAGTACATGCCTAAAACCACACCTACTTTTCAAGGTAGTTTGAAAAAAATCTAGCTGATCAATATGCAAGTTTGCTTGTGATAGCAGTGCCCACAGTTTCCATGATTTACAGAAAAATTTAGTGGTTAAAGCATATTTTTTTCACGGATCAGGGAAATTTGAGGGCTGTTCCCACCTTACGTGACATCCATATCCCCACCTAGAAATGCTCACCAGAGAACTGCTAAACCAACTTTTCAAAGACCAAAAGAATTACTCCTCACTAGAAAACTAGAAAATGGCAAACAATAAAATGGAACAAACCCAAGTAAACAGCTATTCAAAGGTGTGCTTGAGGACACGACTTTTTCAGTAGCTGCTGTTGATACAAGTATGCTGCAATCTGCAGTGTTATGTAGAGAGACCTGAGCTAGCTGTAAACAAACTCTTCTACCACCAGCAGTCTGATCACAACAGCATGGAGCTCTTAGGTTGTCAAGCCTTTGCAACTTGAAAATAATTTTTCTGAAACATGAAATTGTTCTTTTCCATAAGAAGGATTTTTCTCTCTAAAAGCCTGAAAAAAACACTGATAATTCTTTTGCTTTATTGTTTGACTTACCCCTGGTGCAAGCAAATCTACATTCAAGGGAAATGTAGGTCCTGACAATCCCTACGTGAGGCTTGAGGCAAGGAGATGTCACATCTGGTCCTGGCTATTCACACATCACAGATAAGAGGGCAAAATTTTGTGATCTTGGCAAGAAAAAAACAAGTAGGAATAGCAGGTAGGAAATCCTCATGTTAATGTTGCTTCCTAAACTCTCATGATATGACAGTCCCCAGAGAATTAAGGCTAATTAAGCCAAAGAGCAGCATTTTTGGACCTTTCAGGATGGAGCACAGCATTTTCAAGCTCACATATTCAAGCTCAACTGCAGGGAATTGGAGCCTCTTCCCTTTTAAGAGAGATCCTTCATACAGTGGTCTACTGTGTATTAACTGAATTTTTCTGACTTTTCTAATGTCAACAATCTCTCAGCTAGACACAAGACTTCATGCAGAGAGAAATGTCACTGGGATGGGGAAGGAAGGCAGAGCCATGCCTAGCACAGCACAAAGTCAGTCTGCTGACACTATGCAGGCATGGAGCACTTCACATCTGATTACACTGCAGCATTCCTGCTGTTTTAATAAGACTTTTCCTCTTAGAAGAAATAACTAATGGTGTCACATTGTGGCACATTGTGGGGTGGTTTTTTTACAACTCTCAACAGTTGACAGTGCTAAATGACTTTCACCAGTGACCTGAATTAAACTCAATGAGAACCTAATAGCCACAATGTCAGAGGCCCTCTCTGTGCATGTACAGCTTCACCCAGATCACCTGGGGCAAGTCATTTAACCCACCTGAACACAGAACTGCCAGCACTGAATTAATTCACCAAATTGACATTTATATGGATGCCACACTTCAAATGTTGGACTTTGTCCACTCTCACTAGTTCTTTGCTGCTGTTATCCCTGAATAGCATACATAATGGAACTGTAAATCAATGATGTCAAAACCATTTATGCAGAACAGCACATTTATTTTAAAGCAAAATCATTTATTTGAATAAAGCACAAAATTTCATGGCCTGGAAAACCTCATGAAAACATACAGGTGTTACTATTTTATAGTCAGAGACACTGAGGAAAATTTAAATTCAGACTTTGCCTTCCCCTCTTCCCATCCTAGAATAATTTTGACACCATTTGAAAGTTATCCCAAACTGCTCTTTTCAGTGTTGCCTCTTCCACTTACCTTGTTCTGTTTTTCTCTGGCCTGTGTAGCATCTGCAGGTTTCTCTACTGTCCTTCTACTTTCCTTTCCTCTCTTTTCACTTCTCTTGTTCTACTGCACTTTCCAGACTTCTTTACCTTATGTCACTGCCAATCTGTCTCCTAAGGCACTAAATCAGCCCTTGTGGAAGGAGATCCTCCCCGGACTGACTGCTGCCTCTGGAAGTGCCAGCTGGGCTCGGTGGGCGGCCGGTGGCCAGATGGTAGCAGCAGGACTCTTTTACAGACTGTGATTCTTCACAGTCCCTGTGGAAAGGGTGAGCTTGCAAGACCCAGAGTAGGCGGTTCTGTTTATGTACTTGTATTAAAAATTAATGTTGGAGTGATTTGTTCAGCTGCACTGTTTTCAGTGCAGTTTGCCCAAGTCCTGAGTATATTGATTTATAATATGCTTATCAAAGCTAAAAAGAATGTTTTCAGTAGCAAATGACACCATATGATTATTTTTTTTTAGCTTTGAATTTTGTCAGAAATTCTGATTTCAGGCTGTGGCTAAGTACTGTGAATCTCTGAATAATCTGGAGAGAATCTCAGGTTCACCTGTGCTTTGATGTAAGCTCAAGACACGTTTTTTTCTGGTGTTTGCCTGGGGGTGGGAGTCAATGCAACAAGTTGTGACAGAGAACCTGAACTTGTTCAGACTGAGGACACCAAACAAAAATCTGGAGGTGGAGCTGCAGGCAGAGAATAGGCAAATCCCAGTGGAGAAATCTACTCCATGATCAGAGCTCTGTGAAGAAACCAGATGCAGAATTAGTGATCTCGATTCTTGCAGAGCATGTGGAATCTCAGCATACCCTGCAAAGTGAAAGCACAGCCCAGTGCCATTCTTCTGAATTGAATTCTTCTTCTGAATTCATGAATTGTGCTTATGGGAGAAACTGCTCCACACCATGTAAAAACAGATGCTGGAAATCTGTAGGCTCATTAGCTTATTCATAGGTAAATATTTTAATATGGCCAAAAATATCCGCTACTGAATTGTAAATTGTTGGTCCTTCGGTAAGTTCTTTCCAGATGAAAAAAACCTCCTGTATTCTAAGAAGTTGTTAGTGGTAATACCATGAGGAGGAAACTTTTGATCTCAGGTCTACAAAAATAAAAACTTAGATAAGACTTGTACAGTGCTATAGTGACAGTCATCTCTTTTTTATTTATTGCATGGAAAAAAACTGGAAGATCTTGCAGCACAGAAATGGACAGACTATTTTAGACTGCAATAATGAATGAACTTAATCTACCTTTATCTAGATTTTACTTATTTTTTATTGTAAGAGCTTTCAACAGGGATAATGATTAAGTATTCAAAACAGCATACTACACTCCAGATATATTTCAGCCAAGAGCTCCTGTATGTGGATACTTAGAATTACTCTTTATTCTATTTCCTGCCCACATAGTTTCCCATATCCATGGCTCAATCTGTGTTTCCTGCCTTTTGTTCATAATCCTTCTGCTGTTGTAAAAGGCTCCCTTTGACTAATACACTACCTCTGTTCTTCCAAATCCTCTCTTGAATACAGAATGAATTTTGGCTCCATGTTTCAGATGATTAGATAAAATCTTTCTTGCCTCCTTGAGTTCCTGTAGACTCAATTCAGCACCAAAGGATATGAAATTCTTACTGGAAGTTACTTTGAGGAACTCTCTTCTTAGAAAAAACTATGGTGGAAACAGTGAGAAAAAGACACTGCAGTGTTGCAAGGCTTTGATTCACCAGGTCAGGACTTCATCCCTTCCTAATCTATGCTATGGTAAAACTGAAGTCCTTTATCTTCACTCACACAGAGAGAAACACCCATATTTCAGCCCAAAGGATAAAGAAAAATATATGTAGCTTTAGGTCAGTGAAGACAAGATGTGAAGCAGTTTGCCTAATCTTTCTGGAATTTAAATTGTATTGATACTAAAAGGAAACAGTTTAAAAGATAAGAAATCAAGTGCATTTTGACCTTACTTTGAAAATTCAAGATGCTCCTACCTCTGACTAGTCATCAATTGAAAATGAAATTCAATTTATTATTTATTTAACCCCCTTTTCCGTTGACTTTATTTTGAATGAGAATTACCTCAGTTCTTTGAGCATCAGACCTTATTGTAGCACTGTGGTTACTTCTCTGTTCTGGATCCCTGATGTCTATTGAACATTACTTTTCCCCTTCTCAGGCTGACTGCATTTTTGTTCAAACTGTCTGAAAAACAAAGTTTCCTGGTCCAATTTCTTTGAAGACCTCAGCAGTAGACTCAGCTGTAAGTTAAGTAGCTGGCCTCCAGTGACCAAGGTCAGACCTTTTAGAGCCACCTGAATTTTTATCAGTGGATGCATAATATCAAGAGAAGTCATAGATATACCCTTCAAAATCTGTTTCTGTTCTCATCTGAAGATTTTAAAATGCATTTCCCCTGTGTTCCTTGAAGTCAGCTCTTGGTAAAAAAAGTTTTAATATTTTGTGGGAAGTACAAGCTCAAGGTAGACTTCCTATAAGGAATGGATACAGGCTTGTCCAACAACAAGTCAGTATTTGAAGATTTTCCATCTCCTTCTCCCTAGATAGTTCTAACACTCTTAGCACTTTTAAATCAAAGTGCTTTATAGTAAGTCCATCATCTTCTAGTTCGATCAAAACAAACCTGATTTTACTCTTCTCCATATGAAAGTGAAAATTAAGAAGTCTGTGCAAAAGGATTCAAATATTTCATCCATGGGAAAATGATTGTTTCTGTCAGCATCCCTTCCACACCTGGCAGTATGAGAATTTACATTGATTCTTTTCAATCAAAAAAATAATTTCTGCTTTCAACAACTAAAGGTTTGCAAAATGGCTCCTAACTGAGGACTTCTGACTCCTTTCCTGGCTTGGAAGTTCATTTGGTAATATTAGCTTATGCACATAAAAAGGTACAGTATTGCAGATGCTGGATTGAGAAAGTAAAGACTTTATATATAGTGAGTCATATCCTAAGCTGCTGGTTGAGGGAATGGATATTATTCCTACTAAATTTGTTGGAAAAAAATCAGTGTATCACTCCTTACAAATACTTAATTTTTTAAAATTTAATTTGAATATTGGAGAGTCATGCTAAGAAATAATATTTTTGCTGACACGGGAGTAGGCAGAAAAAGAATAGAAATTTTATCACATACAGCTGGAAATGAAAACAGCAAAACATCACTTTTGATTCAACACTAAACTTTCTTCTACAGTTCAGTTGTGTCACTGGACTGAGATTTCATCTAAAGACGTAGGAGTACAGGACATATTAGGTGTTCTTTAGGGCCAGAGTTACTAATATAACAGTTATATGCATTTCTGTTTTCATTAATGTTTAATCTGAAAATTTCCACTCGTCATCAACAAATTAAGCTTTCAACCAAATGGTTTTAATGGGGGTGGG